>JAJIBD010022360.1:0-345639 GCA_021461705.1 Cryptotis parvus | reverse complement strand
GTATCAACCATCTAAATTGCTGGAACATGGTTGGTTTCTACTAATTTGATGTACTGTCATGGGAAGAGCCAGTAGCAGCTCTGCCCAGTGTGTCAGTGTCTAGATAGATATGGGATATATATATCCTATATATCCCATATCTATCTATCTATCTATCTATCTATCTATCTGTCTGTCTGTCTGTCTGTCTGTCTGTCTGTCTGTCTGTCTGTCTGTCTGTCTGTCTGTCTGTCTGTCTGTCTGTCTGTCTGTCTGTCTGTCTGCCTGCCTGCCTGCCTGCCTGTCTGTCTGTCTGTCTGCCTGCCTGCCTGCCTGCCTGTCTATCTGTCTGTCTATCTATCTATCTATCTATCTATCTATCTATCTATCTATCTATCTATCTATCTATCTATCTATCTATCTATCTATCTATCTATCTATCTATCTATCTATCTATCTATCTATCTATCTATCTATCCGTCTGTCTGACTGTCTGTCCATCCGTCCGTCCGTCCGTCCTGTCCGTCCGTCCGTCCATCCGCCTGCCCACCCACCCATCCATCCATCCACTACCTGATATATATATATATATATATATATATATATATATATATATATATATATATATATCTGTATCACTGTCACTGTCTTCCCGTTCATCATCGATTTGCTCGAGCGGGCACCAGTAACATCTCCATATGACCTGTCTCATGCAAGTAGAGCCCAAAGGCACCTGCTTACTCCAGGAACATAAAGAGCCTCAAACCATTCCATCAGGTCATGGGAATGAGGTCTATAATTGTTACTGGTATCTGGCATATATATGTACACACACACACACATATGCTGATGTAAACCAATATTGCTATTTACTTCGTAGTATTACTACTTTGTCCAAATGCTCTAAGTTGAGCCTTTATTCTCATTTTGTATTTCCCTTTTTGACTTTTTAATGACCCATTAGTTCTTTGGTCTTCAAATGTTTGAGGTTTTTACAACTTTCTTTTTAGGGTTGATTTCTAGTATTATTTTATTGTGAGCTGAAAATATATGCTTTCAATCTTTATGAGTTTATTGGTAATTGTATTTCAACATGTAACCTATCCTGGAGAATGTTTCATGAACTCTAGATAATGTATATTTGTCTTCTGTGGGTGAGAGCCCCTGTGTCTGAAGCCTAACTCTTCCCAGTCCTTATTTAAAGTCTTTACTTTCTGTAGATTTCCTCTTGGCTCATCTTTATAAAAGGGAGAGTGCACTAGTAAATGTCTCTTATTATTATGTTTCTGTCAGTAGAGCTCATGAGATCTGTTAACTATTGCTTCATGAAGCATCTTCATTTAATTAAGGGTGTATATAAATTAATGACTGCTAAAGTGTCAGTGTTTTGTTTTGTTTTGTTTTGACCACACCTGGCAGTGCTCAGAACTTACTCCTAGCTCTGCACTCAGAAATTACTCCTGATAGGGCTCCGGGGACCCAAATTGGGTGCAGGGATTGAACCTGTGTAGGCCATGTGCATGCAAGGCTAACACCCTACCCTCTGTACTGTCTCCCAGTGACTTAGAGTAGTAATCACTAGTCATTATTACCTAATGTCCATCCCTGTCTCTTATTACCTTTTTTTCTTAACTAAACCTATTTTGTATGATATAAATGTGGTCATCCCTGACTATATGATTTTGACAATCATATAGTCAAAATCACCATTTGACTATATGATTGTTTTGTAACCTTTTCTGTAAACAATAAAAGATTGGCTTTGTTTCCTGATCTGTATGACTACTCTATGTCTTTATGTTGGTACAGGCCACTTAAAATTTATTGAAATTACTGATATAAAAGAATGCATTGCAGACTGTGAAGATAACTCCTTTGAGGCTGCATGCTTCATTTGTACATGAGAGACCCAGGTCTGATTTAATATCACGTCATCCCTCGAGCACTGCCGGGGCGTCCCCTGAGTACAGTGTAAGGAATGTCTCTGGAGAACCACCAAGGCCTGGGCCTGCAGAAAGAATGTATTCTGACTTTTCTCCATGGATTCTGGGACCTTTGCAAATTTTTTTTTTGCTTTTTTTGGGTCACACCCGGCAATGCTCAGGGATTTCTCCCTGGCTCTGCACTCAGGAATTACTCCTGGTGGTGCTCAGGGGACCATATGGGATGCCAGGGATCGAACCTGGGCCGACATGGGCTGACTGTGTGCAAGGCAAACGCCCTACCCGCTGGGCTATCGCTCCGCCCCCTTTGCAATTTTTGTTTGTCCTCTGTTCTCTTATGTTTTCAAATCTTAGACTTCAATATTAGCCTTTGGTATTGTGCCCAGGTTCTAGTTCCCTGTTACTTTGAAGTATTTTCATTTTGATGATCCCATGATTTCACATTTATAATTCCTAAACTTTTAAGTATTATCTAATACTTCAAGTATTTTTACTTGAAGTATAAACTCTAAGTATTACCGTTTAAAGCAGGTAATACTCAGCTTCATTCTGAGACCTCAATATTACTTCTCCTCTTTCCATAGTTTTGCTCCCATTTTTAATGAAGGTAGTAATTTACTATTCTGTTTTCTGTGGCTTTTGGTTTTTGGTCATGCCGGAAATGCTCAGGGCTTACTCTCAATTCTGTGCTCAAGGATTACTTCTGTTGGTGCTTGGAGGACTGTGTACAATGCAGTCACGCCACTGTACTGGTCACACCAGGGCAACTGTATGCAGGACATGCACTTTAACTGCTGTGTAGTCTGTATGCCACTATAACACTGCTAATGATAGCTTCATGCTTAGAATACTAGAACACCACACCACCATTAGAGTGTCTGTGTCCCTCCACCAGTGCCCCAGGAACCCTGAAGACATCCTTTTTCCCCACAGCTTCAGAGTAAGCTTTATTATCTAGTCTCCCTCTCTTGTGCCCTTTGGGATTTGTTGCTCCTGGACCTGCATATGAGAGTTCATTCTGTCCCTGTCCATCTTTTTCTAACACACTTTGCTTGAATGATAAGTTCAAGTTCCATTCAGGTAGCAGCAAATTGCATGGTTTTGTCTTCCCTTATAGCTAAGTAGTGTTCCATTGTGGCCATGTACCAAATTTCATTATCTATTTATTCTTGGACACTTGGGTTGTTTCCAGATCTTGGCTGTGCAGCAGTGAGCACATATCTTTGAAGTAGTATTTGGGGGTTTGGCTAACCAGAGTCCAGAGAACTTGGAAATTTTATCCTGAATTTTTACTTGGTTTCCTGGTACTACCTAGTGTCAGCAGTGTAGGTCTGTGGCTCCTCCTGGTGTGTTTCTGGACAGGAGAGCTTCCTTGTGCTGAGAGCCCTGAAGATGTTGAGACCCTTTCACTGTTCTTGGCCCCCACTGTGGGCTTCTGTGATCATCTCCAGTGGTGGCCTTTTGCTGAGGGCAAAGTTGGCAGGCTCCCTGCCCCGCTGTCCCCCTCCCCCAGCAAGTGACTGTGCCATTGGTAACTTATGTAATTATTATTCCAAAGCAAAGATCCTCTGAAACAGCACTTGCCATGCTGCTATGGACTAAAAGCTTTTGGTTCTGTTCCATGGCTCCGTGCGGCCACCAGGCTCTATTTCTGTCCCTTTGTACATTCTGAGTAGTAGGTTGTGTTCACTGCAAACTCAAGCAGCACTATTTTTTTAAATAATGTGGTATTTCTTTTCTTTTTGTGATTCTTCACAGTTGTTTGTCTAAAACACTTACATTTATCTCTTTGAATCTGAGTCATTATCTATCTGAAAAATGTATTCCTTGGTTTGAGATTTTTTTGTCTTTGGATATGTCATTCGATAACTTCAGTTGAGAAACCTGTTGTGAGTCTCCTGAGTGTCCTCTCTGTAACTTGGACTTTGCCATTTTAATTAGTTTGTCTTATTGTGCATTTTTGGGGTGTTATTTTGATGGAAATCTTGGAGCATCCTGGATCTCATTATCTCCTTCCTCAACATGGGGACTTATTTTGCTCATATATCTTCAAATAAGAATTCTGTCTGACTTTGGGGCCAGAGCTATAGTCCAGTGGGTAGGGTGTTTGCCTTGCATGCTGCTGATCCAGGTTTGATTCCCAGCATCCAATATTGGTTGGCAGAGCATAGCAAGTTACCAGTGTCGTATTTGACATGCCAAATACCGGTAACAATTATAGACCTCATTCCCATGATCTGATGGAATGGTTTGAGGCTCTTTATGTTCATGGAGCGGGCAGATGCCCGTGGGCTATCTCCACATGTGCCAGGACATATTGAGATGTTACTGGTGCCCACTGAGTAATCGATGATCTACTGGAAGTCAAGTGATAAAGTGATATGTGTGTGTGTTTGTGTATGCGGCGCACGCACATACTTGCTTTGCATGCAGGTGACCTGGCTTCAATACCCGGTAGCTCATCCGTATATATAGATGGGCTACAGGGTATTGAAGCCAGGTCACCTGCATGCAAAGTGCATTATCTGATGCACTATCACTCTGGCCTCCATTTTCCATATTTAATGCATAGTTTATATCTATAGTTACAATATAAATCACTGTTCTAGAATTGGCTCTGTCCTAAAAAATTGGATGTTAACTGAAATCCAATTAATTTAAAATAAAGCAATAAGAAGTTTTATCTTTGTAATGAGAATTTTATTATAGACTTGACTTTGGGTTAAATTTCTTATCTCACATAAACTTAAGTGATTAGGTTAAAAATTATACTTATGTGAATATGTTAAGCTGATTTTTATGTATTCCATATGTTATGCATCTTATGTTGTCAAAATGAAAAGAAGACTAATGAGTGACTTTCTTTGGATAAAAATTAGTTGGAAATAATCAACTGGGAGTAATGTGAATTTGTCATTTTCCAAATACGTCCTCTAGTTGTGTTTCCTTTTTACAAAAACTAAAGTAAGCAGAATGTTTTTTCACCTGTAATAATTTCACTATTACCAGCCATCTAGGTTTGTCTTATTTAATATAAAATATATGAATGTCATCCTTCTCTATTTAATCTAAGGCAAAATATTGATCAGCCTATGTTAGTATATACTCAGACATTAGCTAATAAGTGTAAGTGCTCTGATTGCTTCAATTTCAGAGGTCAAAAGCATTTTATATCACTTTAAGAAACAGTTTTTAGTTTTTGTGATTAAATTAAATTTTAGTTTTCTTACTAAACTTAATAGTATTGATAGTTGAATCATATTAAATAAATAAGACTATGAAATCAAATATATAGTTTCTGTTAATAAAACTTAAGCTTCTAAGCTTAAATTTTTCAAATTAAGGTTTTAAATGTGTTTTTTTTTAACCATAGTATGACTTTGGTCACTTGAATTTTTTAAAACTGATAATTTTTTATGGCTCTCTAATGAGAGTAAAGAGCATGAAAATTATTAGAATATATATATATATATATATATATTCTAATGATATATATATATATATATATATATATATATATATATATATGGGAGTTTGATTTTAAATATAGTCAACTGAACCATGTAGTGAAGTGTGATATTGGAAAATACTCAATTGCCTTTGCATATTGCAGTTTCTACATGAGGAATTATACATGAATTAATTTATTAAGTAGTATATTGTTATTTCATGACTCTGGAATTTCAACTACAGTCTTTTTATCTTATCAAAACTGAAGAAAACATTTAAGAAAAAGGAAAGAAAGTTTCTTTTAAAATCTTTTTTTTTTTTTTTTTTTTGCTTTTTTGGGGTCACACCCGGCGACTCTCAGGGGTTACTAATGGCTCTGCACTCAGGAATTACTCCTGGCGGTACTCGGGGAACCATATGGGTGCCGGGGATCGAACCCGGCCGGCACAGGCAGGCCACGTGCAGGACAAACGCCCTACCCGCTGGACTATCACTCCGACCCCTTAAAATCTTTAAGAGTTATACATTGTCAAGTGAAAAGAAGCACACAGCAGTTTGTGTGCTGTCTTATTCACCCGTATTCTCTTTCATTCATTAGGTATTTGTGCAATACTGACTGTGCATGCTAGTTAACTAAGGCAAATGCAAAATAGGCATTGTTTGAAAATTTTCCTAGTGGTACTGCAGTAGACACACATTAATTGATACCTATTGAATATATTTTCAGCTCCATGGGAGAACAAAGAGAAGTCAGATTTTTAATTCAGCCTAGAGCTGACTATTGCAGCAGGGATGAACTCAATCAGTGACAAAGAAAAAGTTGCATATGTTTTTAATCAGTATGTATTGGAAATATATTTTATAAATATACAATATATTTAAAATTTACTAAGAAATTAGAAAAATTTTGCTTTCATTCATTTTCTATTAAGGTATTGTGATTTATGATAGTGTTACTAATAAGTTCATGCCACTAGAGTGCCCACTACCTCCACTATTGTCCCAAAGGACTCTCCCGAAAACCCATATTTGGAGACCAATTCTCCAACTCTGTTTTCGTTTCTTGCTCTCTTCCTGGATAGTTTTATATCCCACATATGACAGTAATCATTTTGTATCCATCCCTTTCCATCTGATTGTTGCATTTAGCATAATACCCTGAGTTTCACTCATGTAATGGCAAATTGCATGATTTCATCCTCTCTTACAGCTGCATAGCATTCTTTTGTGCGTGTGTACATATGCTACAAGTTCCATGTTACAAATTCTATGTTGATTTTTGGGTACTTTGATTTCTAGGTACTTGATATTTTGGACCACTGATTTGAAGGGAGTTGTGTGTATTATTTCTTTTTCTTCTAATTAATTATTTGCATCCAGAAATGCTAAAGCACATAATTTTGCATGATATTTTTCAGACTGGCAACTTTATGTTGTGGTTTATTGTTTCTAAAAATTTTCATGAAGTATTTAGTTTATTCTATGTATACTGCCATGTTGTTTACAAATAGTGAATAGTGATAGATTAAAGTTGTTTTCCAATTGGGTTCCCTTTGATAAATTTTTCTGTTTACCGTGTTGAGGATTTCCAAAACTATGATGAATAGAGTTCTGAGAATGGCTTCCTTGCCTGTCCCTGAGCTGTGATTTTTCAGTGTTGAATATGGTATTGGCTATATGTTTGTTGTCGTAAAAATCTTGAGGTACTAATCCAATTTTTAAGACATTTGTTATGAATGACTATTATATCATCTCAAAAGTCTTATCCTTGTACATTGGCATAGTAACTTCATGAACTTCATCTTTCTTTCTGATGATATTACATTAATTGATTTGCAAAGATTAAACCATCCTTACACCATTGGAATTAAATACACTTGATTATGGTACAAAATCCTTTGATAATTTTAAAAATTCGGTTAAGATTTTTCTGAGGATCTTTGCATCAGTGGAATCTTTCATCAGGGATATTGTTCTATATTTATTTCTTTTTTCTATAGTATTATCTCTGTCCTGCTTGGTGTTAGTGTAATATTGGTTTCATCAAAATTTCTAGGGAGAGTACCTTTTCTTCAGCACTGTGTTGTGTAAACACTAAATTCATAGAAGCGTTAATAGAATTTACTAGTTAAGCCAATTTTACCAGTGTTATTTTTCCTAGGGAATTTTAATTTCTGTGTCATTGTTATAACTCATGATTGGTTTGTTCTGGTTTTCTATTTCATTTCTTCATTTCTGATTGTTCCAGTCTTGTGAATTTGCATGGCTCTAAGATTTGGTCAATTTATTTTTAGATTTTCAAGCTTGTTGCATAGTTGTCCATAGTAACCTCTTATGACTTTTTGTTATAAGATATGTACTGTAATTTCTCCCCTTTCTAGTCTGATGCAATTTATTTTGCTTTTCTCTCCTTTTCTATGCAATATAGGTTTGCGGAGTGACTTATTCTTTCAAAGAATAAGCTCTTGGCTTTATTGACCTTTTGTATTGCTTTCTGTATCATTGATTTTCACACAAATGTTTATTATCTTTCACCTTCTACTTACTTTGGCATTTGTTGTTGTTTGTTCTCCCCTCGTAGTTTTGCAAGCTGTGAGATCAGGTTGTTGATTTGTGCTTTCGATTTTCCTGGTGTGAGTCTGTACACTGATGTTCTATTCCCTTACATACTTACGCACTCCTTTCAATATATCCCATAGGTTAAGATAGTTTTTTGCTTTATTTTCACTTATTTCATGGGATATTTTAATTGTTTTCTTCCACACAGATGTTGTTTAATAAAAGTTTACTCAATTTCCAAATGTTGGATTTTTTTCCAATCGTATAGTGATTATATGATGAGAAGCACTCTAATGACTGATTTCTTCCATCATAGCTTTGTGGTTAGTAAAGGTACTTGGTATGATTTCTATATTTTATTTATTTGTTTTGGGGGCACACCTACTGATTCTGAGGGCATGCTCCTTGCTCTGCCTGTAGGGATCACTCTGGTTTTGGTCCCTTGCTGTATTGCTCAGGACCCTTATCTCTATTGTTGTGATTTTATGAGTACTAGGCACAAGCCCACCCCAATCCCACATAAGAAAAGTAAAGAATTCAATGGTGTCAGCAGAGTGCGGTGGATTCCAAAGGACATCAGTCCTCTGTAATCTGGTTGAAGAAGTGTCCGGAACAGTGATCACAGTGATGCTTACTCTGGCTCTGTGCATAGGGATCACTCTTAGCTTTGATTAGGGGAACACAGGTGATGCTGGATCAAACTACACAGGTAGTTGTGTGTAATACAAGTGCATTAAACCCTGTGGTCTGTCTCTAAGCTTTATTTTTCTTTTATATTTTTTGGGGGAGTGAGTTTAGGAGGTGGGTTGAGTGACATCTGGCAGTGCTCAGGCTTTGCTCCTGGCTCTGTCTCCTGGTAGGGCCCAGGGAACCATAAAGTTGTGCCTGGGATTGAACTTGGTTTTGCTGTGTGCAAGGAAAGTACCCTACCCGCTGTACTATCACTTTTGCCCCTCAGTGATTCTTCCTTAATATATTTGGCTTCAAATATGTTTATGTGTGAACAGCTAACATATGTTTCAAAATAATAGATTTTACATACTACTAGTTGCATTATTTTTACGATTTTATTGTAGCATTCTTATAGTGCACACTTTTCAAACTATTTTTGTATAAAAGCATACAATTAATGACTTTAACTTTATTTGTTTTCTTTTCTATTCCATTAGCATTATGTACTAGAACAGATCCTTTTAAGAAAGGATGACTGATGGGAATTTAATCAAGAAATTTTTTGCAAATCTGTGGGCAGCATTAAAGGAAACTCAGCAAGTAATAATAAAGCTTGTGGGGTAGGCTTAGAAATTCAAGGTCGCTATTACACCTCTTAAGCAAAGAGAAAAAGCAATTTTGGGATACCTATAATAAAAGAAGTAGTTTGAATTATAGCTGAGCTTGTATGAGAGGACCACTCGAAGAAATAGCAAATTTTGATAGAGGAACAAAGTCCAGAACAAAGCAAATTGATAGACCGCTCTCTAACAGACTGATCCTGCTTATACTTTTCATTGACTAAACACAAGAGATTACTTTAGAAAATGGGAACCACTTAATTCAATACATGAAAGTCAGACTCAGGGGAACTTAAAAAACTCTAGAGAGCCAGGTTGTAAATTTGGAGGAACAAAAAGAGAAATATAGCCAATGTGAAATTATATTTTTAAGGAAGGAATTGATTTAAATTGAATCCCACAGAGATGTCAAGTGTTAGAAGCCTATACTTCTGTTTATATTCACAATTAGATTCAATTTGCAAAAAATTTCTGCTAAGTTTGTTTTTTTTTAATTTGTATTTGAAAATACTTTCAACCTCAAAGAAAGAATTGCAAAAGAATATTACAATGGAAAACCATGAATCTGTTAGCTCTATTTATCTCTTTAAACATTTTACCACATTTGCTTTTTTTTAATTGTGTTTTCTCTCTCTATTTTATGATAATTTGTTCATAGAGTAAGGTTGACCAATAGGATCTTTCTAAATCATTGATCTCATACACAGATAGGTAAGAACCAAGTCTGGTTTGGCGTGTCAGTTTCTTTCAATAACTCTTGTCAGGTAAAGTCTTTGTAGTTGTCTATAGTTAGGCAGGAAAGATGAAATCACTACTGACCTTTGATAGAAGTCACATGTTCAGTTCTTTGTATATTATCATTCTACCATGGTTCTTTTTTTTTCTTTTTTGGTCACACCCAGTGATGCTCAGCGGTTACTCCTGGATCTTTGCTCAGGAATTACTCCAGGCAGTGCTCGGGCACCATATGGGATGTCAGTGATCGAACTCGGGTCGGCCATGTGCAAGGCAAATGCCCTACCCACTGGGCTATCGCTCCGGCCCCTGATTCTTAATTCTAAAAGTGAACATTGAATTCTTTTTAGAATTTTTTGGAAATCTTTTAGAACCCCAAGCTTTGCTAGGACTGCTCCTCTTTATTGTTTTGGATAACTTTAAATGAATCATATATTTACTCTTTGAATTAATTTAATTCAAAATTTTAATTTTGAACTATTATATTTTTATGGCTGTAAATATTGGAATACTAACTTCTATTGGACACGATATTCATGTTTTATATTTCTTTCTAATGCCTTCAGGCACTTCTTTGTGCACTTTTAACTCTATTATTGATTTTACATCTTTTATACAAAGTTCCCAGTTAAAATTTCATTTGAATTCACTTTCTAATTTGGGTAGTATATTTGAGAAAACAAATAGGTATATACATATGTGCACTTACATTAAGGGCTCTTTCAGGGTGGGGAAATAAATACTGTTATTACTGGTTTTAGCATATCGAATCGCATCGGACAGCTTGCCAGGCTCTGCCGTGTGGGCGGTATACTCTCAGTAGCTTTCCAGGCTCTCTGAGAGGGGTGGGTAGAATATTAAAGTAATTTGGAGATAAATATACACGCATATATGTTTTATATATATTTATCACACACATTATTATACACACACAGCACTCACACGTTCATTTGAGTGCTAGGGACCATATCCAGGGTCTCTCACTTCAATGCAAGTGCTTTACTACCAAATTATGTCGGCTGTTTCCAGTGAGTGGGGGGCCACAAGTGGATTGCTCAGGGTTTGGTTCAGAGTCTGATCTGTGCTGAGAAACGGACCTGGACAGTTGCGTGCAAGGCAGAAGCTTTACCTCCTATAACATCTCTCTGGCCCCAAATCCGTATAAGACTTTTCTATTTTTTTTCTGACTTCATTCTGGTGTTCTGTCTTCTTCCTGTCATTTTTGTGTTTTCTGTTCATTTAAAATATTAAAAAAGTTCGGCTTGTGGATGTGTTTTGGGGGCGGGGTAGTAACCCCCTGTGCTCAAGGCTTTATATTCAGGGGTCACTTTGTCTGTGCTCAGGGGAATATTGTGGTGTTGAATAAAACCTAGTTTGGTCTCATGCACAACCAGGTGTCTTACATACAACCAGGTGTCTTCCACACTGTACTGTCTCTCTGGACCCTCTGTTCAGTTTTTTTTCTTATTTATTTATTTATTTTTAATTTTTTTATTTTTACAATTACAAAGATATACAATTAAAAAGCTCATATTTGGGTTTTGGTCATACAGTGTTCCAGCACCCATCCCGCCACCAGCGCCCATCTCCCACCATCAACGTCCCAGGTTCCCTCCCCACTCCCCAGCCCTCCTCCATGGCAGGTTCTTTATTTCTTTCCATTTCTCTCTCTTTCTCTTTTCCTTCCCCTCCAGACTATGGATTACAGAACATACCCCCTTTTTTTTTTTTTTTTTGTATTTAACATTTTATTATACCACCGTGAGATATACAATTACAGCGTTGTTCACGCTTGGGGGTTTCGGTCACATAGTGTTCCAGCACCCGCCCTCCACCAGTGCCCCTCAGCCACCACCCATGTCCCCAGTTCCCTCCCCCCCACATCCCGCCTAAATGGCAGGTTCTTTATCTCCTCTCCTCTCCCTCTCTCACTGTTCAGTTTTTTAAACAATGTTATTGAGGAGGAGGGCAAAGAGCAGGAATGCTTCATTACCAGTTTTCTCACAATAAATATGATTTTCCCCTTATTTTCATATTTCCACTGTTCAGCCTATTACTTTATTTTTCTAGAAATACTTCTAAAGCTCTTTCTTTTTTTTTTCTTTCTTTCTTTTTTTTTTTTTTTTACTTTGTGGGTCATACCTGGTCTCGGTGCTCAAGAGTTTCTCCTGGTGGTGCTCAGGGGATCGTATTGAATGCCGAGGATCCTGCTGGACTATCACTTAGGCTCTCTGTTTCTGATCCTGCATATCCTAAAGACGCTTCTAGTACAGCTGGTTGTAGAGCCAGGCAAATTTTGCATATACTTATTGCTTGGTATTTAATGTGGTGGTTTGATCTCTATGATTTATTTTATGTGTTTGAACCTTTTCCTATGTTTTCTCCTGCTCTTATTTTAGTGGATTCTCTGATGTCTTTTAACCCGATTTTGACCTTTTTCTATGTTTTTCATCCTCTTTTACATGGAATCTCTGATGCCTTTCCACCCCCACCCCCTTTTTCTTGCTAATTGGGTCACACCCGCGATGCTCAGGGGTTACTCCTGTCTCTGCACTCAGGAATTACTCCTGGGGGTGCTTGGGGACCATATGGGATTCCGGGGATCGAACCCAGTTCGGCCATGCGCAAGGCAAACGCCCTCCCGCTGTGTCATCGCTCGGGCCCACCCACCCATTTTCTATGCCCATAGAGGTTGCAATAATTGTTTAACTGGGGAGACATTTTTTTCTCCTTTTAATATTGTGTTATCTTCTTACTCATTATACTGATATAGCCATAAGTTATTTTTCATTGTCCATTATAATTATTATTATTATTATTACTACTACTACTACTACTACTACTACTACTACTACTACATGTTTTTTAAAGTTTGTCCTGTTTTTGAGAGGGAGACACCTAGTGGTATTCAGGGCTAATTGATTCCTGTCTGGGCACTCACAGATCCTCTCTAGAGAGCTCAGGGGATGATACATGCAAGGCAAGACTCTATCTCTCGGGCCTATTTCAGGATTTTTTTTTCAAATGTGTAGAGAAGAGTAACCTATTTTGCTATAATAATATTGCAAACTTAATGAGCTTAGTTTTATTTTCAATTGCAGTAGCATTGCATTATAAGTATATGCGTCTAGGTATGCTTCTTTGAAAATCAGTATATTGTACCTTGAGATTAAGGTGCTATAACCTTGAGATTAAGGTGTTTATCTTGTAAGTAGCTGCACCTGGAACCATGCATTGTCCCATGTGAACTGCCATGAGTGATGCTGAGCACACAACCAGAAGTATACCGGAGAAACAGCTGGGAGCAATCCCTCAGAAAAAAATAAAAATAAAATAAAAGTTGAAAACTAAGTGTGTATCTACGATACATATATCAAGCAATAACAGCAAATTTCAGAGATTTAAATACTCCTTAATAAAATGCTCTCTAATTTATTCTTACAAATACTGCATTTGAAATGAAAAATGTGGTTTCAAAAACTGTTTTAATGAAATGAGTATTTTGACTCAACAGAAATGCATTAATTTATTTCTTGACAAGATAAATATCAAATGGAATTCTTTCTATAATTTTATATTCTGATGTAATTAAACTATATATATATATATTTCAGATATTTGACTCAATGCTAACTGTTGTTCAATAGATAAAATTCACGAACATTTAGAAAGAGTGCCTAAACACCAGGATGTATTTGCAGATTTCTGAGAAATTGTAAATATATGACATATATCTTGATTTTCTTCTAAAACAATGAAGCCATTTTCTGTTTTGACAGAGCAAAGCAGTTATCCTACCTGTAATATAGACATTAGACATAATTGATTGCATCTTTGAATAACATCATTCTATTTTAGAGATTAGGATTTAGGAAGACATAATTTTAATGGCTATCAAGCACAAGTTTCTGTAGTATATTTCTATTTTGAAAAATAAGCCAGATTAATATTCATATACATTTCCACCACTGGGTAAAGTGAAGTTGATTACAGCCAACCATTTCTCTACTGTAAGAAGTCAGGAAAAATAAATTATACAAAAAACTCTTATCTTTAAAATGTCAGTTTTATTATAGTTTGGGCACTATGTTTCCATAGTGATAAAGTTTCTGATATCGGTGCATAGAGATACTGTACCCTCACTACCTAAGTGCCAACGATTTTTCCTGCCACCCTCTGTCACCTCTCGTCTCATCATCGGTAGTCCTCAGCAGCCTCCCACAGGTCGGTAATTGAATTTATTGAAGTTATTGAATTCAGATCAGGACAAAAATGGTATGCAGACTCAAGCACAAGCTATTAATGTAGGAGAGATTAAAAGATAATAGTTACAAGTAATTAAAATCATAGAAAAACAAGAAAGCATGAGACAGAAATTGGTATTAGAAAAGTAATGCCTGAGACATTTCCACATGTGATTAAGCATATTAATCTACATTGTAAAATATTTATTTATTCTCTGAAATCCGGATGTGTGAATATAAAGAAAATCCCACCAGGAGCCACAAAGTCAAATATTTGAAACCAAATATAAGGAGAAAATAGACAGAGCCAGGATTAACCCCAGATCATTGCTGCATGTGACACCAAAATAAAGCTAACATAAAAATTTAAATAAGCAATCTGGTATAGATTTTGTTCTTTGGGCTATTTTTAGCGGAGGGAGGATTTGATTTGTTTTTGGGTGGTTATTCTCAGGCATAATTCTTGACATAATGCTCAGAGATCACTCCTGCTTCTGCCTGCTATAACATATGTAGTGATAGGGATTGAACCAGGGTAGGCCATATGCAAGGCAAGCATCCCCCGTCTCCATGCTTTTCAGCTCATTCATGACTTCACTATGTGAGGTCATCCGGGCTTAATGGGGAAGGGCAGAATTAACTTCTCATAAAGGGAAATGATCAGTCTTACTATATTACATATGATTATTTTCTACATTTCTTAGATAAGGAAACAGATGTTAAGTAGCATGATACCCTCCAAGACTTAAATGCTTAAACTACATTATTAACCTAAACATTGTGCTTTCAGGGACTTTGTTTTTGTGAATTACATCCAATAGTAATCTCCTGGTGCTTTTCATAATATTTTGATTTTTCAGCTATTTTATTATTGGTTGGGGGCAGGGTATATTTTTCCCAATAGTGCACAGGGGCTACTTTTGGTGATATTCAATCCAGACGCCTGAGTCAGATGGGTTTTTATTTGGATTCAAACATGTGTTACTCCTTGAACCTGTGGTGCTAAGAAGCCACACCTGCTGGTGCTCCCGGATTATGCCACACAGGGCCCCTCTGATGCACGGTGAAGTCAGGGTTTCGTATGGAACACAAGTTCTAGAACCCCGTGAGTCACCTTCCCTACTTATAATATTTTCTATATTTGACAACTCAAAATCATCCTGCAAACTAGACTCAATCTCTGATGAATGCTAAGGCAAATGGAATGCATGGATTAGTTGTAACCTGGGACTATCACAAAGAGGCCAAGAGGAGTGGTTAACCTTGAGATAAATTTCCGTTAACATTGCTATTGAGCATGAAGAGTGGAGCCAGTGTGTGTGTAGAATACTAATCATGTAAACACTTACAGCAGCTTCACTGTAGTACATGAAGTAATGCCCTCCAAGGCATAGTAAATTTCTAAGTTGTTTTTTTGCCTCTTTGCTGTATAAGTGAACCTTATTAATGTTTGTAGAGCTTCCCATGATGATGTCTAAAATATTTTTTATTTTTAGTTACCTTTAGCTGTTATATGAAGTAATTCATATAAGGGATTCCAGAAAAGTAGTTTTAAAAGTTTCTTAAAATGAATATTAGAACTTACCGGAAAAAATAATTTAGTATGACCGTGAAAAGGAGCATAATGATCCAAGCTGAGATTCTGTACTTGCTGTTCTATGTCCTTAGTGAGGGAATTTATAAATGCAGCTGAGTATACAAAGTACAAAACCTCATTAATTTTAACATCCCTTATTCATGTACTAGAAATCTGTAGGGGAAGTTTGTTTTGCAAGCTTTTAAAGATTTCCTAGACTCATTAATTGCTCTGATATGACTTTTGTTTACAAGATTCCCATTAGTTTTTGTCTAACATTTGAAATTGGATAACTTAAAAAGTTAAAGAAATTTTACATAGAAAACTGATCACTGGACCTGAAATGAGTAGGCAAATTATAAAAGATACATAATAGTAAGCCAACAATAACTGTATTCCATTGTTTATGACAGGCAAAATTAAAAAATACAGTATTTAATATTGGTGACAGTATAGTCAAAGAACAACCTGGTATATTGTCAGTGAAATTGTAAATTCACATAACTCTGGAAAGTAAGCTGAAATAATAAAGACATTGTAAATACTTCTGACATTAATATCAGATAATTTATCCTTTGGCAAATTCATGAACTTTAGTGTAATATTTATATACCCATCCTCTATTATTTCTAATATTAAACATTAGAGTTAATGAAAATTTAAGTAAATTATGGTTTGTTCTTATAAAGAAATCTTATGTAATAATTTTAAATTACTAACAAATAATGAATAACTGTAAATATTAATAGTCAGGGAAGAGAAGGTGGGCATCATATATCTGTGCTCAGGGCCTACTGCTGGCTCTGCACTCAGTGATCACTCTTGGCAAGACTCAAGGGGATGGCATACCGTGCTGGGGTTCAGCTCAGGTTAGTTGTGTGTAAGGCAACCTTACCTGCTGTACTATACCATCTCTCCTGGCCATACTAATTAGTGTTTCTGTGGGTGTGTGTGTGTTTGTGTGTTTGTGTTGAGGTCACACCCACTGGCTTAGGAAATACTGATTCTGTGCTCAAGAGTCACTTAGATAATTGCCTAAAACTCAACTCTCAGACCCTAAACTGCTTTCTAATAGTATTCCAGAGCTATTTCTAGCTCATTTTCATATTTCTGTGGTTGTTTTCTTTTGCTCATAGTCTCATAGATTTTGAATGTTATTGGAGATCCAAGTTTAGCTATGAAGTTAAACTTTAGTCAAATGACCATTGATTTAGCTTATTTTTGCTTTGATATATACCTGATGTTTAACCATTGGAAGCAGAGTCAATCTGTAAAGTAGAGTCAGCCTATAATGGACACTTGAGCTTGAACCACTTTCAGGTGATGTACCTGAGCCTTGGGTTTTCTTAGTCTCTTGACTCTAATTCAAGAAACTTCCTTTTAATGCAATGATAAGAGTTTTAAGTCATGTGATTATGACTTAATTCTTCTTTGAGGTAGAATAGTTTATTAATACCTAGTTCTTAAATAAAAATCTAGATAATAGTTTGCTATTTTCTTTGGACCTGGCAGTGTTCAGGAGGACAATATGTAGAGAATTAGGGAATTTAAATTAGGGTCAGCCACGGAACACCTTTTAATTTTTTTGTATTCTGAATCTACCAATGCCAGATTATTCTTAACTTTCAGGCATTTCTTATAACAGCAGATGAGAATAAATATAAACAAATTTTATCATATTTCTTTGTTTATTGTTAACTCTGTTAAAATTTTATAGCACTGTTTCATCATATTAATTTAGGCTGTTGAAAAAAAGAACGACGCCAGAAATTCTTCAGTGGTCTCATTTCTGCATTTGAGAATAACTTCAACAAATGTAATGTTATTTTGATCACTATAATGACATTAACAAAAAGGGTTTTTCCCTCAAAGGAGCAAATGATAAATATCGAGTGACTGATTCAAGAAATAAATGGCATTGCTGTTGAACTCTGTAAACTAGAAACTGAACATGCTCCCTTGTGGAAGCGACTTTGAAAGAGAACTTGACAGATGAGAAAATAGCTTCTGCTCTCTGATTCCTGGATATCTCTGCTTAAGACTCCCCTACCTATAATGACTTGCATCACTGATAATTGAGCTGTGCCTCTGAGTCCTCTCATTTTATTTTTTTTAAAAATCGCTGTGCTTAAATGAAAACCTCCAGACATTCAGGACGTGGACTGTATTTGTGAGCTTGTGTATCTTATTTCTCCTCTCATCTGCTAACTACACACCTCCTACTAGCTCCTTTCATTTGGCATTAGCAATGGCTCTGTCTAATTCAGTCCCTGGCTGAGTGCAGGACATAGCAGAAGTATTGATCTGGGCATACTTGTGACGATGCCAGCTCTAATATCAAGAACAGTGTGCCAGGATTTATTTTAAGGAGCTTTGGAAAAATAAGTGTCACAAAGAGTAACTCAACCCCAGTGTTTCCATAGACAGGAGGAAAGGAAATAGGTCAATGTTATTTACAATTTTATAATCCAATCAGTGGAAGGAGTTTAGACATACACCATTCCACAGTCCCACCAACGTGAGCCTTCCCATCCACCCTTGCCCCCCACTCTGCCTCACTGGTATGGCCTTCCTGTCCACACTCACACCACAATATCCAGCTACCCTTCTTATTTTGATCGTAACAACTGAATGGAAGATGGTTTAACAATTCCCATTTGATAGAAGTTTGAAAAGTTACACTGTAAGTACTGGGTAATCTCTGGAATATAAAACATACCTCCTTTCAAAAATTTATAAAAATACTGTATTATATAACACTATCTTGTGGTTTTGATTTTAGTGCCCCAAGCGGTGATGGTTACAAAGTAATATTTCAATTATTCATTTGTTGTAATTGATTCAGAAATGTTATCCATACATAAAAATATACATGTATGTGCATATGCATGTATAAAGTAACATATATGTATACATTTTGGGGTTGGGACACAATCAGCAGTGCCCTGCCCATGGCTTACCTCTGTGTCTGCACTCAGGAACTCCGGGTGAGCTCAGGGTACATATAAGATACCCAGGATTTAACCCTGGCTGACTGCATACAAGGCAAGAACCTTACCTGCTATACCGCCAGCCCAGAAAATAATTTTTAAGTTTCTTAATGTACTCTCTTGGAGATTCTCCATATACTAACTTAATTTTACATTTATCATTTGAAATATTTGCCTAATCTGGTTAACAAGTTCCTTGGTTTATATAGTTTCTGCTATATGAATCCAAAGGAGTAAGCCTTGGCAAGACTGGGTGAGGCCAAAACCAAAAAATTCATCCCGGACGTTAAAGTGGACCTTCATGTATTACAAAGAGTCACAACGTTACTCTAGATGTTATTGCTTTCACACTTCAGAGTTAGACTATTTTTAGTAACTATTAGTAGTATTAGAAACATTTTATTTGGGATGTTTCATAAACCTTTTCTACATTTTGAAACTTTGACAAGCACAGGGTCTGAGCATGCATGTCATAATCTTAAAATTCAAATGCATCTATTTGCTGTCACAGATTATTTAAGGCAGTTTAATTGCTTTCAGCTAATTTCAAGGTCATGCTTACTTTGGTCCTGTGCCTTTTCCTTCAGAAGATTTTCTATAATGAAAATGCCAGAAAGCCCAATTCCACACAATTGATCTATATTTATGTTCCTGCTGAGCTGTTAGTTCCCGTTCTTTCCCTCCCCTACCCAGGAAATAGAAATATTTGGCAGGATTAATTTTCAACAGACAAAAAATACTCTAAGTGGAAGAAAAGTGCCAATTAAGTTATTTTTAAGGAATAAAATTGTCCTTTATTTTCCTGCGTAGTTTAAAGTTATGTCAACTAAAATTTTGAATTATCACTAATTGCTGATTTAAACAAAATGCAATTATTATTTTGTGAAAACCTTTGTTTTCAGGTTCAGCTTGGCTTCACAAAAGCTAGTTGTAAAAATAATTGCAGCCTAATGCACAAGTTGGGTAAAAGACAGATGGAGACATCTTTAAAAAATTCAGTAAATTGAGGAGATAGAAGAGGGTCGAAAGCAGACTTTGATTTCTAACTCATGAGTCTCCTTCTAAAAGAGACCCAATGACCTGAGAGTCTCAGAATTTGGATTTCCATGTTGCTTTTTATCACTTAATTGAAATAGATTTCAGGTTACCTAAATGGTGAGCCTTGGTATCCTGATTGTCCCCAACATAACTTCTGTGAAGATTATTATTATAGAGTATTTGAAGCTTTAGGGATAATAGGGTTTATTTCCCCACTTCAATTTTTTTTCAATGCATATTAATTGAGGAAAGATGAATTTTCTTAGCATTTGTAAGTTGACTTGTTAAATATTTTAGTGCTATTAGTAATAGAAATTCAAATAGTAAACTGTTTGCTATTCGTTATCAGTAATCATTTATGTAAGCTATTTCCTCTTTATTAGTTCTTCATATATATTTCTACATATGCAGAGTTATGCATTACTTTATGTACTATTTTCTCAACTATTGTGGTTTGTCTTAATAAAATGAGTGAGTACATTTATTTATGAATATAAGTTTTATTCTACTAGTCATTTGCATTATCTTATGAAAGTATGCATCTTTGTGCAGAATGCTGATTGTTTTTCACTTTTTCACCCAATAATTGTAGCTAACTGTACACAAAAAGAAACACTCAGGTTTTTTTTTTTGGATAAGAGTGCATTAAAGCTTGGTTTAATTTTTAGAAACTCATGATTGAATTACAAATATTTCCAAAGGCAAGGCACACTGAGCAATGCTTCAGATTTTCTTTAGGCTCTGTGCAAGCAAGGCACACTTTGTAGTGATTTGTACAAGGCTCACACTTGTGCAAAACTCATGGGACATTATGTGGTGTTGGGGATTGACCCAACAGAAGTACCATGCAAGGCAAGAACCCTACCTGCTGTGCTATCACTCTAGTCGTAGTGACACAGGTACACCCGACACAGTCATCCTATTCACATTTAAAAATGTAGTAAATATAAAATGACATGACAGATCAATGACTCCCAAAGTATCTTTTTAAGTTAAGCAACATGAATTTTAGTTGTATATATATTATTCTATAAAAATGGAATCACCTCTGTGGATTAATATATATATATGCATATATATATATCATATGATTATATGAGAATGTGGAAAGATAGGTCTACAGCTGAATCTCAGCAAAACTATGTTCATGAAAAATGAACTAGTTCCAGAGGCCCTATTTACTCTCAATGGAACAAACATCTATGAATGCAGCATTTATGTGTACCTAGGTGGAGAAGTCAACATGATGAATGACCTAAAACCTGAGCTGCGTAGGAGGAAGAGAGTGGCATGGAATGCCTTCAAAAGCATTGAAGAAATAGCTAAAAGGACAAAGAACCTCCGACTCTGGGCACATTTCTTCTACTCCACTGTTCTCCCTGCATTGACATATGCCTCAGAGACCTGGGCCCTACGAAAACAGGATGAGAATGGTATTTGGGTCTTCCAAAGAGGAATCGAAAGAGCTATGCTTGGAATATCATGCCTCACTCAAGTGAAAGAAGGAGCTCTAACATCTGTCGCTATTCCAGAATTAGGACGCTGTCTCATTTGCCAAGACATCAAAAGTCAGAATGGCTGGACCTGTAATGCGATTTGCATTCGACCGCTGGACTAGAGACATTATCGACTGTATCCCAAGGGATATCAAAGGATCACGTGGCTGCCCACCTACAAGATGGTCAGACTTTTTCCGTCAAGAACCTGAATGAATGGTTTGTGGCTCTTTGTTTTCCTGAGGCAGCCAGATGCCAATGGGCTACACTGGTACATCATAGGGTCAAATGGAAATATTACTGGCGCCCGCCTCCAGCAAATCGACGAATAATGGGATGTCAAGTGATCAAGTGATATGATAAGATTAAATTTAATTCATCTCATGCACTCTATCACTCTTAAATTTTTTTCAAGAGAAGTCATTATTTATGCTGAGTGTTTGAAGGTATGAATTCAGATTCTTGTCAAGGAAAAGAAAATAGTTTATCTTGTGCAAGGAGGGAAGGATTACTGCTACTTTATATATTTTATGCCACTATGGAAACATGTCCCCCAATAATGAATTTCTAGAAAGGTTAGTTATTCCATTGTTCTGGTTGTTGGATAAATCTTCAGACAATTGATAGTTAAGTGGCATGTCAGGTAACCTCAATACTATTCGCTCTTGTAACTCTTTGATCTTGTAACTCTGCCTCTGGAATTTTCCCTTACAATGTCTCCTAAGGACAGTGGTGGAAGGTCATGACACTTTAACGTTGATATGCAGTATCTTTGTTTTTCAATACTACATATTAAACGATATTGTAATCCTGTCACCTAAACTATATATCCCTATCACTATCACTATCTTCCCGTTCATCATCTATTTGCTAGAGCGGGCACCAGTAATATTTCCATATGTCCTGTCTCATGCTAGTAGAGCCAAGGGCGTCAGCTTGCTACAGGAACATAAAGAGCCTAAAACCATTATAATAGGTCATGGGAATGACCTAATATAATTGTTACTGGTATTTGGCATATCAAATACGACACGAGCAGCTTGCCAGGCTTGCCGTTGTGGGGAGGCATACTCTTGTAGTCACCCCAAATAAAGCATTTATTGATGAACCTTGCAGTTGGGAGAGCCGGGCTGTGATGGGCTGGTATGCTAGGTGGAGTTCTGATGAGAGGGAAGTCCGAATGTGGAAAATGGCAGCCCCCATGAAGTGGGGGGTTTGTCTGGCTTGTTGTGAGGCTCTGCTGGGGTGGTGAGGCAGGGCTAGAACCCGCCATGCTTCCCGGTGCCTCATGAACAGCTGGGCACAGGGAGAGCAAGGAGCAGCTCTGCCCCATGTCTGACAGTCTCTGGATCAGCATACCTGGGCCGGATTGAAAAAAAAAAAACCGCTGCAGGGTGGGTGTCGATGATCCAGGCTGTGATGGGCTGGTCTACTGGGTGGAGTTCTGACGACAGGGAAGTCCGAATGTGGAAAATGGCGGCCTCCAAGGAGTGGGCGGGGTGGCTTGTTGTGAGGCTCTGCTGGGGTGGTGAGCCAGGGCTAGAACCCTCCATGCCTCCCGGCGCCTCATGAACAGCTCGGCACAGGGAGAGCAAGGAGTAGCTCTGCCCCATGTCTGAGAGTTTATAAACTATATAACAAGTTTATATAGTATATAAACTATATAAAAAAGTTAAAATACTTTGAATGTTAGCTGAGGAATTTATGTGGGGGAATAAAGATGCCTATTTCCTGTTTATATAGATACTGTTTTTTTTTTTAACTTTTTTTGGGTCATACCCAGCAATGCTCAGGGTTTTTTCCTGACTCTGCACTCAGAATTACTCCAGGCAGGGCTCAGGGGGACCATATAGGATGCCGAGGGATCACAACCGGGCCGGCTTCTGCTGACCACATGCAAGACAAAGGCCCTACCCGCTAGACTATCACTCTGGCCCCTATATAGAGACTTTTTAACTTTAAGTTTTACTCTTGAGGTGTCTTCAAATCAATTTTATTTAAATGAGACTATAAGACTATAATTTGACATTATAATTATTTTTAAGTGTTCTTTTATAAGTTTTGATTCTTAGAATCAGTTTTTGATTCTATGCTGATAAAATATTTATGTTTTGAAGTGTTTTGAGGGGCCCTCACTAATTGGTGCTCAACGTCCGCCTGTGTTCAGAGATTGTTCCTGGCAGTACTCCAGAAACATACATGTTACCAGCGATTAAACAATGCGGATCACATTCAAGGTGTCACTTCTCATACTATCTCTATATCCTCTAGCAAAAGGTTTTACTTCCCAAATTTTTTTTCTTTTGTTTGTTTATGTTTGGGTCACACCTGACTCTGAACTCAGGAATTACTCCTGGTGGTGCTCAGGGGACCAGATGGGATGCTGGGGATTGAACCTTTGTTGGCCACATGCAAGGCAAATGCTCTCCAAGCTGTACTTCCTCTCAGGCCCCTACTTCAATTATTTTCAGTAGTTTGTGTGTGTGCTCAAAAGTTTGGGGCTAGCTGATAAGAGTTGGTTGAGCTTTAGGCTGGCATGAATGTTGAGGAACTTTAAGACACACTATTGCAGCTATCAAGCTGTATCTGAGACCAATTCTATCCACATGACTTAGAGCTGGCCACTGTGACACAGATATTTGAGGAACTGTGGTTCTCAGGCAAAGACAAGGCTATGTTGCTCCCAAGCAAACAGTAATTCAGTTCTAACCTCCTGAGTTCTTTTCTTCAATGAATAGAAAATATTTTCAGGAGAAGACAGAGAAACACAATAGTTTAAGGATGAATGCTAGTACAAAGGATAATGTGGATTTATCCAGGGAGATAGGACAACCCAGAAGTAGAAAAAGAAAGTGGAGTTGAAGTCCTGAATTGTTAACACTAAGGTGAAAGAGACTCCTTGCCCGGAATAGGAGAATGGGTTGCCCTGTAATGTGGTGCCCTGCAGTACTCTAGGAAACTCATTATGCAACATTTTCTCCCAACACTCTTTGCTGGAGATGAGGGTGGGATTCACCTAGAAGATTGTTTTGCTCTGGTGGTCTTTTCATTCTCTGTCTTATTAGGCATCATAATTTTCTGCAAATGATCTCTAAATAGGGCTTGGCCTTCATGCTGAATTGGCATCAGTCTGATAAACTTTCAGAATATTTTATTTCTCCCAACATTTCTTGGTTTTATAGCTTTTTGTCTCTTCAATCTTTAGTGCTACGTCTTTTTGTGTCTCCAAATTTCTTCATCTTAATGGTTCCCTGAAATTTCCTACCCAGAGATACACTGACCGTGTCCCCAGTCTTCAAATAAATTTACTCATATATTCACTAAAATAATTGAAAGAAGGTTAAAAATTGATATTATTTAATGTAAAAATTTATTCTAGGATGTGCTTATATACTTGGTCCAGTTTTTCTCTCATTTCTCAAAATTTCCAGAATGAGAACAGTGGGGATATTTATCTTCTTGGTGCTAGAATAGGGTATTATTATTAACCTTCATAGAAACTGTATAATTTTTATGGGGTGAGTATATGGAACTGTAGATATTCATTATTTTCATTTTGTCAAAGGGAGTAAGAACCAAATTTAGCTGAATGTTAAAATTGCCCCTACTTTTAGAGGTTTTTCTTTTCTTTTTGTCTTTTGTTTTGGGGGCAATGCTCACAGAACTTTTCCATACTCTGTGCTCAGAGATTACTCCTGCAAGGGCTCAGGAACCTATATGGAGCTGACTATGTGACTATGGAAACTGGTCTGTCAGCAGCAATAGAAGGACACTAACCACTTTAGCTCTCAGAGCCTTCATTTCATAGCATTTTTTATAGTAGTTCCCCGAGATTTATCCTATTGACTCTAACTTTCTATTATTTTTTTCTGTTAGGTTGGGGGTGGACGGGACACAGTTATAGATGACCAGGGCTTAGTCCTGGCTCTGCACTCAAGAGTTACTCCTAGTGAGGAATTACTGTTGGAGAGGTGTGGGGGACCATATGGGATACAGGAAATTGAACTCAAATTGGGCATGTGCAAGGCAAGCTCCTACCTGCTGCTGTGCGATCGCTCTTGCCCCAGCTTTTTCTTTTAATCAGAGAATTCTATTTATGTGTCCTTAAATTACTTTAAATAACTTAATAGCCTACTGATATACTAATGACTGTAGTGCTATATGAGAAGCTTACCATTTGGTAACAATATTCTAAACAGAAGTAGCTGTAGACTATGCCTCATAAACTGTCATTCTTCAAAGTTTCATGAATTCTCAAACTACTTTGCAGAAATATCCATTACCTTTACCTCTGCATCATGTTCTAATTTATTCTCACTTTTTCCCTTTAGTAGATATATAAGAAAAAGTTTTATGTACTTCAATTTTATTTATTCATTTATCAAAATTAAATCAATTGTATTGCCATTGGGGAATTAATTATTCTTTATATTTGCCTCTATATTTTTCCCTGTTTGATTGATAATTTTATAATTATTTTTTTATTATACCACCGTGAAACATACAATTACAAAGCTGTTCATAATTGGTTCTTGGTAATACAGTATTGCAGCACCCATCCCTCCACCAGTGCCCCATTTCCACCACCAATGTACCCTTACCCCTCCCGCCCCAGGCCGCCTTAATAGCAGGTACCCCAGTTTCCTCTCTTTTGCTCTCTATCTCTCTCTCTCGTCTCTGCATCTCTCTCCTCTTATTTTACACATTGTGGCTAGCCCTGCAGATATTTAGAGTTTATCACTTAAGTCTCTTTGTGTATATTCAGTGGTGAGTTTTAATCTGCCATTACCATTTCCCATATTTAGTAAAACACTGGTATCTATTTATATCCTATTAATGAATGCAGTCATTCTATATCTGTCCTTTTCCTTCTGACTAATTTCATTCAGCATGATAGACTCCATGTCCATCCATTTGCAGGTAAATTTCATAATTTCATCTTTTCTGACAGCCGCATAGTATTCCATAGTGTAGATGAACCACAGTTTCTTTAGCCAGTCCTCTGTTATCGGGCATTTAGGTTGTTTCCAGATTCTAGCTATAGTGAATAGCGCAGAGATGAATAAAGAAGTACAGATAGTGTTTCTGCTATGTGTTTTTCGGTCTCTAGGGTATATTCCCAGGAGTGGTATTGCTGGATCAAATGGGAGCTCAATATCTAGCTTTCGGAGGAATGCCCATATTGTTTTCCAAAAGGGCTGGACCAGTTGGCACTCCCACCAGCAGTGGATCAGAGTCCTTTTTTCCCCACATCCACGCCAGCACCGGTTGTTCTTGCTGTTTTGGATGTGTGCCAGTCTTTGTGGGGTGAGATGGTATCTCATTGTTGTTTTGATTTGCATCTCCCTGATGATTAAAGATGAAGAGCACTTTTTCATATGCCTTTTGGCCATTCGAATTTCTTCTTTTTTGGAAGCTTCTGTTCATTTCTCTCCCCATTTTTTTGATGGGGTTGGCTGTTTTCTTCTTGTGGAGTGCTATCAGTGCCTGACATATCCTGGATATTAACCCCTTGTCAGATGGGTATTGGGTGAATATCCTTTCCCACTCTGTGGATTGTCTTTGTATCTTGGTCACCGTTTCTTTTGAGGTGCAGAAGCTTTTCAATTTTATATAATCCCATTTGTTTATCATTGCTTCCATTTGCTTGGTCAGTGGTGTGTCATCTTTAAAGATACTTTTCGTTTCAATGTCGTAGAGCGTTTCTCCTATGTTTTCTTCGATGTACCTTATAGATTCATGTCTGATATCGAGATCTAGAATCCATTTTGATCTGACTTTTGTGCATGGCGTTAGAAGGAGGTCTAAGTTCATTTTTTTCACATGTAGCTGCCCAGTTTTCCCAGCACCATTTGTTGAAGAGGCTTTCTTTCCTCCACTTAATATTTTTTGCTCCTTTATCGAAGATTAAGTGGTTGTATATTTGTGAGTGCATTTCAGGATACTCAGTTCTATTCCATAGGTCTATGCGCCTCTATTTTTATCACTTTTATTATAATGCCGTGAGATAGACACTTACAAAGCTGTTCATGATTGAGTTTTAGTCATATAATGTTGCAGCACCCATCCCTCCACCAGTGCACATTTCCCACCACCAATGTCCCCAGATTCCCTCCCTCCTGCCCCAGCCTGCCTCTTAGCAGGCATTCTTTCTCCTCCTAGTCCTCCCTCCTTCTTTCTTCTTTCTTTTCTTTCTTCTTTGTTACCTCTTTCTCTCTTTCTCCCTTCCTCCATCTCTCCCATTTCTCACCAACTGTGGCTTGCCATATATACATTTATGGGTTATCATGTATATCCCTTTTTCTGCATTCAATGCTCAGTGCTAGTCTGGGGTTACCATTTCCAACAATTACTAGAAAACTGGTATATATTTATAGCCCACAAATAAATGCAGTCATTCTATATCCTTTTCCTTCTGACTGATTTCACTAAGCATGATAATCTCCATTTCCATCTATTTGTAGGCAAATTTCATGACTTCCTTTTCCTGACAGCTGCATAGTATTCCGTTGTGTAGATTGTACTTCAATTTTAAAACTAATTTCAGAAACATTTTGGGCTGGAGGAATAATGCGAATGGCAATGCCATTGTAACATTGCCTTGCATATGGCTAACCCATTTTGTACTTGGCACCAATATGGTCTCCTAAGCCCTATGGGACTGATCCCTGAGCACAGATCCAGGAGTAAATCCTGGGCACCATTGGGTGTGACCCAAACCAAAACAAATTGAAACTTGGGGCTGGAAGGATAGTAGAGAAGATAGGTGCGAGCCTCACACATGGGTGACGTTGGACCTGAGCCTGTCTGATAATTCCTGACTGTAGAGCCAGTAGTAACTCCTGAACGTGGCAGTTGTAGCCCTCCAGAATCAACAAAATAAAAGCAGAAACTTTTTATTGGAACACTATTCCAATTTTAACCCTCAATAGTCTATTATTTATTTTTGTCTATTTGACAATGCTTTCTGGAAAAGTGCTCTATAAGCAGTTAATTATTTCTATATATAGTTTAGAAAGTAGAAGTGTTTGTTTTAACATAAAATGTCAGAACAATTTTGGATAACACTTTTGCGCAAGAGTGTCAGAACTGTTTATATCCTTCAATGGCAATTACCAACTGATTGCTCTATTGTTTTTAAACATGCCTGAGAATATAAATTGCTACAATCTGATTCAATTAAACTCAGAATATCTTTGCAGTGGTGATGTTAGAGGCCAGTCTTTGAGATTTGTTCTGAACCCAGGAGAATTCTTTTTGATTGCTATTTCTTTTATTTACCTAGCTCTCTTTTAACTTGTTACTTTTAAAGAACCTTCAGTATCTTAATGAACGTTTTCCAAAATTGCCATATTTGTAAAGGAATTAGGCTTGTTGGTCTTCTTATTCTTTTCAGCAGTGTTTTGTTTATATTAGGGGGAAATATGGTGCCCCCTTTTCGTTTGGCCTGCCTTCTCACCCCATTCCCAACAAAATCTCTGTGCCTCACTGCTCTGTAGCAAGATGGGCAGTGATCTACTTCTTCCAGGCAGGTAACCAAACTCTCAAAGTCACTTCATTTTTTTGTTTATTTTTGAGCCATGCCATGTGGTATCTTGGGCTTATAGCAGGCTCTTTGATCAGTAATCACTTCTGGCAGGATTCAGGGGGAAATACTGGGTGCCAGGGATCAAACTGGGGTCAGTCACAATGAAGACAGCTCTACCTGCTATGCCATTTTCACTGGCCCCAGACAGTCTCTTATCTCTTACTTTAATCTATCCTATATAGCCCCTTTTGTATATATTAATCAAGGTAACTAAGCAATCCCCAAGTGTGTTTGCCTTTCAAGTCTGTTCCCACCTGAGCTATGCCTGTATGTGGAGACTTCTCTAGGAAGAAACTTCAGAACTTTAAGCCAGGAGGAGCTTCATAACATGCATCTTGGGGAGGGAGATGAGAATCAGTGGCTCTTGTAGTTTTACTTTTATTAATTCAAGTTTCAAACAGAAACCTCTTAGAATACCAAATTTAATTTACTCATTCTGTCTATGAAAGCCTAAATTTACAGCCTATAGAATGTACTTTCAGCACTTTTCTGCTTTGTTCTAAAATAATTTTAGTGATTGAGGCTCATCCCATTCTCAGGAAATGGTCCATAATCCATTTATCCTTCAAAGTCAAAAAAGTGATTCCAGTTATTCAATCCGTACTTCCTTTAATTTAATAAAAAGTATCTTCTTGCAATTTGAATACTTGTGTTTTTCCTGCTCCACTTCATACCCTGATTTTCCCCACTTGACATGAGGAAGTATTTCACAATTTTCAGCAAAACTATTTAGATCTTAGCATTCTTTTTGCTGTTGTGATGCAGTGTCAGGGTGAGTCCTTGGTGCTACGTGGGTCATGAAACTCATTACTCTGATTTATCTGCAATGTCACAGATTGAACCCAGAATTGCACACATATAATTGAGCTATACTCCTGGCAGAACCAGCTTTCTGTAACTAACAACAACAACAACAACAACAACAACAACAACAACAACAACAACAAACAACAAAGCAAGGGAAAACAAAGAGCTATAATGATTTGTCAATAAAGACATTCACAGAGCTGGAGAGATAGTATAGCAGCTAGAGTGATTGCCTTGTGTGCAGCCAGTTTGGGTTTGATCCCTGGAACCCTATAAGCTCCCCAATGCCCCATTAGGAGTAATTTCTGAGCAGAGAGCCAGGAATAAGGCCGAAAATAGCTGCATCTGGCTCCACAGAGAGAGAGAGAGGGAGAGAGAGAGAGAGAGAGAGAGAGAGAGAGAGAGAGAGAGAACGAGAAAGAGAAAGAGAAAGAGAAAGAGAGAGAGAGGGAAGAAGGGAGGGAGGAAGTTATTACCTCTATTTGGGAAGATTTATTGTGAATAGGAGGAAAACAGTAAACATTTCCATTGCAATCATCTGCATAATGGTTTGGGGTTCATGTACTAGAGTAATTACTAAATAGGGAAAAATTAATGTTGTTATCAGGATTAAAATAATTTAATGAGCTAAAGTGTTTGCAGTAAATAATTAAAAATATTTAGACTATAAATGCTGCATAATATTTAATGCTCTAGGGTAATTTGCCTTTTCCTTGTTTTACTGCTAAACCAGTATTTGAAGTCTGGTCATCCAGGTAAATACATTTTTGTTGAAGAAAAGCTCTACTTTTGGTAGAGAAAATTCAGTATATACATAATATACTTATATATTTATTTCAAAATAAATTTTATACTCTATATTAATTATATGTATTTTAATGTCATTAGTCATATATTTTATATTAATACATTTAATTAATATTCATGATTTTTCATTTGTTTAGGGATCACAACCAGTTATGCTTAGGGCTTGCTCCTGGGTCTTGCACTCAGGGATTACTCCTGGTGGGGCTCAGTGACCATATGCATTGCCAGGGTTCAAACTCGAGTTGGCTGCATGCAAGGCAAATGCTTTACCCAGAGTATTATCACTCTAGTTCCTGAACTTAGAAGTTTTGTGTTTTCACTGTTATTATGATGATTTAAAACAGCTGTTGATATATAAGTAAAGACCTGATCAGATTTACCAAATGATTAGCATAAGGCTCTGTTTTCAATAGCTGAATAATCATTTAGATTTCCAAGCTTCTTTGTGTTAATAGATATTGTATGGTTTTCTGAGAGTTTATTATTGATGTGGAGAGGATGCTAATCTTTCTGCAATCCTGTTACCGAGAGAGAATCTTGGCTCTCGTAGAGAAATTTCATGCTTCTTATCTGATTTTAAAAAATAGAAGGTGTGGTTTAGTTGTGTATGGTTGGTCAGATGCTTTCGAATTGTTTCTTTGATAGTGTAAGTTCCAGTTGCTCAGGACCACATCCACTTGTGAAGAATTGCAAAATCCCAGCCAAGTTAACTGCTGTCCTTTTTGACAGATCTCATTTATTATTGGTAGAAATTGCTTTACTCTGCTCTTTTGAAAACCTAATTTGGTTCTAACCTAAGAAGTAATTAAAATTATTAAGGAGATCTCAGGCAAATGTTTGACATTTTGTATGCATTAGGGAAGGTCTGTAATTTCATAAAGGTGTTTTGCTAGACTAAATGAGATATGTGAAATGCCTGTTATATTAGAAATCTTTTGGAGTTTAAAAGCAGCTGCCCAAATTGAAACGCATGATCCAGATAGACTGTTTCTCCTGGAATGATGAAACTATATGGCCAATTAACTTCATTAAATGAAAACTGTCACTGTTGGAATTGCAGTCAGCACAGCCAAGTCCTGGAAATGTACAATTACTCTTGCTAGAATCAGAGATTACTTTTAGAGTACTTGAGAGTATATTTAGTGCCAACTTAGTGGTATGAAAACTATGATTACACAGAAACACTTATTCCAAGATCAACACTAACAGTGGTTTCTGTTTTAGAGTCAGTTGAATCAACACATATATTTGAAGAGACTATGAAGAAAGGGAATTCAGTGGGGTGTAGACAGGGAGATCACATCTATGTTTTAGGACTTCATGATGAGAATATAATTATAATTGCTATACTCTACGCCAAAATATATTTGGTTTATACCCCAATGCTTTCTCAAAAAACAAAAGCTAGAATGCTCAACAATCTACATTTAAAAAATCTAAGTAGAGTAATTAATATATACATTTAAGTATTTCCTCCTAAAAGATCAAGACATTTCATGTCTGAAAATAATTTAGTTTTGGGGCCGGAGCAATAGCTCAGCAGGTAGGGCGTTTGCCTTGCGTGGCCGGCCCATGCCGGCCAGGGTTCGATTCCCGGCATCCCATATGGTCCCCTGAGCACCTCCAGGAGTAATTCCTGAGTGTAGAGCTAGGAGTAACCCCTGAGCATTGCCGGGTGTGACCCAAAAAGAAAACAAAACAAAAAAAAAAAAGAAAAATAATTTAGTTTTGCATACATCCTAATAAAAATCTCTATTGTATAACAAATAAAATAGTGTGGGTAAAGAAAATTATTTTAAAATAAAACAAATGATTAATATTTATTTTAAACTGTATTGTAATAAATTATTTGATAGACTATTTTCTTTTTATTTTCATTTTTAAAGTAGTATTCATTTTAAAGTAGCATATGTATTATGAGTGAACGTAGAGCTTAAGAGAAGCCAAGTATGATTAATATTTGCACATATTGAGGAATAATTGATACCCTTATGCAATTTGACTAGGGATTTTGCATCAGTTTTCAAGGGACCTGTATATACTCTTGAAAGATGTTTCAATGTTCAACCCAACAAAATGGGGCTGCTTTTTCTAGTGGTTCTGGGTAGGGTGCAACCAGTAGTGCTCAGAATTCTCTATATTCTTAGTTAGAACTCAGATCCCTGACTACACAAAATGTGCCGTGACTTCTGAGCTACTTGTCCTGAGCAAGTATTTTCTAACTTTAACTAAGTACAATATAACCATATTTGTTTAGGATCTTTAATGTTCTAGAAGTAGACTTTGTAGAGAATTAGTTTAGTGAAGGTTTTCTTTGGAAAATTTGCCACATTAAAGATAAATGTATAAAGAAATAAAACACTTAAAATCATTTATGAACTAGGTTTATGTGATTAAAACATATAGAATGGTTATGTATGATTAAACTTTTTTCTAGGCATTATTTTATTTGAATCTAAGCAGAATTCCTTAAATTGAAGTTAGTCCTTTTCCTCATAAATGAGAAAATTTATCATAATAAGATAAATATTCTTGTCCACAATATAACTTTGTATACCACTCATATATCACACACTTATCTCAAATTCACGCATGCTTATTTACAAAACCTGCCTTCCCTCTACCAACTTTCCTGCCTCAACTACTTAAAGAATGATGTTGAGTATCGAGAGGTAGTGCAAGCATTAAGTCATTTGGCTTGCATGAACTGACCCTTGTTTTTTCCTGGCAAAATGTATGTTCCCTCAAGGGCTAGGAGTGATCCTGAAGCAAAGATCCAGGAGTAATCACTGGGATGGAGAATGGGGGCAAGGCAGGAGAAGGAGGGAAGGAGAGAAAAGAAAGAAGGGAATGAGGAAGGAAGGAAGTAAGGAAGGAAGGAAGGAAGGAAGGAAGGAAGGAAGGAAGGAAGGAAGGAAGGAAATGAAGGAAGGAAAGGAGGAAGGAAATGAAGGAAGGAAATAAGGAAAGAAGGAAGGAAGGAAATAAGGAAGGAAGGAAGGAAGGAAATGAAGGAAGGAAAGGAGGAAGGAAATGAAGGAAGGAAAGGCGGAAGGAAATGAAGGAAGGAAATAAGGAAGGAAGGAAGGAAATGAAGGAAGAAAAGGAGGAAGTAAATGAAGGAAGGAAGGAAAAGAAGGAAGGAAGGAAGGAAGGAAGGAAGGAAGGAAGGAAGGAAGGAAGGAAGGAAGGAAGGAAGGAAGGAAGGAAGGAAGAAAATTGAAATTGTATAATAACATATAAATTAAGTAACAGATGTTAGTTTGTTTCCTCTCTATAAAAATTTTGGGTCACACTTGGTGGTGCTTAGGTCTTACTCATTAATCTGTACCGGAAATTACCCAGGTGTGCTTGAAAGAGCAAATTAGGGTGGCAGGTATTGAATCTGGGTCAGCCAAATTCATGGCATACACCCTTACCTACTGTATTTTTGCTCTGGCCTCTTCTGTTCACTCTTATTCTGTATTTCCATGTTCATAACTGGCAGTTTTATATAACTTATGGTCAGACAACACTAACTTCTCTGCTAAATTAAAGAAAAGAGATGAATAAGCTTATATTGTGTACAAGATAATATAATTTATCTTAATATTTTGGTCACTGTGTGTAATGTGACTTTGTTAATTTCCCAATAGCAATGTGTCTTTAGTTGAATTCAGATTCAGCTTTAAAACAAAAAAAAAATAACTGTCTTTATAGATTCTGCTTGATATAAAGTTGACTGATAGGAGAAAGGTTTTTGAGTGAGAATTCTTGTTGCAATTGAGAAACTTAATAAATCTGATCGATGTGGTTCATATCTAGCCAATTTAATGTTGCACTGACATTGTTTGCTGGCTCTGAGAGTTCTTCATCTATTAGACCATTGTCCAGATGTTCTGATATCTTAAATTATTATTATACATTATTCATTACTTCAAAATCATTGGACATATTAGATTTGCTGCTGCATCATGTTCTATGATGTATTCATAGAAAAATTTATACTAGAGTACCACACATTAAAATTTTATATTTTATAACTATTTCAAAAAATTTTTAAATCATAATCCTCTATATTTTCAAAATAAATAAAAAAAAATTAATCAGAATAGAGATAGCAGAGTTTCAGTGGAATGTCAAAGGGATATAGAAAATAAACACAGGTCAAAACACTGCATTCTAAATGCCATAATATTTACTTTAAATTTATTGCTCTAATCACAGCAAATTTGCACTTCACCTCCAATGTTATTCTTGTCTCTTCACTTGTTTATAATAAGTATGTTTTCAATTGTTTGCCTTTCTTTCTTACTGCTGCCGTATTAAGGGCTCTTTCGGGGTCAGGAAAATAAACATTTTTGTTACTGGATTTGGCATATCGAACACGCATCGGACAGCTTGCCAGGCTCTGCCATGCGGGCACTATATTCTCATTACTTTGTGGGACTCTCTCAGAGGGGTGTGTAGAATATTTGTGGTAGTTTGGAGGGTAAGCAGCTGGCTGCGCAGCGGCCCCGCGCAACGGTGAAAGCTGGTTTCAAGTGAGAGAAGGAATCGGAGTTCTGACCTCCATCGCTATTCCAGAATCAGGGATGCTGTCTCGTTTGCCAAGGCATCGAAAATCAGATGGGCTGGACATGTAATGCGATTTGGAGACAACCGCTGGACTAGAGCCGGTACCGACTGGATCCCACGGGATGTCAAAAGATCACGTGGCCGCCCACCTACAAGATGGTCAGACTTCCTTGTTAGGACCCTGAAGGAACGGTTTGAGGCTCTTCATATTCCTGAATCAACCAGATGCCATTGGGCTACATTGGCACGTGATAGGGTACAATGGAAATGTTACTGGCGCCCGCCGAGCAAATCGATGAATAACGGGATTCAAGTGATCAAGTGATCAAGTGATCAAGTGATGTTTTCAATTTGCAAGGCAAAAGAAAAATGTTAGCTTTTGCTTGATACCTACATAAAGTAAAATTCTATTTATTTATGGGCTGACCCAAGGTTATCCTACTTTATTTTATTTTTTTACAAAGTGAGTACTAGTGGATTCCTGTTAGGATAATTTAGAATTTTGTGTTCATGTGGATAAATTTGAGATTATGTATTTTAAATACATTAACTATAAAACAATAGCTTTGATTTTGCGCTTCATTAAAAACTTTGAATTAACTCAAATTAATGCATTTTCATTTTTATGATGTTGTTTATCACCACATATAAACATAGATAGATGTAAAATAAGAACTTTTATTCTTTTCACACTTATTATTTTTGAAAAATATTGTTAATTCATTTTATATAATTATAAAGATGCAATTATGATGTGAATTTTAGGCTTATACCAGCCCCTTGATTATGTATTTTATTATATATATTTTATATATAATAAGGCTTGTATTTATTCCTAAGTACCATTTATTAAAAGACTGAACTTATTTCAAGCAAATTGAAATAGAATTAGAGATTTTTCTGGTGGAAATTATATATATTTGTCACTGTCACTGTCCTCCTGTTCATCATCGATTGACTCGAGCGGGCTCCAGTAACATCTCCATATGTCCTGTCACATGCTAGTAGAGCCCAAGGGCACCTGCTTGCTCCAGGAACATAAAGAGCCTCAAACCATTCCATCAGGTCATGGGAATGAGGTCTAAAATTGTTACTGGTACTTGGCATATCAATTACGACACAGGTAGCTTGCCAGGCTCTGCTGTGCGGGTAGCATATTCTTGTAGTCATCTCTAAATCCAGCATTATATATTTAAAGGAAATAAAATAATAAATTCTGATCTGTTAGCTTCCCTCTCCTAAGCCAGTTCCTAATATTTAGTACACACCTACTCAGATCTTATTTCTGTCTCTGAAACATATTCTGCTCATGTATTTGATAGAGAAAATAGACACTCTTATTATAAACCTGATGATTTTCTTTCTTTTTTTTTATTGCTTTTTGGGTCACACCGGCGATGCTCAGGGGTTACTCCTGGCTCTGCACTCAGGAATTACTCCTGGCGGTGCTCGGGGACCATATGGGATGCCGGGAATCGAACCCGGGCCAGCATGGGGCCGGCAAGGCAAACGCCCTACCTGCTGGGCTATCGCTCTGGCCCCCAGAACCAGATGATTTTCAAATGAGCTCTGCCTCTTTAAAACTAACATTAATCAATAATATTTAATACTTACATTCAAATTTTATTAGAAATAAAAATGAATATATCTCAACATTTATATGCTTTTCAGCACTTTCATCTCAGTCTCTTAGACTTATATACAAATATATTTATCACATTTAATAAAGAATAAATAGAAATAATATGATATTCTATAGATTATTGCTTTATATCTTTGTCATAAGAAACTATTTTCTTGCAACACCAATCAGCTATAAAATACTATGCCTTTATCACAAATTTCAAATGCAATTAGTAACTTTTATGCTCTCAAATGTAAATGCTAAATTAACATAGTTATCAGGTTATTGGTTGCTCTAAGTCCTTGATTTTTATAACAATAAATAACAGCCTTAATAAAATTTGGAAAAATATGAAAGTCTGGAGACATATTATACAGGGTTTAGATGCTTGCCATAGCTGTTTTATCATGTCCTATTTTATGACCAAGCAAATTATTCTTGATCTAATTATACTATCTTCCTCTTCCATATTTGATATTTATGGTTTAGATAATATTTAATGGGCTTACTTATTATTCTGTATTCTTTTTGTGCTCATGTACTCAGGTAGTATGCTTGTGTTTAAAAAAGGAACGAAGGAACAGTTTTTACCAAGTGTTATGTTTATAATTATCCTGTGCTTTACATTGGTTTATCAATTTAATTTGTAATTTTCTAGTCAGGAAGCATTCATATTATACCCTTGGCCTTATGAGACAATGAAAATTACGTTAGGAAAAGTTACTTTTAGCTAATAAGACCAGTACAAATTTAATAATATGTCATATATTTCCCAATGAACTTTTAAGCGATGTTCATTGAAACTTGTAACTCACTGGTAGTCACACACTGTGTTTTTTAAAAAAGCTTGCAAATTTGGAATTTCCATGTTTCTTAGTTATATGCTTACAAAATGAGTGTAAACTGAGGTCTGTGCATGTTGAGCGGCTGAGTTCCTGGAATATTTGTATATCTGACATGAGACAAGTGTAGTGAAAGTTGATTTCTGAAACTTTAATGGTAGTTTTTCATTATTAAGTCAGCACATTCAAGTAATCCTTTTGACTGTTAAATAGAATCATCTTATATTAAAGCATGCTGCCAGTATCTTCATTATTTTATTATTATTAAGCAACAGCAAAAGCCCAAAAGGAAATGCAAACCCAAAACGTTATATAAATTAATGAAAAACAATAGGATTTATAATTACAATCAATAAATACAAATATCGGCAGTTGCTTCATACAGATGACCAATAAAATGTTGGAATTCCAAAAACTTAAGCATAAACGTAAACATGTGAGACAGGTAGTAAGTAGATATGTGATCTCTGAGTTTAGCTTTTATTTTGGGTATAAAAGCTCAGCTGTTTTCTTGATCAGGAATTTTATCCATAAAAAATGATTATCGAACTGTAAAATACCGTAATGTATACACATATACTTTCCCAGTACACTGTTTCTAACAGCCAGTTACATCTAGACTTTTATTGCGTAGTTCTTCAATCACTTGATATAATAGCCTCCCAAAGAAATTTCAGCTTTGAAAGAATCTATCCTCTGAACTCCCACAAAGAGATAAGCAGTGAAATAGATACCGCAGCCCCATTAATCTCTTGTTCCCTGGCACATTTTATTAACTTTCCATACTGGGGAGTGTCAGATCACGGAGACCCACTAGGTGTAACCATAGATGCCAAGAACCTAAGATGGAAAGCAGGGTGAAGATAGAACAGGATAATGCTGATTGATTTATCAAGATAATTTGCATGAGTACGATCCTAAATTCTGCCATCTATCAATGATTTGATTTTATCACCCAAAATATTTTAGAATACTTGGGATATTCCATTTTTGGCTCACACCAGAGTCTATTATTTCTAAAAATTCTATTGTAAATTAAAAATCTCTTATTTTATTTATGGTTTTTTTGCCTACACCCAGAAAGGTTCAGCAGTTGTTCCTTGCTCTGTTCTTGGGAGTTGCTGCCTGTGGTGTTTGGGAAAACATGTCAAACTGAGGATCGAACCAAGAAATGGTCTTCTGCAGCCTCTTAAGCTCTCTAGCTCCCTTCTTTTTCACATTTTTTACTTAAGATATGCACCCATCAGAACATCCAAAATAATATTGGATTCATATTTTCTGTGACTAATATTAATTAACGAAATTTAATAAATATCAATGTTGATTAGGCATTTGCACCTTCATAATAAATACAATCTTATATCAGAAATTATTTTATTTCCTGAGCAAAGTGCCAGGAGTAACTCCTGAGCATTGCTGGGTGTGACCCAAAAAGAAAAAAAAAATATTTTAAACTATATCACTCCACTCGTACACTTATCTTCCCATTGTTCATCATATTGCTCGTGCGGGCACCAGTAACATCTCCATATGTCCTGTTGCATGCTACTGTAGCCCAAGGTCATCTGCACAGTGTAGCCCAAGGTCATCTGCTTGCTTCAGGAACTCAAAAGAGCCTCAGACCATTCCTTCAGGTCATAGGAATGAGGTCTGTAATTGTTACTGCTTTATGGCATATCAATACGACACAGGCAGCTTGCCAGGCTCTGCCTTGTGGGTAGTATACTCTCAGTAGTAGGCTTTCATCTCGTGCATTTACTGATGAAAGAGAGAGATCTTCTTTTGTCTTGGTTGGAGCTCTGACAAGCTTTGGAGTCCGGATGTTGAAATGTCTGTCCTCATGTCATGCTATGGGGGTTCTTCTGGCTTCTTGCGAGACTCTGTTGGGATGGCAGGCCTGGGCTAGAACTCCGCCTTTCCTCTGCCCGCTGTATCTGAGTCTCTGACTCAGGCATACCTTTTTTTCTTGCACATAGATGACTCTAGCTTTATCCTCAGCAACAGATATGATTCCCTAAGCATCACCAGGAAACCCTGGGAACAGACCCTGAGCACCACTGGATATGCCTTCCACAAACATAAAATCTGCGAAGTCAGCGGAAATCAATGGAAACTCAGGAGTCTAGCACAGTTCTAAAAGGCTTCAACTAAACTAAGCTCCACAGCTATAATCCAAAATAATGGGGTTCCCCAAACCTCTAGCTCTTGGTCAGAACTTAGACCATAGGACCCAAGTCTCCCACCAAAGTATATATCTTATTTTAAGTATATATCTTTAAAGTATTTAAAGTATATATCTTCAATTAAATGTACAGTCTATGAATGCACTGCTATTTTTTTAAAAAAGTAGTTACATAGTTTCAATACTAATGAGTCGTGTTCATGATGATATATTGGACATCTTAGGATCAACTTGGGATTTTTCTTACAAAGGACTTATCAGAGAATTCTAGCAGCCAAAATCAGTGCTTTTATTCTAGAGCAATTCATGTGTTTTTATTTGATGTTTTCTTTTTTTGTTATTGTTGGTCTAAGCAGAGGCAGGAAGATGGGGATTATTTCCTCCTAAGGCTGAAACTAATGTTATTACGAATTATTGCAAGATGAAACCCTTTTAAATAGTTTAATGAGGAGACATTCTAAATGCAAAAAGGAAATATGTTCACAATTTAGCATTATTTAATTACTTTAGTTACCAGTTTAAAAATCGTGCCACATGTTTCTAGGAAACAATTATGACTGTTACATGTGCCAAACAGCTTCCCTCTAAGAGAATCAGAGACGAGGGGCAGGGCCGTGACAGCTGGAAAGAGAAAGGTGTTCTATGGCACCAGCACAAGCACAAGCAAACCAGAGTTGAACTCAGAATCCCACCTGAGGCTTCACCTAGGAGAGCAAACCTCTGTAGAGCCCAGACACTCCTATGGGACCTGGTTTTAGAGAAACTGAGAAGCAGCCAAGTTTCACAGCTAGCAGTGAGGCCTCAGTGAGAGGAGTGGGTGGTGAAGCAGAGACTGAAAGAACTTTGCCCAAGAAAGGAACAAGTGAGCCAGAAATTGTCATTCAGATTTAAAACCCCATTATGTATTCCATACTATATGTAAAGCTGGCAAGAAATACCTGGCCTTCAGAGCCTCCAGCAAATTGAACTCGTCAAGAGCAGGGAGACACCCAAGGGCAATTCTGCCTTTGCTAGCTGAGTGCTGAATGCCTTTACCAGGCCTGGAGAATGGTCCATATGTGGGTCATTGTAGGTTTTAGAATAAAATACTGAGGGAAAAATGGAGACTTTCTGCATAGACTAAGGAAAGTTGACAGCAATTCTACTTCTGTTTGCTGTTTCAGATATTCTGAAACCTAGATCTGGTCTAACAGGGTAGGCTCACAGGGTGCTCTCCAGCTTGTCTAAACTTGATAATGGATGTGGCCTGTATGATACTTCAGGTGGAAGATGCTTCTTGCGTTTGTGCATGGCTGGCCAAGGTTGAGTCCCTGGAACTCCATATGGTCCACCAAGCCCCATCAGTTGTGATCCTTGAGCATAGAGCCAGGACTAAGCCCTGAGTAGAGCTGGTGAGGTCCCCAAACCAAAAATAATTGGTTAAAAAAGAGAGAATTCTTTTTTTTTACTTTTCTTGAAACTGTCATACATTTTTGTTTCTTGTCTGAGTCAACTACTAAATGTTTTCATAAAATGTCGTGAGTTTCTGGAGGAACAGTCCTGACAAACTTTAATTCTTTAGTGGGTATTCTTCCTGATTGGCATTCATTGTATATTAATAACTATGGTTTTAACTCCAACACCTCAACACTTACTGACTTCATTTTTACTTCCACAATGGAATATATTATACCTTTCTTCACTGAAGTCAATTGTGATCAATATGTACCTGAACTTATCTTTTTTTCATTTTGAACTCATTAAAAAAGAAAAGATGAAGAAAGAACACAGAGTCTTAAATCTAGCAGCCCCCTGGCATATATGCACTTCTTACATGAATGCAGCCTTTTTTAACATTGTTCTTGACCCTCTTTTACATTTAAGCAGAATATGGGCACCTCCCACATCATTCAGGTATTTTGTACAGCATTGTTGTGGGGCATTCTTAGCAGGAATTTACTATATAAATTTAGCAGTTTCTATTATGTGTGTGTAGAGAATGAGAAAGAAAAGCACATTTTCCTTTCATGTGCAAATGTATAATCCTACCCTAGTTATATATAAATGTAAGATTTTAGTATATGCCTATATAATATTTTCATAGATTGTAATTTTATTAACTTTAGTATGTTATCCACACCCTGCGATGCTTAGGGGTGGTTTTAAAGAGTCATAATTTGTGAACTATCTTTATTGTATAGTACATTATATGAAAGTGTGAGTTGTATGTTTACCATAGTACATATGTTTATTTGATGGATAACATACAAAATCAACACTGTGAAGTTCATTAAATAGTTTATAGAAGAATAAAATATGGACAAAAAGGAAATAGGAACTGGCCGGTGGAGCTGATAGCTGCTGGTATTTAAGCAGCAATACTTTATATTGAGTTATTATTAGAAATCATTTGTCATAGTTATAGAAGCAGTTATCTTTATTAAAAGTTCCCATCGGGGATTGAAAATAGATTAGTCACATACTTACTTCATTGAAATGGTGGTTTCTTTAACTCTCTGCTTAAGATCTGATTTGTGATCTAATTAAATCCCCTGAGGGTAATAGTCTACACATTTTTAATTTCCTGTCATTATCACTAGAAAGTTGTGAGCTTTGGACATACATATAATTTTAGAATGTATGAATTTATTTTTCTCAACCCAAATATTAACTGCTCTCATGACTAATTTTAATATAAGTACAAAGTAGGATACTTAAAAGCACTTTTAAAAATGCCACAACTCATAATTTTATGAATCTCTGAGATGGATATGAAAAACTTTATTTTAAAAACCTTGCTCATCAGCTTTATCTTCTTTCATAAAATTTGATTTTAGGCACAATGCATAGAAATACTGTTAAAGGTAGGGTTTCATGCCATAAAATAGCTTCACAACCGGTGTGTGTGTGGCCCTCTACAGTTGTCCCAGTGTCCTTCATCCTTCCTATTCCTTCACCATCCTCCCTGTTCTTTGATAAACTTTCTAATGAAGACCGGTTGTTAGTTTCTGTTGTCTTTAGACATTTGCCATTTCCTTTCTGTTTCTTTATATCCCACATATTGGAGGAGATGATTCTATATCTGACCCTTCCCATTTAATTTACTTAGATTGGTACTCTTCAGGTCTTCCATATAGCAGAAAATTACATGGTTTAGTTTTTTCTTACAGCCAAGTCATCCCATTGTGTTTATGTCCCATAGTTTATTTATCATGTTAGCTGTTATTTTACACTTGGGCTGTTTTCCAGATCTTGGCTATTGCGTATAGTGCTGAAATAACATGGGTTCAATTTTTTTTTCTAAATAGTTTTTGGTCATTGCAGTTGATTCAAAGGGAAATTGCTGGGTTCTATGGAAGCTCAATTTCTAGTTACTTGAGAAGTGTTCACATTGTTTTCCAAAAAGATTGGACCAGAGGACATTCTCACCAGCAGTGAATGAGTGTTAATTTTTGTCTTTTTTTTTTTTTTAGCTTTTTGGGTCACATTTTGCAATGCTCAGCAGTTACTACTGGCTCTGCACTCAGGTATTACTCCTGGTGGTGCTCTGGGGACCATATGGAATGCCGGGATCTAACCCAGCTTGGCTGTGTGCAAGGCAAAGGCCCTACCCGCTGGACTATTGCTCAGGCCCCGAGGGTTCTTATTCCCCACCATCACACCTACATTGGTTGTCCTCTTTGGGATGTGTGCATACTCACTGGTGTGAGATCATACCTTATTATTGTTGTTGGGTTTTTTTATTTGCATTTTCCTGGCGATAATGTTGCAGAGCATTTTTATACTTTTCCATCAGGTTTTAGCCCGAATTTAGATTGTTTTCAGTTTTATTCTCTTTTGTTTTAGTGAAAGACTTAGATTGTTCAAACTTGTCTTCAGTTGTTTGGGTAGTTATATGCTGAACAAGTGTAAATTTAGCTAGACTATAATCACAAAGCTTCACAGACTAAAGGGGGATCTAATAAGGGATAAAACTAAAAAAATTGTGAGGTATAATAACTCTGAAATCCCAAAGATTTATACAGTTTTAGTTAGTTTATCTGATCATGTGGCAAACTTTTTCCAAATGGTCACTCAGACATCCATATACTGACTTTTACAAAATGTTCAAAATGGTCTGCATAAGCTTTTTAGACAAAGGTATGTAGAATTATAAATGGTAACTTTTTTTATGTGTCAGTCTAAGAATTAGCTTACTTTGTGCTATCTTTATTTTCAAGATCATAGTTAATTGTAGGAGAGGCAGCTTTTTTTGTGTCTGTGTTCCTTCAATCCTTCAATTCTTCATTGAAGGAACACAGACACAAAAAAAAGCTGCCTCTCCTACAATTAACTATGATCTTGAAAATAAAGATAGGCACAATGTAAGCTCAATTCTTAGACTGACACATAAAAAAAAGTTACCATATATAATTCTACATACCTTTGTCTAAAAGCCTTGGAGACCAGGTGTTGAAATTTTCAGAGCGAGTAGACAAAGACAGTAATAGTAGTGTAAAGTCAGTATATGGATGTCTGAGTGACCATTTGGAAAAAAAGACTCTCAGACATGGGGCAGAGCGGTTCCTTGCTCTCCCTGTGCTCAGCCGTTCATGAGGCAGTCGGGAGGCATGGTGGGTTCCAGCCTTGGCCCACCACCCTGGCAGAACCTCACAACAAGCCAGACGACCCCCACCCACTCCATGGGCGCCGCCATTTTCCACATTGGACTTCCCTCTCATCAGAACTCCACCCAGCCGACCAGCCCATCACAGCCCGGATCATCGACACCCACCCTGGAGCAGTTTCTTCCTCAATCCGGCCCAGGTATGCTGGTCCAGAGACTCTCAGACATGGGGCAGAGCGGTTCCTTGCTCTCCCTGTGCCCAGCCGTTCATGAGGCAGTCGGGAGGCATGGTGGGTTCCAGCCTTGGCCCACCACCCCGGCAGAACCTCACAACAAGCCAGACGACCCCCCACCCACTCCATGGGCGCCGCCATTTTCCACATTGGACTTCCCTCTCATCAGAACTCCACCCAGCCGACCAGCCCATCACAGCCCGGATCATCGACACCCACCCTGGAGCAGTTTCTTCCTCAATCCGGCCCAGGTATGCTGGTCCAGAGACTCTCAGCCATGGGGCAGAGCGGTTCCTTGCTCTCCCTGTGCCCAGCCGTTCATGAGGCAGTCGGGAGGCATGGTGGGTTCCAGCCTTGGCCCACCACCCCGGCAGAACCTCACAACAAGCCAGACGACCCCCACCCACTCCATGGGCGCCGCCATTTTCCACATTGGACTTCCCTCTCATCAGAACTCCACCCAGCCGACCAGCCCATCACAGCCCGGCTCGTGCGGCCGCTTGCGCCGCGGTTCATCAATAAAGGCTTTATTTGGAGGTGTTTATAGAGTATGCCTCCCGCACGGCAAGCCTAGCAAGCTTCTCGTGTTGTATTTGATATGCCAAATGCCAGTAACAATTATATTAGATCATTCTCATGACCTAATATAATGGTTTGAGGCTCTTTATGTTCCTGTACCAAGCCGATGCCCTTGGCTCTACAGCATGTGACAGGACATATTGAGATATTACTGGTGCCCGCTCTAGCAAATAGATGATTAACGGGAAGATCGTGATCGTGATCGTGTTCCTTCAATAATTAACTGCCTGCAATAACGCATAATTAGGTATCAGTAATAAGTCCTTTACTCCAGAGTCTTAAACTGTGGGTCATGGCACCTTATGAGTTCTATTTAATAAAATTGTTTTACATTGCATTTGTTATTAATTTTCAGTAAATGTTTGATACATATACATATTTTATGTAGCATATTCCTGGCATCTCATACAAACTTCTCTGGTGTAAAGGAGTCCCAAAACTGAAAAAGATTTAAGAGATCCTCTTCTCAAATGTGTAATGAAGTAAAGCAAAACTACTATTAAATGATAGAGGAGAAAATAATAAACTTATCTGGAAACTTAAGTTGGTGTTCAAGGATTATTTAGGTTATTCGAGATGGAAGGAATTTAAAGTCACAGGAATATTGTACAGAGAGTCAAAGAAATGAAATATGCATATTATCTAGTTTTCCATACTATATTTAGCATGGATATCATGGGTAATCTTGATAGCATGGATAATTTTCTCATTATGGTACTTATTCAACATATTTTCAGTTATGTAAGCATAATGAAAATTAAATCATTATTAATGAGTATTGTTAAATTATGCTAAACATCAAATAAAATAATGTATACAATAAACCAAAAAGATTATCTTCATTGTACATGGTATAATCAGGGTATTACCTCTCTAAAGCCACGAGACATCCTGAATTTGTATCTTTATATTTCCATATGTTTTGTCTAATTTTTTGATGATAATAATAAGAATGTTTGAGGATAAGTAAAGTTATAAAATTTAGCTTATATGAGAGATCCTTCATTAAATACAAAGTATATGCTGAAATTAATTATTGAACATTGGTTTCATTGATTTTGTCTCTTCAAACATAGATAATATTTACTTATTTTTTCTCTTCCTAAAATTCCCTTGCATTAATGTTATTTATCATGAAGCAAAAAATTCATTTTTATTTTAAAATAAATGAAAGACAGTTTTAGAAATTTGTGTTCCTTTTGTTCTATAGATGATTTTTCACTTAGCTCACTGGCAGAAATAGCTTCCTTTATTGATTTCTACCAGGAGGCACCTTCCTGGGAAACAGTAGTTAACATCTGCTGGACTTGATCTAATTGGGGCTTGCTGCTTGTAAATGTATTCCCAAATAAAAATCTAATTACTGAAATTTCATGAACAAAAATAAGTACTCCATGAAAGACCATCATAAAAAAGGGACAAGAGTTATTGTCAGGCTGGAAAATTACACTCAGCAAACCAGGGTTTGGTCCCTGGCACTACGTATGGTCCCACAGTCTTGCCAGAAGAGATTCCTGGGCACAATTCTAGTATTAAATAATCTTCAAACATTTTTATTATATTATATACAGGAAAAGTAAAATATAAGTTATTCTGATTTTGTTTTTAAATTATTTTAATTCTATTTGCAAATCTAAATCTATTTATACATAGCAATGAATTAGGGGGTTCATACCTGGACGTGTTCAGGGTTTATGTCTTTCCTCTGTATATGTTCGGAGATCACTCTTCTCAGATTTTAGATACTAGGGTGCAATGGATTGAACCTGAGATATTGCATGCAGGGAAAATGCCCTACCTACCCACTTCCATCTTTCCCATCCCTGATTTTATATTGCTTTAGTTTTTCTGTCATTTTTAATCTTTTAATTATTTCTTTGATTTCATTACACAGTTAAGAATAAAACAACTTTGCAGTTCAAACTAGCTAATTAGGATACTTATGTTCCAACTTATATTCCTATTTTAATCCATAGTCAGGAAATTAGAATGCACAACTTTTCCACTTCTGTATTAGTTTTCCCTGTTAGAGGAGAAACACAAATATTTCCTTGATATCTCTTTCATTTTAATTTTGAGTGTTGGGAAATACTTCATTTTGTGTGTGTTAGTGATATTCGTTTTTAACCTATAAAAGGAGAGATATTAAGAGATATGAGAAGTCTCATTTATTGAAGAGCCTTCTTTAGAGATGAGAAAATAGCCCATTTTTTTTCAATTTCCTTTATATATTATTTAAAGAGGTTTTTATTTTCTTTCTTTTTTTTGCTTTTTTTTGGGTCACACCCGGCGATGCTCAGGGGTTACTCCTGGCTCTGCACTCAGGAATCACTCCTGGCGGTGCTAGGGGGGACCATATGGGATGCCGGGATCGAACCCCTGCCGGCATGGGTGAGCCGCGTGCAAGGCAAACGCCCTACCCGCTTGGCTATCACTCCGGCCCCAGAGTTTTTCTTTTAGTAAGATGAGTCTTTTAGGGTAAAAGTCAGAAAAAAATAAAGACTTGTTGTGTATTTTAATTATTTAACATTCTCCTCTTTTCACTTAAGCAAAGTAAAATACCAGTAGATATTCTCAGAACAAGAAAAATGTCTTATGAAATGTCAAATATGTTTCATCACCTACTATTAAACAAAAAAATATATTTAGCTCTGGGAAGGATACACTTAACCATGATCCAAGTTCTATGATCCGTTCTCCAGTAAAAGAAACAAAACAAAACTAAAGCAGAATAATGGGAATGACTATGTGGATGTTTACAAATTACTGCTAGTATAAGAAAGTGGGACCAACCAGGAGAAATCCCTGAGCATCACCAGTTGGGACCAAAAGAGGGGGAAGAAAAGAAAAGAAAAGTGAAACAAGAAAGATAGTACTGCAAGCAAGACACTTGCATGTGCTGACCTGGTTTTGATATTGGGCACCTTGTATGGTTTCAGAAGCACTGCAGCAGTGAGTTCTGAGTGCAGAGCCTGGAAAGCCCTGAGCAACACCATGTGTGATCCCAAACAAACGAATTAAACTGTTCATGATTTTATTTTTCTAAATAATACAGTAACATGATTTTCTTACTAATGACAAACTAATCTTTTTTAAAAGTTAAGCAAAAGACATATTCATGCCTTTATAGTTGCATCTAACTTTTTCATTATAATATATACTTATATCGCAGCCCTTTTCCCCAGAGTGCAAATAAGTCCTGTTTTCTAGCCTTTGTAGCAATATGCTCATACTGTTCTTTTTCTATTCTTTTCTGCAGTGTACTGTATTTTTTGTCAGTGTTTATAAGTGACGTTTTAATGAACTGTGAATGATGAATGCACTCTTAATTTCTAAAAAGACTTGTGCCTACAAATTCTATAATGCTTATTTATTGTATAAAAGTCTCAAATGAACTTTCAAGGGAAAAATTATATATCCTTGGAAATTAAGTTTAAAGGCTAGAATATGTATAATAGTGCATATATATAAATTTATATAAAGAATAATCTATAAAATATTCTAGTTAAGAGGACTCATTTGACTTCATGTTACTTAAGAAGTAGAAGGACTCTCAATGGCATTATAGAATTTCTTTTTCGAAACTTTCTGTAGAATCTAAACTAGAAAAAGAATTCATAAGAATGGAAGGTTCTTTAATGCCTAATTACAACATCTCAACAATTTCACAGATATTTACCCACAGCTATTTTCATCTATTGCATCTTATTTTAGGGATAATTTGCTTACTATTTCCTAAAACAGCCGATTACTGATAGTATTAGGCTTTAGAATAAAATGTCTGCATTATCATTGTTTTTGTTTCCTAAAGAAAATAAGACTTCATAAAGTTATTTTGGATAACAAAATAAATTAAGATTTATAGATTTTATATTGTATGCATGCACATTTTCATGTATTGTCCAAGTATTTTCTTCATATGAGGGTATTTTTTTTATTAAACACTTTATTATACCACTGTGAGATTACAACGTTGCTCATATTTAGAGGTTTCGGTCACATAGTGTTCCAGCACCCGCCCTCCACCAGTGACCATTTCCCACGACCAATGTCCCCAATTCCCCCCCCCTCCCATAGCCTGCTTAAATGGCAGGTTCTTTATCTCTTTTCTCTCTTCCTCTCTCTCTTTTCCTTCTCTTAAACACTGTGGGTTGCACTACCTACAATTAGAAACCATCATGTGCCTTTTTTTGCCTGTATTTGATGTTCAGTTCTAGGCTGGTATTAGCCCTTTGACCTTTATTCACACATGTTCCCTTCTCTGTCTTACCTAACGTCTGACTCCCACACTTTTGCAGTAATTTCCACTTTTGGTAAGTCCACCTGATATATTTATGTCATGCAAATAAATGCAGTCATTCTATATCTCTCTCTTTCCTTCTGACTAATTTCACTCAGCATGATCCTTTCCATGTCCATCCATTTATAGGCAAATTTCATAACTTCATTTTTCCTAACAGCTGCATAGTATTCCGTTGTGTAGATGTACCACCGTTTCTTTATTCAGTCATCAGTTCTCGGGCATACTGGTTGTTTCCAGGTTCTGGCCATTGTGAATAGTGCTGCTATGAAAATGAAAGTGCAGATTGTGTTTCTGCTGTGTGTTTTTGGCTTCCCAGGGTATATTCCCAAGAGTGGTATGGCTGGGTACAAAGGGAGCTCAATTTCTAGTCTTTGGAGGAATGTCCATATTGTTTTCCAGAAAGGTTGTACAAATCGACATTCCCACCAACAAACAATGTATGAGAGTCCCCTTTTCCATATGAGGGAATTTTTACATTAACCACTTTCCTGACTTCTTTATCTCTGTATCTAAATGTGTCTATTGTCTTTCACTTGATGCAAAAGTCTGGTAAACATTCAATGAGAATAATCAACTAGATGACCAATTGTACTAGTAATACTAGGCTCAATGTGCTATAAAATGAAGGGAAATTCAGAGTTTTTGTGTTTATCCAAGTTTTGAACATATTTTTATAAAATGTCACATTATTTTTATGTTCACTGTTTTTTAATATCTTGCAGTATTAAGTCTGTATGTATCCCAATATTTGCTCTTTAAAGTATCTGGAAGTTAAGTTCAGAAAGATGAGTGTTTTAAAATATGATAAAACTGTTTTGGATGTGTGCCAGTCTCTGTGGGGTGAGATGGTACCTCATTGTTGTTTTGATTTGCATCTCCCTGATGATTAAAGATGAAGAGCACTTTTTCATATGCCTTTTGGCCATTCGAATTTCTTCTTCAAGAACAACCGGTGCTGGCGTGGATGTGGGGAAAAGGGACTCTCATCCACTGCTGGTGGGAGTGCCGACTGGTCCAGCCCTTTTGGAAAACAATATGGGCATTCCTCCGAAAGCTAGATATTGAGCTCCCATTTGATCCAGCAATAGCACTCCTGGGAATATACCCTAGAGACCGAAAAACACATAGCAGAAACACTATCTGTACTTCTTTATTCATCTCTGCGCTATTCACTATAGCTAGAATCTGGAAACAACCTAAATGCCCGAGAACAGAGGACTGGCTAAAGAAACTGTGGTTCATCAATACTATGGAATACTATGCGGCTGTCAGAAAGGATGAAATTATGAAATTTACCTGCAAATGGATGGACATGGAGTCTATCATGCTGAGTGAAATTAGTCAGAGGGAAAAGGACAGATATAGAATGACTGCATTCATTAATAGGATATAGATACCAGTGTTTTAATAAATATGGGGAATGGTAATGGCAGATTATAACTCACCACTGAATATACACAGAGACTTAAGTGATAAACTCTAAATACCTGCAGGGCTAGCCACAATGTGTAAAATAAGAGGGAGAGAGATGCAGAGACAGAGAGAGAGAGAGAGAGAGAAAGAGAGGAAACTGGGGTACCTGCTATTAAGGCGGGTGGGGGGGACGGGGAGGGGAGGGGTACATTGGTGGTGGAAATGGGGCACTGGTGGAGGGATGGGTGCTGGAATACTGTATTACCAAGAACCAATTATGAACACCTTTGTAATTGTGTGTTTCACGGTGGTATAATAAAAAAAATTAAAATAAAAATATGATAAAACATTCACTTGATCACAGGTCATCCCATTATTTATCAATTTGTTTGAGCAGGTAGTAGTAACGTTTCCATTTGACACTATCATGTTCCAGGCAGTTTGTTCAGGTTCTTTTTTTATTTTTTTGCTTTTTTGGGTCACACCCGACAATGCTCAAGGGTTACTCCTGGCTCTGCACTCAGGAATTACTCCTGGCAGTGCTCGGGGGAACATATGGGATGCCTGAGATGGAACCCAGGTCAGCTGCGTGCAATTCAAATGCCCTACCTGCTGGACTATCACTCTGTCCCCTCGTTCAGGGTCTCGATGAAGAAGTCTGACCATCTTGTAGGTGGACGGTCACGTGATCTTTTGGCGTCCCATGGGATCCGGTCGGTAATGGCTCTAGTCCCGCAATCCTTGCCAAGTTGCATTACAGTCCAGCCCATTTGTTTTCCGATGTTTTGGCAAATGAGACAACATCCCTGACTCTGGAATATTGATGGAGGTCAGAACTCCAGATTCCTTCTCTCACTTGAGTGAGGCGTGACATTCCAAGCATAGCTCCTGCAATTCCTCTCTGGGAGACCCAAATAGCATTCTCATCCTGCTTTTGTAGGACCCAGGTCTCTGAGGCATATGTTAATGCAGGGAGAACTGTGGAGTCAAAGAGATGTGCTGGAAGCTGGAGGTTCTTTATCCTTTTAACTATTTTTCGATGCTTTTTGGTGGTGTTTCACACAGCTCTCTTCCTCCTACTAGGAATTATTATTAGAACCACATTTCTCTCATTTGAACCTAACTTAATATCGATATGAGGGTTAGGGTAAGTGTGCATTAGGAATGACAGCAATCTTTTTGTATTATTACTTTTTAATAATCACATAGATATATACATATGCAGTCACACAATTCATCCCACACACAAATTTAGTTTTGACTTTAACAGGGCATTAGTGATAACCTGCAGGAATTGGCAAGAACATTAATCTGTATACTGAATGATCAATTCTCTTATTAAGCAGTCAAGCCCAGGATGTTACCAAATTCCTATTAGGCATCCAAATCTAACTTGGCATTTGAAATTACATATGACCATCTGAAACTTCTTTTAACATTATTGAAAATGCATTGACAAGATAATCAAATTTTGACATGAATAAAATAATATCAACCTGGCTTGATTTTTTTTAAATGTAACAATGGTAAATATGTGAAATGGACATGAAATTGGATGTGAAAATAATTGTATCTTGGTTTATTTTTAAAGCTTTTTATTTTATAAGCTTGATTTGCTCTTGTTCAACTCTATTTCTTGAAAATATACTTATAATTATAAAATAACTTTTTAAGATTTAGTGTTTTGCACTGCTTATTTGGTTAGTGATTTGTCAAATCGTATATCTCTATATTGAAAAACTATGCCAGCATTGATTGATTGATTAAATTATTTCAGGGACTGGAGTAATAGTACAGCAGATGGTCTGCTTGCCTTGCAGGTGGTCGACCAAGGTTCTATTCCCAGCAACCTTGATAGTTCCCTGAGCTCTGCCATATGTAATCCCTGAGTGCAGAACCAGAAGTAATCTCTGAGCACTGCTGGTTATGTAACTACAGCCAAAATCCAAACAAACAGAAGCAAACAGTGTTTTTAGAGTATGATCTGCAAAAAGAAAAGAAAAACAATATATTTGTTTTCTCAGTATATAATATACTTTAGAATCTAATCTGAAATCCCTTCTATTACCTGTGTGTTTGTATATACACGTGTTTCTGTCTATGTCTTACAGCAGTTATTTCTCGAAACCAAGAAGGGCCAGGAGAAATGGGCAAGGCTGTGCTGATTCCTAAAGATGACCAAGAGAAAATGAAAGAACTCTTTAAAATCAATCAGTTTAATCTTATGGCCAGTGATTTGATTGCCCTTAACAGAAGTCTGCCAGATGTAAGATTGGAAGGGTGAGTGTACATAAAATATATAATCTTATATATTCATTCCCACAATAGTCTTTAATTCACAATACTTCTAAACTTAAGTTAACTCAAATTATTTTGTTTTAGAACTCAATGGTTCAAGATAATTTTCCTATATAAGGAATTTACTGTGCATTCATGTGATGAAAATCACTATCACTATCATTACCACTATCTTCCCGTTGATCATCTATTTTCTAGAGCGGGCACCAGTAATATCTCCATATGGTCTGTCTCATGTTATGAATTGTTTTATTCTGTCAGAACAAAATTTTTACATAGAATTTGTAGAGTAAAAATGTAATAGGTTTCACTTCATGAGGTTCTTTTTTGGTTTTGTTTTCCTTTATCTTGCTAAATACTGTGTAAAAATGTTCTTTGACAGATTATTTGCACTCCTGTATAGGAAATGCTTATACTTTGTGTTCAAATACTATATATTTTGATATTCCAGCTTAAAAGGTCTAGTTTCCTGAATGATTCTTTGACCTTTTAAATATTTATTATATATTCAGGCCATTTATGCTGCTATATATTAGTTGAATATGCAGTTATCAGCCATAGAAAAAATAATCGCTTGAAAAGGATAACGCATGTAAAGTGATGTTGAAAATATAATGTGATTACCTGTAAGCTACTTTCTTAATAGATATTTTAAATAGAATAATGAAAATGGACTATGTAGTGCACTATTGTTATCATGATATAAGGTTCTGAAAAAAGTGATTTTGGCACAGTTAAGACATGTCCAGTCTTTTTAGGAAATATCTAAGATTGCATATATGCTCGAAATGCACTCTTTGAAAGTAGAAGTTCTTACAGGCATGAAATGAATTTATCTATGTTCAATATAACCATAGTTATTTAAAATGTTTATATAATATTTTATGTAACATTCGCAATGTAGTCATATTAAGGTTATATTTACCAAACATGACTTTTCCTCTGACTTACATAAAATAAGACTAATATAGAGTAACCAGAACACTGTTTAGAAGTGGGACTCAGTTGTCAAAAGGTTCATTTGTAAGCTTAATAACATTAATTTAGTATATTTCATGGTTTTAAAGATAGTTCTCTTAAAATACTACAATAATTAAATATTATGACCATAATTTTGGTTATTACCAACAGAATAGAAGTCCCAACATTATATTTGTGTATTTCAGATCCTAGATAATTTTTACATGAAAGTCAATAATTTTATATATATATATATATATATATACATATATATATATATATACATATATATATGTTTCTTTATAGGTTAGAGATACAATGGCATTTTAAAGATATGCGATAAGCGTATGTTCTAGATAATTTCAGTTATTTTAGATTCTGTAAATATGTTAAAATATTACATTTTCTATTTTGTTGTATATACCATATTATAATAAAATACATATGTTATAGTTATGTAGTAAAAAATATAAACAATATTTCAAATCTTTTAAAGTTCTGACTTTTACCTATTAAAACATAAATAACCTGAAATTTATATTACATGATGGATAAACAATAAACATTATTTGAATACTGGGATTTTTTTTTTTTAATTTTGCTTTTTGGGTCACACCCGGTGATGCTCAGGGGTTACTCCTGGCTCTGCACTCAGGACTTACTCCTGGCGGTGCTCGGGGACCATATGGGATGCTGGGGATCGAACCCGGCCAACATGGGCCGGCTGTGTGCAAGGCAAATGCCCTACCTGCTGGGCTATCACTCCTAGCCCCCAGTACTAGAATTTTTTAAATGAAAAATGGAGTAATAAGTTAATTGAGCATTCATTTAAGATGTTTGTGGTGAAAGGTATTTAAGAATCATTTAGCATAATAAATATTTGAACAATTAGTCCCCTAATTGTGAAAAAATCTGACATTTTAAGAAAGCAAAGGATTCAAATTGAGATAGTGGACTACATCTCAGCTATTATAAGATCGGTAAAGGAAAATACTCTATTACTTCACTCATGGATGGAAGATAGCTAAGCAAACGAATCCTGAAGCCGGACAAAAGTAATCCCTTATATTTTGGCACTTTAGAGGTGGATAATATGCATCCCGATGGTCAATTGAGAGACTGGAGCAATAATAAAGTGGGTCTGGTGTTTGCACCCTACATGATCCCTGAGCAGTAGCAGGAGTGATGCCTGAGCGCAGAGCCTGGAATAAGTCCTGAACTTGCAGGGTATAGACCAAAAAGCAACAAAACTGGATCAATTGTATGGCTGTGGGACGACTCGACTTTTGGAAGTGTTCATACTGTAATATATACAAATGAAGAAATGTACTTTTACAATATTAAAGTATTGGTCAAAATGATCTTATAGTACAGAAACTGCATATATTATGCATAACTATGATAAAAGAAAGAATAAAAGTTTTTATGCAGCGTTAGCTTAGGGCAGTGCCAGGATGTTCATATTATAAAGACCCATATTAACATTTTATTACCACATAGACCAGCAACCCAACACTAGAATGAAGACATTCCACTGCAGTATGTCAACAGATGACCAACTTGAACTCTAAAGCTAAACATAGGCTAGAAATTAAACGTTGGAAATAATCACACGGGTAAATGGTAACGGCATCTATAAATAGTCATCATTTTAAAGATGGGATGAGTACATTGATAAAATTGAATGCTAAATAACATGAAACAAATGGAGGATAAAATATATAACTCAACTATTAATTGCCTTAGTTAGAAACACCTATAGTAGTAGTAACAGCAGGGGACTTTAAAACCTCATACTTACTATAGACAAAACAGCTCGTCAGAACCAGTGGATTCATTGAAGTATATCATCACATTTTACTAGAATATACTTTTAAACAGTCTTTGCTAAATTTGCAAAAAATGTTCAAATAGTTTATTGTGTCATCTTTAGTATCGATCTATAAATATTTGAATATGTGTTCAGAGGAATTCAGTTAAGTAAATATTCCTGGTCTTCAAAGATAAAAGACTATGTAAACAGTTTTCTTAGAGGCAATTTTTATAAAACGTTAGGATAAATTTGACTTAATATCTTCTTTTAGTTATGTCAAATTATTTGTTATTTCTCCAGTTATAAATTTACTTTATTTAAATACATAATAGCATATATATATATATATACTTTGATTTTTGTGAGGACATATAGTGACAGGTTACATATAATTATAATACTTTATAATACATATGACTAGTATTTTACACTCAATTGAGGCTGAATAGATTAATATTCTTTTATTTGTCTATTTATTCTCTTATAGCCACTCTGTGTTTATATATACATGCACATATATTCTAAATTTCACATATATATTTTAAATTTAATTTAATTGAAATTAAATTAACTGTAACAATAATCCTTTCAGTTAATTTCCCAAACAAAATTCTAATTAACTGTAACTGCAATTAACCTTCCCAGATATTTGCCCAACCAAACTTCTGATGTAAATTTTAAGAAAAATTCATATTAATTCTGTGTTTATAATTATGTCTTTGAGGTGTTATATTTATCATAAATTATTAGTCTAATAATTTTTCAATTTTAATAATTTGGATTTCACAACAGGAAGTAAATACATATAACTTTTAGGAGCAATTTTCTGGGAGGCTGAAGAAATTGGTTCTTGCCTTGCACACAGCCAACTCAGTTCATTTTCTGTCACTCCCTAGGCACTTCCCTAGTCTGTGAGGAGCGAACCCTGAGTACAAAGTCAAAAAAGCAGTCTTTGAGCACAGCCAGATATAGACCCCAAATCTAGCAAAGAGATGTTATTATTTTGTTATCGTATTATATGCTATTATTTGAACAGAGAGATCACCAGACTAAATAACCCACTCAAAGATAATGCCCATTTTGAGCACAATAGGTGCTTGGTATTTATTTAGTACAATATCTTTATGTACTAAAGATATTGCAGTGTACTAAAGATATAAGCAGGATCACTTCTCCCTGGATCCTGCAGTTCTTTGTATATGAAATTATCAGTAATTATTGGGTACATATTTATGAAAACTTTATGGGAAATTCTAAGGTTCTTTGACATTTCCTTGTATTCAGACACGTAATATCCTTTCAAATTCTGGTATTGAGCTATTTAGTGGTTATAATGCAGCTTGCATTTAAATATATTTCATCGGGAAAAATAAATAAATAGGACATTTATTTCAGTTATTTATATCTGAGACCAAATAAATGCCTCTTACATATACACACTTGAGAACTGATTAAAAATACAACTATCTTGCATTTTTAGTGAAAGAACTGCAGCAAGTAAATTCTAAAATGCTATTCGCAAAAAGCTCACAAGGTTTATATACTATATAAAATAAAAATAAAATGGCATTTTTTCTGTGCCTATTTTCTTCAGTTACCTGTCTAGTTATATGGATTGCCTTTCTCATGAATTAAAATTTGATAGATGTAGCATTGCTTTTACAATAGAGAAATAGAAATGAGAATATTAATTGGATTTTTTGATCTCTGTTCCACATCTTTTCTTTCTAATTTGAGAACTAACACAACTTTCATATGCTGGAAAAATTTTGCCTGTGAAGATGCTAATAATTTTTATAATACTTTGATTTATGTAATGTGCTCATGTGAGAATTAATTTCACCACTCAAATCAAAAATAGGGTATAAAAATGTATAAGTGTATTTGCACATGCTTATAAATTATATGTATATTTAAAGACGATGGAGATGGTTGGTATGATTCTCTTTAGTACAAAAAAAGAAGAAAATCGGATTTACAGTTTTAGAGAATTAGTCTAAGGGATACATTTGTGTACTACATAGGCAGAAATTAGTTATTTAACTATTGATACTTGAAATATTAATACTAAAATAGTCTTTTGCAGTTAATTTCTGGTATTACATTTAAGTTTAAAAATATGATAAATATACAAAACATAAAAATCAACATCTTCACTGTTTTCAAGTACATACTTCTATAATCTTATATGTGAAATGGGAAGAGAATATTCTACCACCAAAATACACTTTTTTGGCATAACATTTATTTTGAGCTGAAGGCATTTGAGTAAAAGCAGAGACAAGGCATCTTCTTTCTTCCCTTTTATCTAAAAGTAAGATATAAATTCCTCTTTCTCTTGAATGGGAAACAAATGACCTTTATTACTGGAAATGGCGATTGTGCAGAGATAATTACATAAATTCCACCCTTCTAAATAACCATCATCTTTCACTCTTTCCCTGAATTATTTTCCTACCTACAAATTTACTATCCCTAGAAGCCCAAATGCTTTATATTTAGCCTGTGACTTCACAATTTATCACTTTGTTAAAATGATAAAATGGTGTTAAAATTAACCACTTCTTTGGCTAAATCTTTACATCTTTTCAAAAGTCCTTCAACCATTTAAACAAAGAAACAAACCTGGAAACAGTAATATCAAATAGCATTTATATTCCTACTCTCTTGTGTTTCTTTCCATTTTGTAACTCTCAGTAGCAGGTAAAACAACAAGGTTAAGGTTACTTAAGGTATTTTAATGCAAATGAATTTCATTTAAGTGATTTGCCATTTTATACATCCATTACTGTAAATACTTTCTTCACTACTACTGGGAACAAAATTACTATGAGTAGGGATATACCAGTATCTCCTTGAGATCCTGTTTTCAACTCTCCTGGGGATAAATCAAGAAGCAGAATTGCTGTACCACATGGTAATTCTGCTACTATTTTTTTAAGAAACACATTGTTTTTTGTTCTTGCTGATCTATTTAAAATCCTAGTCATGTTTAATTTGCATAATTAACAATGTTGAACAAGTATTTTCATAAGTGTGGAATATTTGTTTATTTTCTTTGGAACATGTATGTTCAAATCCTTTGCTCACGTTTTAATGAGGTTTTGTTTTATTATTGTTATTATTTTGTTGAAGTATTCTTTAAACATATTTTATATATCTACCAACCAAGTGTTTATAACTTGCAAGCATTTCTCCCATCCCAAGGTTTTCTTCTCTTCATTTTGACCTTTAGTTAAAAACAGTAGTTTTGTCTTCTTATATAGTCTACTTTATGCATTTTTGTTGTTTTGCCAGTACTTTTGATGTCATGTGCAAGAAATTTTTGCGAAGCTGAATTATGGTATATCTTCTAAGATTTTATGAATTAATTTTCTACATGTAAAAACTAGATATAATTTTAGTTATTTTTTGTTTATAATGTAAGGGTTTGACTATGTTTCACTTCTTTTATTTGCACATAATACTTTTAACAACACATTTTTTTTTTGGGGGTCACACCCAGGCAGAGCTCAGAGATTATTTCTGGCCTTGTGCTCAGGGTTCATACCATGTGGGGTTCAGGGGACCCTATGTGGTACCAGTGACTAAACACAGGTTGGTCGCATGCAAACTAATACTCTCCCTCTCTCTGTACAATCTCTCCTATCACAACCAATGTTTTTTTCCAAATATTTTAAATTTTCAGTTGTCTTCATTGTATAGTTCACCACTTTTGCTGCAAATAATGTGTCTGTTATCAAAAGTTTTATTTCTGTATCTTCTATATAGTCTTTTCATGTATATGACTTTTATGTCAATACTGCACTATTTACTATAGCTTTGTAATAGATTTTGAAACAGGAAGTTTAAATTTCCAGTTTTGCCCGTATATACTTAGTGCTGTGACACTGATGCCTCCATCATGGAGCTCCGCGTCCTTTCACACTAGGTCCTTCCCTCAACTCCCATTCCAACAGCTTCAGATTGCACCTCCGTGGACCTTACAATTGTTTCCACTCGAATTCTTTAACGCTTTGCATTGTTTCTTTATTCTCTGCATATGAATGAGATTATTTTATAATATTCTTTTTCAATTTTTTTGAGCTACACCCAGCAGTGCTCAGGGCTTTCTCCTGGCAGGGCTCAGGTGAACCTTATGAGATGCTGGGGATTGCACTGGTGCGCCACACGCAAAGGCAAGTGCCCTACCCACTGTATTGCTCCTGGCCCTCTGTTTTTATTACTGATTTCAGTAATCAGTAATAAAACTTATTTTATTACTGATTTTATTATTGAACTATTTGGGTACCCTTAATTATTGTAAATAATGTCACGATGAATATAGATGTGAGTATGTTCTTCAAAATTAATATTCCAGTGTTCTTGGGAGAGATCCCCAGAAGTGACATAAAGAACATAAGGAAGTTCTACTTGTGATTTTTAGAGGTCTCCAAATTGTATTTTCAGAGCTGAATTGGACAACAATCCCATCAACAGTGAATGGAAAGTTGTTTCAGCACAATCCACCAGCACCAGCATGTAATTTTTTTTCCCTACTTTTTGATGTAGACCACTCTTTTTGCTTTAGTTTTTGGGACCACAATAGTGGTGCTAGGGCTTACTCCTAGTTTTGTGTTAGGGGGTCAACCCCAGAACTGCAAGTAGAGGGGACCATATATGTTATCAGGAATCAAATTGGGATTGTCCACATGAAAGCCTTAACCTCTGTATTCTCCCACTTCCCTTGTACCATTTTTTTTGGATTGTGCTGTTTCTTCATCAGAGTATTTCATATATCTTGGATAATAGCCCTTTGTCTGATATGTGTTTGTGAATAATTTTTCCCTTTTAGTGGAGTGTCATTTTATTGTATCTTATCCTTATATGCTTTATACTGATAAAGCTTTTAATTTTGCTTATTTCTGCTCACCGCCTTTTATTATGGTCATATCAGTGAAGTCTCTCTGTTCAGGATCTTCCTCCCATGAATTTTACTCAGTTGTATTTTATACACGACTGATTTGTTATCAATCTCTAATTCATTTTAGTTTTTTGTTTGTTTGTTTGTTTTGTTTGTTCCTTTTGAAATGAGCCACACATGGCAGGACTCAGGGCTTACTTCTCTGGCTTTGTGCTGAGGCTACTCCTAGTGGACTTTAGTGGACCAAACATCATGCTGAGAAGTGAACTAGAGTCAGCCTTGTGCAAACAAGTGCACTAACTACTGTATTATCTCTTCCTCCACTTTAACCCATTTTGTAGTAACCTTTGTGTGTAGTATGATAAGAATTCAATAATTTAATTTTGGGAGCCAGAGCTATAGCTCAGCAGGTAGGGTGTTTGCCTTGCACGCAGCCAGCCCATGCCGGCCCAGGTTCGATCCCCGGCATCCCATATGGTTTCCCGAACACCACCAGGAGTAATTCCTGAGTGCAGAGCCAGGAGAAACCCCTGAGCATTGCCAGGTGTGACTCAAAAAAAAAAAAAAAGTCCATATTGTTTTCCAGAAAGGCTGTACCAGCCGGCATTCCCACCAACAATGGATGAGTGTCCCCTTTTCCCCACACCCACGCCAGCACTTGTTGTTCTTGTTCTTTTGAATATGTGCCAGTCTCTGTGGTGTAAAGTGGTATCTCATTGTTGTTTTGATGATTTGCATCTCTCTGATGATTAGTGATGATGAGCATTTTTTCATATGTTTTTTTGCCATTCGAATTTCTTCCTTGCTGAAGTTTCTGTTCATTTCTTCTCCCCATTTTTTGATTCGGTTGTTTGTTTTCTTCTTGTAAAGTTCTATCAGTGCCTGATATATCCTGGATATTAACCCTTTATCAGATGGGTATTGGGTGAATATTCTTTCTCATTCTGTGGACTGCTTTTGTATCTTAGTCACTGTTTCTTTTGAGGTGCAGAAGCTTTTTAGTTTCATGTAGTCCCATATGTTTATCTTTTCTTCTAGTTGCTTTGTTAGTGATGTTTCATCTTTGAAGATGCCTTTAGCTTCAATGTCATGGAGGGTTTTTCCTATATTTTCTTCAATGTACTTTATGGATTCAAGTCTGATATTGAGATCTTTAATCCATTTTGATCTGATTTTTGTGCATGGTGTTAGACACAGGTCCAAATTCATTTTTTTACATGTTGCTGCCCAGTTTTCCCAACACCACTTATTGAAGAGGCTTTCCTTACTCCATTTTAGACTCGTTGCACCTTTATCAAAGATTAAATGATCATGTGTTTGAGGTTGGGTGTCAGGATATTCAATTCTATTCCATAGGTCCACGGGTCTGTTTTTATTCCAATACCATGCTGTTTTAATTACTACTGCCTTGTAGTACAGTTTGAAGTTGGGTAAGGTGATGCCTCCCATCTTCTTTTTCCCGAGGATTGCTTTAGCTGTCCTTGGGGGTTTATCGTTCCATACAAATTTCAGGATTGTTTGGTCAATTTCTTTGAAGAATATCATGGGTATCCTTATAGGGATTGCATTGAATCTGTATAGAGCTCTAGGGAGTATTACCATTTTGACAATGTTGATTCTCCCCATCCATGAGCAGGGAATATGTTCCCATTTCCTTGTGTCCTCTTTTATCTCTTGGAGCAGTGTCTTGTAGTTTTCTTTATACAGGTCCTTTACACACTTGGGTAAGTTGATTCCTAGGTATTTGATTTTCTGTGGCACAATTGTGAATGGAATTGTTTCCTTAATATCCCTTTCTTCTCTTTCGTTATTTGTATATAGGAAAGCCACCGACTTTTGTGTGTTGATTTTGTATCCTGCCACTCTACTATATGTGTCTATTGTTTCTAGAAGTTTTTTGGTAGAGAGTTTACGGTTCTCTAGGTATAATATCATGTCATCTGCAAATAATGATAGCTTGACTTCTTCCTTGCCTATCTGGATGCCCTTGTTGTCCTTTTCTTCTCTGATTGCTATGGCAAGTACTTCCAGTACTATATTGAATACAAGAGGTGAGAGTGAGCAGCCTTGTCTTGTCCCTGATCTCAGGGGAAGGCTTTCAACTTTTCCCCATTGAGAATGATGCTCGCTATCATTAGTCACCATTAAGTATTCTTTGCAAGATCATAATTGAGAGTAAAATAAGGCTTATCTTTAAAACCAGAGAGACTTGGGCTGGAGCGATAGTCCAGCGGGTAGTGCATTTACCTTGCACACGGCCGACCCAGGTTCGATCCCTGGCATCCCATATGGTCCCCCGAGCACTGCCAAGAGTAATTCCTGAGTGCAGAGCCAGGAGTAACTCTTGAGTATTGCTGGGTGTGACCCAAAAATAAAAAATAATAAATAAATAAATAAATAAATAAATAAATAAATAATAAGAAAGAGAGACTAGAAAATCCTTTTTGGAATAGGCATTATGTAGTTATTTTGTAACAAGATAAGGAAACTTGCTTTCCATATTATAAAAATAATGTAAAGGAATGTATTAGAGGGGACGGGGAGCTATAGTACAGCATGTAGGGCATTTGCTTTACAAGTGGGTGACCCGGGTTCTATCTCCAGCATCCCATATGGTCCTCCAAGTAACACCAGAAGTAATTCCTGAGAAAAGAGCCAGGAGAAACCATTGAGCATTGTCAGGTGTGACCCAAAAAGAAAAAAAAATGTGTAGAAAACCATGCATAGTATGAGTTTTGGAAAAACAAATTATTTTAAATAAGATCCTCTGGTAATGAAGTCTAATTAGTAATGTGTATTTACAAAGATTATGCAAATATAAGTTAAAACATGCTTCAATAAAGTTGAAAAAAAAGAATTTTTTTTGCACATGTTTACCCATTTTCTCTCAGAATATTTGACAAGGCTGTTTTTGCTCCACTTCATACCCAACCTCTTTTTCATAAATTATCTCTTCGTACATTTGAGGGTTTGTTGTTTTACATTGAATCTCTTTATTCAGTCCTATGCAATTTTATCTACTGTACTTATGTAGTACAGTTTAAAGTCTGGAAATATGATGACCCCCTTATCCTTTTTTTCCTTAGGATGGCCTAAATTACTTTGGGAGTTATAGGGACCCATTCAAGTTGTAGATATATTATGTATCCTTGAAAAATGACATGGGGATTCTGTTAGGATTGTGTTGCGTATCTAAATTACTTTGGGAAAGACTGTAATTTTACCAACTTAGATCCTTCCAGTTCATAAACCAATAATATATTTTCCTGTTTTATTATTTGTTTCAGAATCACTAAAAAAGTAGATGAAATTCATTTGGTTTAAACTTCAAACTACCCCATGGAATATTTTGAGTTTCAAAATGATAGCCCAGAATTTCAAATAATGCTCATTGTTTACAGTCTAGGTTTCTTATGAAATAATTTTACTATTTATATATTTGTTGTTGTGGGTATAATCATGCACACATGACAACTAAGTGATACAATTTTCTAATAATAGAACATTATGCTTGTGAAATATGAAATAAAGTATAGAAAATGGAATAATAGATTCAGAGTACCCATTATTGTGGAAATGAGGTGAATAAAAATGTTTAATAGTTTGATTTATAGGGTCAGTGACTGTAGTGCCAGGCTTAGATTATACGGAGAAAGCTTTCTATGTGAAAGACAGAACTTTGGAAAGAAATATTTCTAGTTTGAACGGATTCTTCTTATAAACCTGATAAATACTTTGGCTTATTACTGACAAATATTTCATTGGCTTTCTATTGAGTTAACATTTAAGTTATATAGGAGATTGTTCTTTTGAAGTTCCAATAGATAAAACAGATGCATTTTTATTATAAAATTACTGTGGGAATCATGTCTTTATATTTCTACCCAAATCATTTAGCATATAACATTTCTATATTTATATTCACTATCATGTTCGCTGTTTCCTTATATTTATACTTTATGTTTCCTATATTTTTTATTCTGTGATGTGTAAAAATGTTTATTTTTATTGGATAAAAATCCAGGGGCCGGAGCGATAGCCCAGCAGGTAAGGCCTTGCACAAGGCTGGCCTATTCCGGCCCAGGTTCGATCTCCAGCATCCCATATGGTTCCCCCGAGCACCGCCGGAGTAATTCCTTAGTGCAGAGCCAGGAGTAAACCCCAAGCATCATCAGGTGTGACCCAAATATTAAAAAAAAAATTGATAACAATAAAATGTGGTAAATTCTGTTCTAAAGTTATTTTCAAAAAATTAAAAAGTTGGTTATAAGGATAAAGATAAAGACAGATACCAAATGATCTCGTAGATACAAGGTATGAAAGAAAATATACTAGTTAAGAAATAATGTCCAACAGTAATGAATAATAATGCAAATAATAATAATAATGAAAAAAAAACTTTTGTATGCTTTACTTGTTAATTCTAGATTATATGCTTATAATGGATAATGATAACTCAGAATCATGACATGGATAGAATATTTCAGACAATATATACAGGAATATGTTGTCTGAAATATTCTATCCATGTCATGATTCTGAGTTATCATTATCCAGTTTATTATATATATATATATATAAATATGCTATATTTGATATATATAAGTGTATATATATATGCAGGAAATATTGTCAGAAATATTCTATCCATGTCATGTATGCACATGTATGTATGTATGTATATAAATGTATATATACATATGTGTATATATATATATATATATATATATATATATATATGCTGGTGCCTGCTTGAGCAAATCGACAAACAATGGGAAGACAAGTGACGCAAGTGATTCTTGCAGTTTTGTACAGAATATATTACAAATAGGAGAAACCTGAATTTAACAGTATTCACTACTAGCTATTATATTCAAGTAAATATGATATTCTTAACACATTTTTATCAAGGTCCAAGATAAGGAACTTTTCTAGGATGGTTGCCATAGAAACATAAAGCAATGGGTGGTCATAAAATAAAATGAAGTGGAAAAACACCAAATTCAGGATAGTGTCAGGGTGCATGTGGTTGGAATTTCAAATATAATTGTGTGAGTTAATGTGTGTGAGTATGTGTGTTTGCATGTTATCTATGTGTTGTAAATAGAATGGAGTTAATCCCAAATATCCCAAATATATTTTGAAATGGTATTTCAGAACTGGTAACTAAGTAAATAGGATTAAAATGAAAATTAATGTTTCTAGTTCAGGTGATGGAGCTGCTGATACCTGCTTAACCTGACTTAAGTTGTTTGCTTTGCATGCAGCTGACCCCTGTTCCAGTCTTGTTTTGATCCCTGGATCTGCCTGCATATGATCCCTTCCTTAAACACTACCAGCTTTGATTCCTGAGCACTGAGACAGGAAAAAGTCTTGAGCACTATCAAGGCTAGCTTGCTGTCCCCCACCGCCCAAAAATTAATAGGTGATGTTGAGATCGGCATTGTTATTACACATACACACATGCTCACACACTTACACGCACACACTTAAATACTAACTTTAATCTATATATTAAAAGTATTTCCTTTCATAAGAACATTCATGAATCAAAGTGTTATAGAAAACATTGCTATCTTCATAGGCAAAAATTTCCTCAAGCATATAAAATTATAATAATTTTGAGAGCAAAAGAAAAGATATTTGATAGAGATAAGAAACCAATTAATATCTATATTTATATTATTGTCGGAATTTATCTACGTTTCTTTTTATAATGTTAACATATTTGGGAAAAATGAATAAAAAATTTAAAGGGTAGGATTGGGCCACCTTTGATGGTGCTTTGGGGCTATTCTAAGCTCTGTGCTTAGGCGGTTGCCCCAGGCTGTTCTTGAGGGATTATGCAATTCCAGGGCTCTAGCTGGACTTGACAACATGCAAAACAAGCATCCTAACCCTCTTACTCTTTCAACAGAAGAGACTTTTAGAGGCCCATTCTAAATTTGGCCTTGAAATTTAGCCATCTTATTAAAATGGCTAGCTGTTTTCTAACTTATCAAGTGAAGAATAATCTTTTTAAAAAGTAATGTTTTTTTTAAACAAATAATAGAAAATGAATTAAAGTTGGGTGTAGATTAAAAAAAAATCTGGTTGTGGAAGACTGTTTGGCTTCTATGAGCAGTTCTCCCTCCTGTACTTTCCTAGGATACGCATAATGTGTGCACATATAAATATTTCAATAGGAAGCCTAAATCTCTTAATGCAGATTTGTTATTTTGCTAAGGAAATTTTTACTTTATTGTTAATACACTAATTTGTAGATGAGATGACAGGCTTAAAAATTATCCTTTTTTATTGTAATTAATACTCTCATGAAAATGCAAAGTAATTCTGTGGAGAAGTTTTTACATTTTTAAATAGTAATTGCAATATAAATGAGAAAAACTATGGATTTGAATTTAAATATATAATATGGCTATGTTGTTTTATAGTTTAGTTATTTTAAAACTTATTAAACACAATAGTGAAAATAATTTGATGTTATTCTGTTTACTCAATTTCAAGCTGAAAATTAAGGATATATGTATGCGATTAATTTTAGGAAAAATATCTTTATATATGTAACTAAATCTATATGCACAAGTATACCTTATACTGAATAAGTTAGGTGGACTTATATAGTTGCATATAAATATATGTAAAGAACATATACATTTGCAACAATACACATAATATATATTCATAATTTCTTACAATCTCGTGTTATTTTTCTCTTGACAAGGCATTTGTATTGTCTCTTCTATGTACTTTTCTTTGTCAGTTTTAAAAAAAAAAATAGCTCAAGATTTTCTAAAATGATGTTAAGAGGATTTAACATTATATGATCATTTTAGCTTGTACCACTGAGTTTGAGTTGAGTTTTACAATTTGGCTTCATAAAATTTAGTTTCATATACAGTCATATATTTTGTGAAAAATTTAAAAGCAAAACTTTCCTTCCATTTTTTTTCCTTAATTAGCTTATATAGATAACATTTATTAGCGAAAGATTTACCCATGAACTAAACTTAACATAACATACATCACTAGAGTAAATGTAATTAGTAGTCAACATCAACTGGACTTTTTTCTTTCTGTGTGGGTCACACCTAGCATACTCAGGACTTACTCCTGACAGTGAACTCTGGAATCACTCCTGGTGGGCCAGAGTGGGATGCCCAGAATAAAAATCCAAGTTAGCTGCATGCAAAACAAATGCCGCTGCTGTGATTCCTGAACCTTTAATATACATCAGTCATTGCATCAGTAATTTATCTAAACTGACTCATGGACTTTCTCAATAAAACTACCTCCTCTAGCCATTTCCTCACCATAGTAATAAGCTCTACTCTGTACACCAATTGTCAGATGCTTTGCTGTTGTCCATTTACTTTTCCCTTACTGTGCTTCTTTATAGCACACAGATGAGAGATTATTCTCTTATCTGGGCTGCTCCCTCCTGCTAATTCCACTCAGCATGGCGCCTTCATTGTGGTTCACATAGCAGCAATTTTCTGTTTCATTGTTTCCATATTGATTACGCTATGGATATTTGCATGTTGAGTGTGTAGCCTTCTACTTTACTGTGCTCATTTATTTTTCCTAGAAGCTCTTTTTTGGTAGAGTTATCTAAGTATAGTATCATGTCATCTGAAAACTCTTGTACTTTGACCTCTTTTCCAATTTTAGTATCTATATTTTGCCAAATTTTTTGGTTAAAATTCCCAATACTATATTGTGTACCGCTGGTCTGAGTGGACAGCCTTTTCGGTGCCTATCTTAGAAGAAATCTTAGAGTTGTCTATGCTTATTCGATGGACGTAATCTCCTACTCTTATTTGTCTTAACGTTTGTCCCCTACCCCATACCAATAAAAGACTCTCTTGCCTCATAACTGATCCTCGTCTTGTTACATTTAACACTCCTTTTTCAGATTTACTGAACTGTTGGTGTAATCGTTCACAGTTCCATATCCTTTTACAATGATATGATTCATTTGTTTTCCAAGATTCCCTTTTGTTAATTGTTTTGTGTCTTTCTTTTGACTAAACCCAAGTCCTTTCTTCTCACTAAACTCACTATGCATTGTATATATATCATATGCATACATATTATGCATATTATGTAATATATACACACATTATATGCATGTAATATAGTTCCCAGTGTTTTCTGTATTGCATTCAGTTATTTGATCGTATTATGTTGTCTCCTCATATTAAATATATTCTAATCTCTGGTTAAGACATTGTCTCTGGATATTCAGTATTGAATATCTGACATTATTTTTAGTATCTGCACATGAATGTTTAACACCTGTCTGAAATGTGGCATGTCCAAAACTCAATATCAGTTAGTTCTCACAAAAAGTTCAGCATCTTTTGGATCTTTAGAATGTGGATACTTCATTCTTCATTTTTCTCATGTCAGACCTTGGAGTCTCAGTGGATCCTTGCAATTCACATCTTACATCAATGAAGTGAAAAGTATTTGTTTCTCTCATCATCAACCACTGCAATATTAATCTAAACTACCAACATTTTCATCTGAAGTATTTCATTAACTTACTAGTATTTTTACTTGATTTTGTGTCTTTGTTTTTGGTTTTCGTTTGGTGTTTTGCTAGTTCTGATCACTGTTGCAGTCAGAATGACTCTGTTAAATTTCAGATTATGCTGAAATCTCTCTTGGAGTTTGTATTTCTTTAATTTTAAAAGCCCAGAACTTTTAAATGCTATGCAAAGCTCTATATGATCTATCATACCTGTATCTATATAGTTCTATATATCTATCATCCATCACACACACATATAGAAATATATATATATTTAATATATATTTATTTCATTCTATTCTATTATTATCTTATCTTATATTAACTTATATTATCACTTGATCACTTGACATCCCATTATTCATCAATTTGCTCGAGGGGGTGCCAGTAACATTTCCATTTGACCCTATCGCGTGCCAGTGTAGCCTAATGGCATCTGGTTGCTTCAGGAATACAAAGAGCCTCAAACCATTCATTCAGGGTCTTGACAAAGAAGTCTGACCATCTTGTAGGTGGGCGGCCACGTGATCTTTGACATCCCATGGAATCCAGTCAGTAACGGCTCTAGTCCAGCGGTCATCTCCAAATCGCATTAGATGTCCAGCCCATCTGATTTTCGATGCTTTGGTAAAATAGACAGTGTCCCTGACTCTGGAACAACAATGGAGGTCGGAGCTCCAGATTCTTTCTTTTATTTGAGTGAGCTGTGATATTCCAAGCATAGCTCTTTCGATGCTATGCTTTGAAAAAATGAAAGTCTGTACTTTCAATGCATATACACTGGCAATGAAACTTATATTGTATTGTATTACATTACATTACATACATTACATTATATTATATCATAGCATATCATATTATATTATATCATATCATATTATATCACATCACATCATATTATATTAGATTATATATCATCTATCATAGATTTTCAAACATTGTTACCGTTTAACTTTTTTTTTCAAATTCAGGTGTAGGTCAACAATGGAACACAATAAGAATCTGTCCCTTTAGAAAGGTGACTTCTACACTTGCTCTTTGCCTGGGTTGTTGGGTCTCACCTCAGTATCACTTGTATCACTTGTCTTCCCATTGTTCATCGATTTGCTAGAAGGTCACCGGTAACATCTCCATACATTGTCACATGCTAGTGTCACCCAAGGGGAAATGCTCACCCCAGGAACATGAAGAGCCTCAAACCATTCCTTCAGGACATGGGAATGAGGTCTACAATTATTACTGGTTTTTGGCATATCAAATACAACATGGGTAGCTTGCCAGGCTCTGCTGTGCCAGTGGGATACTTTTGTAGTAGCCTTTCATCTCGTGCATGTATTGATGAACCGGGAAAGATCAGCTTTTCTGCTGATTGGAGTTCTTAAAAAGCTGTGGAGTCCAGATATTGAAAATGGCAGCCCTCATGGTGTGGGGGGTTCCTCTGGCATCTTGCAAGGTTCTGCTGGAATGGCGGCCCAGGGCTTGAACCCTCCTCCCTCCTAGATGCGCCATGATCAGCTGGGCACAGGGAGAACCGGAAGCAGCTCTACCCCCTTGTCTCTGAGTCTGGATCAGGCATACCTGGGCTTGAAATAGACAGCCGTAAGGTGGGACTCTGATGAGCAGGGCTGTGATCAGCTTTTCTGCTGGGTGGAGCTCTGATGAGATGTGGAATCTGGATATTGAAAATGGTGGCCCTCATGGTGTGAGGGCCTCAGTAATTTGTGAAGATTCTTCACTGAATATTCACATGATTTGCTGCTTTGCTTGAATGTCTTTACTCAAATGTCACCTTCTATTTAAGTTCCTCTGTAAGAGGAATTTCCCACATTATATAAAATTACAAACATCTATATGATACAATCATTCTTCTTTGTCTGCGTTATTTTTTAAAAGATTTGCACCACACCTGGAGGTGCTAAGGACTTACTCCTGGCTTTGCACTCAGGGATCACTCCCAGAGAGCTTCAGGACACCACATGAGGTGACAAGGATAGAACCCAGGTAGATTAAGTGCAAGACAAACACATAACTACTGTACTGTCACTTGATCCCTATTTTTCTTTTCAGAATTATCATGCTTGTTTTCTTATTTATATTTATCAGCTCTCCGCAGTAGTCTATATTTTATTGAATGCATATCTTTTCATGTTTTGTTCATTGTATTCTCAACTTTTAGAAGCGTTGTTTGGGGGATAATTTTGTTCGATTACCCTTGATCTTATCCAAAAGGCTGAGAAGCAATCGATTGTTTTTTAAAATGTCTATTCAGTGCTTGGTTCTAACTCATGGCTTTGTGCTCAAGGATCAGTTCTGTAAGTGCTCAGGGACCCATAGTGGTACCATGTATCAATCTCAGCTTGGCTACAAGTAGGTAAATGTCTTACATTCTAATGAGCTGGAGTCATTGCAATCTCTCTCTCTCTCTCTCTCTCTCTCTCTCTCTCTCTCTCTCTCTCTTTCTCTCTCCCTCTTTCTCACATTAGAACAGCATTTTATGGGATTGAGCAATAGAGTAAATAGCTGGAGCACTGCCATGTGTTAGCTAACCCTGAATTTGATCACCAGTAAACCATATAGTCTCCCAAACTAAACTCACCATGGATGATCCCTAAGCACAGAGTCAGGAGTAAGACCTGGATAATGTGGAATGTGATCCAACACCACCCACCCACCATAAAAGAAGAGGGTTTTGTATATAGTGATCATTTAATACATATTTTTAGTGAACTTATAAATTATGATCAATATTCTAATAGCATACAGTATATAGAACATGCAGAAAAGCTCAATTTTGATTTTATAATGAAATTTTATAATAAAAAATTAAGTAGATATTTCAATATAAATTAAAAAATTTATCGATCTTCAGAAGGAATCTAACATGATTAAAGAAGCTTAGATCTATGTTGGACTAAGATAACAATTTTGTCTTCTTTATTTTCCACAGCAGGAAAGCTTATCTTAAAACAGAGTAAAGAAAAATATTGTAAGGAGGAAAACAAAATTAAAATACTCAGATTTTAATTATAATAAGAAGACTAATAAATTACTAAACTTAAATCCAGGGTCCTTTCTTTTATGTTCTGTTACTTAGAAACTGCTGAGTGCTGTTCAACATGCTAGGTGCTAACAAATTCTCAGTCTTTAGTACTCATTTCAGTATTCAAATTTAGGCTTAAAAATAAATGGCACTTCTATAATTTTACAAGTAAAGACACTGAGAAGACAAGAAACAGTTTAGTTTGGGCAGAACTGTTGGAGATTTCTTTCATACATAATTTCTTCTAAACTTGCTGCCAGATTGACCTTCCTAGAATTTAATTGATTTATCTTCATTTTTCTGACCCTTTTAGAAAACCTAATAGAAAAGTCTCGTTTCAAATAGGCAGTGATTCGGTCCAGTTTTGGGCAAATACTGACTGTCATTCTGTCCACTGTGATAGACACTCATACTTTCCTGTGAAGTGAGATTGTTATAGAAATGTCTTCATCATAACCTTCATTTCCATCAAAGTTGCAGAAAACTTCAAGATTTCGTGTTTCTTTCCCTATTTCAATTACAGTGTAGAGCAGGTAACTTCATTCTGTCTCCCTTTTCCCACTGTTTGTGCTTAAGTCAGTCCTCTAACCCATATCGCTACCTTGGTTTTCTTGACTCCAAAAACAATACTTTAAATTAGAGTTTCAAAGAGTCACTATGAGCCTAGCTACCACTTTACCATTCTGCTTTACACATAGAAGCTCCTGGCTTCTGGTCAGATGAAATATCAAAATGCACTTTCAAAAACAGTTTTATTTCCCTCCCCAATACCTTTTAGAATCTCAACCTTGCTTCCTTCTTTGAATTTTTCGATTAATAAGAAATGAAATTGCATACCTGATTTTGATATTTCATAGTGTTAAGTCAAATAGTTATGATAGTATTATATTTTGTGGTTTGTGTACTACAGTATTGCACTTTCTTCACTGTCCTGAGTGGCCATGGTCCCCACCCCACCACTTACCTTATTTTACTTCTAGATTAACTTGTCTTCATGCTTTTCCCACTGCTTGGTGTTCTGAAACTAAAGGTCATGGATTTTTCCTCATTCATTACTGTTTATTCTCTTAATTTTGTTTCCTCATATACAGTAGAGAGTGGGAGCATTTGCTATTTCTTCTTCTCTTTCTATATCATTTACTGTGATACCCTCTGCCCCTTGAGGAGTTTCAGGTGTGGCTACGGTGCCCGGCTGTGTTGGTAGGTGGCAGATAGCAGACAGGCTTGTCTACACCCAGGGCTCTGCCACATGGGCCCTGGATGGTTTATGGTCTGACATAGACAAAGACTGGGCTTCCTGGGATGAACCCAGAGTTACGGCAGAGCTTGGCAAGCTAACCATGGTGTATATGCCAAAAACAGTAACAATAATGGACCTCATTCCCAATGATTGGAGATATTACTAGCCACTGCTCTAGCAAATCGATGAATAATGGGAAGTGACAAGTGATGATACCTTCCTGGTCCATCTAAGTAGCAGCAAACTTCAAGATTTCATATTCCATATCTCTTTCCCTATGTCATTTATTTATGAAGTTATTGTTCAGTTGTTGTTTGTTTATTTGTTTTAGTGTTGGTGCCACACCTGATGGTGCTCTGGGCTGGCTCACTCCCGGCTTATTACTGTCTTTGTGCTCCGGGTAACTCCTATAGTGTAGAGGAGACCATAATGTGTTACTGGGATAAAACTGGGTCAGCTGTGTGCAAGGCAAAACCCTATCCACTATACTATCTCTATAACTTTGAGATAGTTGTTTATTTTTTATCATTGTTGTTGTTGATATTTACACGTTTTGGGTGTTAGCCTCTATCCCATGTATGGCGTAAAAATTTTTTCTTCCTCTGAGTAGGCTGGCTATACTGTATTTTCAATTATAGGTCACCTTCCTATCCCTCATTGAAAAATTTTATTCAGTTTCATATCATCTTATTTATTTATTTTGTTTTGATTTTCTTGCTAATGAAGTCAAATCATTTGCAAGTCCTCTAAGGTCTGTATCCAGAGAGATGCCTCCAGATAGACCTTGTCAAGAAAACTTCTGCATATGTTTTCCTCAATATATATATATATATATATATATTTAGGTATAGATTCAGAATCTTAAGCACATTTTTAATTGACTTTATCTAATTTTGAATTAATTTCTGCCTTTATGGCATTGTAGGTGAAAAGTTCCATGGCATAATTACATAATTTATTTTCTTTCTTTTTAACTTTATGTACACTTAAATTGTGCCCAAGCATGATATCCCTGCTGGTAAATTGGTAAATATTCTATGTACACTGGACAAGAATGTTTATTTGCTCTTTGGGGATGAAACGTGTGTTATATCTAACCCCATGTTTTCTAACTCCTCCTTTAGGACTCTACTTCTGTCTATTTGATTTGTCCAGTGATAAGTGTTACCACTAATATTATCTCAGGCCTGTTAGCACTTGCTTTATGAACCTTGCTGCTATCTTGAAATGTTAATGTATTCCTTATTCCATGAATGTGTTATGTATATGCATAATTATATATTTTATATATTATATAGTACACTATATAATATGTAGTATACTATATAATATATCATGTATATACACACATATATACATACATTAATATATATGTTTACTGTACTTTTACTGAATATCAACTAGAATCAATATTTATGCATATAAGGACTCTAAAAGATAATTTCAAACTGAAACCATGACCAGACAATGGGAGTAGTCTGAATAAAAGGAAAATATGGTTCCTACAGTGGTATTATTTTAGAAGTGCAGTATTGATATGCATTGTGATGAGAGTGAGGCCAAGAAGGTGCAACACATATGACTAAGTGGTGCCTGAATCAGATATAGTGAGCTTATGGTGAGCAAACAGGCAGGGAAATAATGAGGAAAGTAACATGAGAATGTAAAAGAATTGGACAGTCTCAGATTTAAAATTCAAGGAATATTGGTTTTTCCAAATGCTTTAAATCCTTATTACCCCTTACAAAGAAGATCTATCAACAAATACATATTGGAAGAAACTGATTTTAATTTTTTGTAAAATTTTGTTATAACTGAGTATATATACATGATAAGAGTAAACAATATATCAAAATTAAGCACATTTTTCCTTTGAAAAATAATTTTGCACTTTTCCATTAACACAATATCTGTATCAGGAATAAAAAAAATCTACGGAGGGAAGAAAACCTGTCATATACTTGGATTTCGGCAAATAAAAACATTTTATTTGTAGCAGAAACTAATGGTCAGTTCAGCTATTGAATTTGTGTTCTATAAATATACAAAAACATAATAATTCTTAGAAAGACATTTAGTGTCTTTCATGTATGTGTCTAGTCATCTTTGGTAGCTCAGATATGAGTGATTTTAACCAAAGTAAATTGCTTTAAGTGTGTGTTTAATAGACTGTGACACAAAGCTGCAGCTCTACCTGAAACAGTAGCCTGTAAGACATGAGCTCGATGTATGAGGTGCCCGGGGTTAATAATAGGCTATCTGGTGCTATGTTTTATGAAACACATTGTCAAAAAGGCATCACAATTTGATTTTTTTTCATATCTCACATTCTTCTGATGATGTAGGGTTCAGAAAATGACAGGGACTTATTGCTCGATAAAGAGGTAAGACAAAAGAGAAAAGAGCCCATATTCTATTTTTTTAAATGGCAACCCAAATATTTTTGACATACTTTTTTGACACAAGCTACTTTCACTTTCATGTAAGTATGAAGATGTACAGTTTGATGACATTTAAATATGTGGATGGATTTCATGTTACCCTTGCAGAATATTTTGCAATGTACAACTGATTATTGTATGCATTTTTTCTGACCTTTACTATGACATATTGTTCACTCAAGTAGTTTTATTATTTTCAATACACAAAATGTCAAATGACACTATCATTGTTATCACATACAGAGGTAATCTATTTACAAATTATAGAAAGGAAAAAACGGTGTCAACCCACATTTCTTTATTAAACGGATGTTCTACTGTTCATTTTATTGATGTTTTACATTTGATTCTCACAAGGTATTGACTATGATCATTGAGGACATTTTCCATTCGATAGATAGTACTTGGGGGGTGACATATACTTTCATGTAATGTTTTTGATATTTATGCATACTTGGAGTGGTTGCTTAACTTAAAAGTGGAATTCTTCAAATCTTTTAGCTCATTGCTATAAAATACCTTTTAGAAGCTGTTTTATTTTTATTTTTATTTTTTTTTTGCTTTTTTTGGGTCACACCCGGCAATGCTCAGGGGTTTCTCCTGGCTCTGCACTCAGGAATTACTCCTGGCGGTGCTCAGGGGACCATATGGAATGCCCGGGATCGAATGCAGGCCGGCACAGGCTGGCCGCGTGCAAGGCAAATGCCCTACCTGCTGGGCTATCGCTCCGGCCCCACTTTTTAGAAGCTGTTTTAATGAACAGTTATAGTTTAATAGAAAAATTGCCAGCAAGGCAACTGAATGCCAAACATTAAAAAATTTAAACATTAAAAATATTTAAAAATGCATTTGACATTCACTGTCCAAGTAGTACGAAGTGTTACACTGATGAATATCCATGGGCACATTGTAATTACTCATAGTTCACTATTTTTTTAGAATTTACTCTGAGATCTGTAAGTTCTTAGGTATTCATTTATAAAATTACATGTATTCAACCGTATATCATCTAGTATAGTTGCACTGTCTTGAAAATAGCTTTTACACTTCCTTTTTTCACAATTGATTTTCACTTTTTTTACCTCCTTTCTTATTTTATTATATTACCATGAGATAAATAACTACAAAACTGTTCATGATTACTTTCAGTAATACAGTGTTCCAACATCTATTCCTCCACCAGTGCACATTTATGACAGCCAATGTCCCCGATTCCCTCTCCAAACCCTAGCCTGCCTCTATGGAAGGGACTTTGCTGTTGCTGCTGCTGCTTCTTCTTCTTCTTCTTTCTTCTTCTTCTTCTTCTTCTTCTTCTTCTTCTTCTTCTTCTTCTTCTTCTTCTTCTTCTTCTTCTTCTTCTTCTTCTTCTTCTTCTTCTTCTTCTTCTTCTCCTTCTCCTTCTCCTTCTCCTTCTCCTTCTCCTTCTCCTTCTCCTTCTCCTTCTCCTTCTCCTTCTCCTTCTCCTTCTCCTTCTCCTTCTCCTTCTCCTTCTCCTTCTCCTTCTCCTCCTTCTCCTTCTCCTTCTCCTTCTCCTCCTCCTCCTCCTCCTCCTCCTCCTCCTCCTCCTCCTTCTTCCTCCTTTTCTCCTTCTCCTTCTCCTTCTCCTTTTCCTTCTCCTTCTCCTCCTCCTTCTCCTCCTCCTCCTTCTCCTTTCTCCTCCTCCTCCTCCTCCTCCTCTCCTCCTCCTCCTTGTTCTCGTTCTTCGTCTTCGTCTTCGTCTTCCTCCTCCTCCTCCTTCTTCTTCTTATCTGTCTTCTTCATCTTCTTTGACTTCTTCGTCTTCTTCTCTTCTTTTGTCTTCTCTTCTTATTCTTCTTGTCTTCTTCCTCTTCTTCCTCCTTCTTCATCTTCTTCTTCGTCTTCTTCTCTTCTTTGTCTTCTCTTCTTATTCTTCTTGTCTTCTTCCTCTTCCTCCTCCTTCTTCATCTTCTTCTCTTCTTCTTCTTCATTTTGTCGTCTTCTTCTCTTCTTCATCTTCATCTTCCTCTTTCTCTTTCTCCTCCTCCTCTCCTTCTTCCTTCTTCCTTCTTCATTCTTCCGTCTTATTCCTTCTTCCTCCTCATCCTCTTCCTCCTCTTCCTCTTCATCCTCTTCTTTTCTTTTCTCTCTCTCTCTCTCTGACTGCCTGTGTCTCTTTTGTTCTCTCTCACCCTTCTCTTACACATTGTGGCTTGCCATACAAACATTTAGGGGCTATCATTTATATCGCTTTACTACCTTTAATTCTCAGTACAAACTGGCATTACCATTTCCAACACTTTTTAGCACACAGGTTCTTTCTGTGTCTTACCTAACCTCTGGCTACTGCACACTTGCAGGATTCCACCTACTGTCAAGACCTCCTGATACATATTTTGCCTGGCCTTGGATATTAGTATCATAATATTTTTATATCCAGCAACCCGAATGTAGTCATTCTATATCTGTCCTTTTCTCCCTGCCTAATTTCACTCAGCATGATACTCTCCATGTTCACTCATTTATTGGCAAATTTCATCACTTCAGTTTTTCTGACAGCAGAAAAGAAAATTATGTAGATGTACCATGGTTTCTTTATGCAATTGTCTGTTCTTAAGCACTCAGGTTGTTTCCAGATGATGGAGTTTGTGCTGCTATGAACATAGTGCAGATGGTGTTTTTGTTGTGTGATTTTGGCTATCCAGGGTTTATTCCCCAGAGTGATATTGCTGGGTCAAATAGGAATTAAATTTCAGTTTTTAGAGAAATATCCACATTATTTTCCAAAAAGACTGTACTAGTAGATATTACCACCAGCAATGGATGAGAGTCCATTTCTCCTCTCATACACACCAGCACTTGTTGTTTTTGCTTTTTTTTTTTTTTTTACTTTTTTTGGTCATACTCGGCAATGCTCAGGGGTTTCTCCTGGCTCTGCACTCAGGAATTACTCCTGGCGGTGCTCGGGGGACCATATAGGATGCCGGGATCGAACCTGGGCCTGCATGAGCTGGCCATGTGCAAAAAACAACCTAACCACTGGACTATTGCTCTGGCCCAGTTTTTGCTTTTTATGGATATGTGCCAGTCTCAGTGGTGTAAGATGTTATCTCATTGTTTTGATTTGCATCTCCCTAATGATTAGTACTGGTGATCATTTTTTCATATGCCTTTTTGCCATTCCAATTTCATCTTTGTGAAGTTTCTGTTCATTTCTTCTCCCCACTTTTTATGGGGAGAAGGGTTTTTCTTGGTTGGTTGCTTTTTCTTATAAAGTTCTATTAATTCCTGATATATCAAGGATATTAACCTCTTATCAAATGTGTATCGGGTGAATATTCTTTCCTACTCTGTTGGCTGTTTTTGTATCTTCATCACCATTTCTTTGAGGTGCATAAGCTTTTTAGTTTCATATAGACCCATATGTTTATCTTTGCTTCCAGTTGTTTTGTTCGTGGTGCTTTCCTCTTTCAAGATGCCTTAACTTCAGTGTAATGGATTTTTTTACTATGTTTTCTTCAAATTACTTTATGAATTCAGGTCTGATATTGAGATCTTTAATCCATTTGATCTGACTTTTGTGCATGGTGTTAGACTGAGTTCTAAGGTCATTTTCTTTTACTTATAGTAACCAAGTTTTCCTAGCATCACTTGTTGAAGAAGCTTTCCTTGTTCCACATCATACATTTTGCTCCTTCATCAAAAAGACTGAAGAAGTCATCGAAGCCATAGCCAAACAGGGTGTTCAAACCCAATACATCAAGATCCCTCATGAACTGTATTACAAATTCACAAACAGGATCTCAACATTCTACAACAAAGTGACCATTGATGTCAAAAGAGGGGTTCAACAGGGGTGATACCATTTCACCAAAACTCTCCAGTGCCACCCTCGAGAACATCATGCAACAACTAGAATGGGAAGGAATGGAAGTTAAGATAGACGGTCGACAACTACACCACCTCCGCTTTGCTGATGATATTGTTCTAATAACACCAAGCATTAGCCAAGCGGCACAAATGCTGTCTGACTTCGACCGAGAATGTGGAAAGATAGGTCTACAGCTGAATCTAAACAAAACAATGTTCATGAAAAATGAACTAGTTTCAGAGCACCCATTCACTCTCAATAGAATAAACAGTCTGAATGCAACAGTTATGTGTACCTAGGTGGAGAAGTCAACATTATGAATGACCTAAAACCTGAGCTGTGCAGGAGGAACAGAGCAGCATGGAATGCCTTCAAAGGCATTGAAGAAATAGCTAAAAGGACAAAGAACCTCCGACTCCGGGCACATGTCTTCAACTCCACCGTTCTCCCTGCATTAACATAGGCCTCAGAGACCTGGGCCCTACGAAACCAGGATGAGAATTCTATTCTGGGTCTCCCAGAGAGGAATCGAAAGGAAGAATATCATGCCTTGGGATATCACGCCTCACTCAAGTGACCGAAGGAATCTGCAGCTCTGACCTCCATCGCTATTCCAGAATCAGGGACGCTGTCTCATTTGCCAAAGCATCAAAAATCAGATGGGCTGACATGTAATGTGATTTGGAGATGACTGCTGTACTAGATCTTTTACCGACTGGATCCCACAGGATCTCAAAAGATCACATGGCCAGTCACCTACAAGATGGTCAGACTTCTTTGTCAAGACCCTTAAGGAACAGTTTGAGGCTCTTCATATTCATGAATCAACCAGATGTCTTTGGGTTGCATTGGCAAGTGATAGGGTGGAATCACTATGGAAATTTTACTGGCGTCCACTCGAGCAAATCGATGAATAACGGGATTCAAGTGATCAAGTGATCAAGTGATATTTGAGGTTATGTTTCAGGATACTCACCTCTATTCCATTGGTCACCGGGTCTGTTTTTATAGGGGGCCATACCAGGCCCATGATAGTGCTAATCGTGGCAACACAACCATTGCTTGAACTACAGAGGCTCAGGGAATCCACAGGGCCACTAGGCAGACCCAATTTTTGTCCTGACTGTGATACAGTGGTTGGTGATACTCAAGAAGCCAGGTAGTGTCAGGGATCAGACTCAAAAACTAGCATATGTCATATATGTGTTCTACTCCTTTAACTACCTCTCAATCCCCAGGAGTTTTTTTTTTGTTAAAGTATCTCTTCTAACGTAGGATAAATAGGTCCCAGTGGTAAAATTTTCTTTATCATGTCTTCTCACTCGTGAAATAAAAAATATTTGCCTAAATGTGATCTAAGGTTACTTCCAGCCTTATGTTTCCTTCATAAAATGGTATTTTTTTTAAGTTGTAGCATCTGCCTAAGGAAAACCACTAGAGTTTTGCATACTGAGTGTGGCATACTTTTTAGTACAAAGCCTTTATATGGCTCTGAACTACAAATGCTGAGGTGTTTATAAAGTCTTCTATTAGGCGGTAAAGGGACAGCATATGTATTATGTAGAATTATTCTACAAGTCCAATACATAAGGCAGGAAAAAAGTCTAGGATTAATGTATCAGAAGAGGAAAAGCTTAGAATCCATAAATATATAATATTTTAAAAGCAAATCTGGTAATATTGGTACATTATCATAAAAATGGCTTGGAGAGTCATTTAGGTGATTGATGCCTCAAAAAATAACTTAAATATTCATAGAACATTATATCGTTCTGTTTCTGTGCTATATTGATTACATTTGAGATTTGCAGTTATAACTTAACTATGTAAACTGAACTAAACATATTTTAAAGCAAAATCAAATAGAGGCAGGCATGAGGTACTTGTCAATCACAGGACATATGTTAAATTCAGTAAAAGATACAACAAAAGCTAAAGTTGTCATATTAAAATTAATATATTAGGTTTGGCGTTTACTAGTAAAACTTGTATTGGTAAACCAAAATTGTCAGGGTTGTAGCGATAGTAGAGCAGGTAGGGTATTTGCCTTGCGAACAGTCAACCCAGGTTCGATCCCCAGCATCCCATATTGTCCCCTGAGCACTGCCAGGAGTAAGTCCTGAGTGCAGAGTCAAGAGTAACCCCTGAGTACTGCTGGTGTGATCCATAAATCAAAAAATAAAAATAAATAAAATATTATAAATAAACCAAATGTATCATCTATAATAAACATTTTGTTCACTTTACCTATTTTGCCATCAATTTATTCAATCGTTTTTACTATTTAATAAAATAATTTATATAACCAATAAATTATAATTAGTAAATTAGAAGGAATTCAATTAAAAGTCTGTTTTCTGTTGACCAACAAAAAAACCCTTTTTAGGGAGTAGAGCTGTGGTCATGGTATGTGCAATAATCAGAAACAGACGGAGACTGGTTGTCTCCATTATACAGGAGAACAGAGAGGAAAACATGGAAAAGAAGCATGAGAAATTTCATCCTGAAAGCTGTGTAACTAAGATGAGCAGGGGAGGGAAAAGGGAGTTTGTTTTTGTGCTGTGCTTATGTATGTATTATATTTGGATTTTCTATAGAAAAGAACTGCATATGATACGTTCTTCTTTATCAGGTTCACGATGTAGCCCTCACTTATATTATCAAAAAATATCACAGGTGGTATAAGATTTTGATTCATCCCAATATTTATCATCGTTGAAAGCAGTGATAACTATTTTTCTGGTAATTTGATATTTTTATTGTGAAGCTCTTTTTAAAAAAACTAGTTTAATATTTTAGTGCTTATTAAAAATTATATGCATTCATTTGCTCATAATTATATAGGCTCATGGATGCTTTTCTACAATCCTTTAATTTCAATATTTAGTTGATAATAATTTTTCCCATGTTTGATAGAGTTTCTCTCCCCTTCTTTGTCCTCCAAAATTCTCAATACATTCCTTCTCAAGGAACTCCAACGTCACCTTATAATTTCTCTGTCTCAGGCCATCAGTCTATAATTTCTCTAAAAATTTTTTTAATTTGTTTGAAAAATCCAAGATTAAAGCCCCACCTATTACTGGGATGACATTGTTTTCTGTTTGCTCACTATACAATTATAGGCATGTGCACTCATTCGAAATATATGCACATATCACACATATCAAGTATATGCATACTTCTTTTAAAATTGAATTTTACCTCCTGCTTCTCTGTTGAAATCTAGAAATTAACACTAACATCTTCTGTTCCAGTCAAGTGCCATAGGGTGTAATTTTTCCCTTTCCATGTTTTTAATCTCATTTTAGCCACAGTAAGAAGTCTGAAAATGTGATCAATTCCCAGATGCTTGCTTGAAGCCCATTTCCTCTAGCTGCTATATTCTTCTCCACACAAATGGCCTCTGAAACTTGACATAGGGCATGACCCCAACCCTTTGTGGCTTATCTTTTCAGTTTATCTACGCTCTTGATGTAGCTGTTGACTAATTTATATCTGACAACCTCCCTGTCCGCAGCACTATCCCCACCATAAATCCCACCTTGTCTAGGCTCCAGCGTTGTGCTCCGGAACAACTTGTGCACACACAGAACACACACACACACACACACACACACACACACACACACAGAGTCTCTTGATGCTCCCTGGGATTTCAGCTTCTCATACTGATTGCCTCACAATTACTGATACCTTGCACTGCTCATTTTGTTTTGAGATCATAAACTGGACATTCCCCCAGCTGAAGGTATTCATCATCTCACCTAGTTTCTTAAAACCCTCTTTTAAGGATGCCTTCTTTATGCTGTAGATGCTTCAGCAGGCCAGGCAGGCCAGCTCCCATTGATGCTATCCTAGACATGCAACAAGCTCTAATGGCTTTGTCCTATGGCATCTTTCTGGGTAGAATATCTCTGCTACTTGCTTGAGCCCAGAGGCACCTGTAGTTACCCCATGATATGTCAGGAATTATCCCACCCCAGGTAATGCCATATCTTGTGCACTTAAATTTTTTATCTTGTTCTCTTAAAATCTCTGATGTACAGATATGCCTTCATCCCAGGTCCCATTTTACCTAGTGACCTTGAAATGAAATACTTAAGATCATACATAGAGTAGAAAGGAAATGGAAAAGGGAAAACACAAATACCTTTTGCTTCATTTTCAAAACAAAGAAAACATTTGCTCCTGTGATTATCTCCAATACCCCATTTATAGACAGAGACTAATTTGTTTTTGTTCACCTTTCTGTCTTTTAAACTAGTTTTTGGAAAGTTTCTGAATTATTTAAAGCTTAATTAAGAGCTAAAATTTCTCTCCCAGCTCTAAAATCTCTGTGTGTTATGGTGAGGAAGGAGGGAGAAGAAAAATCAACTGACCATCCTAACTTTAAGTATGCAGAGTGTTTCTATTTTTTAACTTTCCCTCGACAAGAGTGCAAATCCCACAAACACAGGAGCTATGTTTAATTCATATTAGCAATCACAGGATCTGGCACAATTCCCAGCGTCTGGTAGGCTCTAGCAATATTTATTTAGTGAATGGGTTAATCAAGATCCTCTAGACCAGTCTTTTGGAACAAATAGAAAGCTATTTGGTTTAGGCTTGTGGGGCTTTGGGAGAAAGTTACCAGCATGGTAAACTTAGGTCATGACATGCAAATATCTCCATCTTAGCAGCGACTGCTCTGTGCCCAGAGATCCCTGCAATGAGGCTCTGTCCATTACTCTTAAGTTTATCGTCAAGTGAAAATATGCCACCTGTGAGTTTGAACAAGTGATATTATTCAGGCAGCTTCTACCTTTGTATAATTATATAGTTTTCTTTTTTATCTTGGAACCACGATTTTGGTTTAATTTCATTTTCTCTCACCAAAAGCTACAATAGGTGCTACAGTATAGGTAACATTATTGTTCTATTTTACTATCTCTTCTTGTAAGTTTCTTAAATATTAATTTTTATCTTAATTGGATGTGGGCCATTGGTTTAAGATTATTTTAGTATCTGATGAAAATATATATCTCAGTATCTTAGTGTTTCAGAATATCTTTCTAAGGGTACATGGTGAGATGAAGATTATTTTGAAGTTGGCTTATTTGGAAGTTTTGAAAAAAGGAAGAGAGGTAAACAATGTTAGTAAGAAAAAGTCTAATGGTTTGTTATAAATGTTTAGTAATTGGTTCTCTGGAAAGGTTATTGCTTTTAAAGTCCTATTATATGTTATTTGTCCTTTCCCTGGAGTCAGTATTCTCACTTTGGTTGATTTTAACATTTCATATCACTGGTTATATAAGGGTGAAGAAATAGAAGCAGTAGTTGACTTTTGCCAGCAAACTGGCTATAGCACAGAAGTCTGAGCTGAGTCTGAATGGAGACTTCAGTCAAATCTTGGAAAAGAATTGATGATGAGATGATTCTTCAAAACAATCACAAAGCCTTCACAATTTGGCTTATGTAGATCAGATCAGTCTACCCCTGGATTTACCAATCATTGGAAGCAGACACATTCGGAAGCTACCATGGTTATGAAATATATGACCCTATTCATCCCAGACTGGCATGGGCTCTTCTACATATCAGAAGTTTCGATAAAATTATTTTATTGCTGTATGAGGATCTAGGCAGGTCTTATAACACTCATTGTGTTCAGGGACAACCCCCACCCCCAATCTGCTTTCAATAGTTTATGATATTAGGTCTCACACAAAATCACACACATTCTTGTTGTTACTTTGGTAACCCTCATTAAATTTTAATGTTTAAGAGTAGAATATCATGACAGGATTTGAGCTAAAGAATGTTACTCAGGATTGTGTTTGTGACACACTGCTTCTTTTAATTAATTTATTTTTTTATTTTTTGCTTTTTGGGTCACACCCGGCAATGCTCAGGGTTTTCTCCTGGCTCTGCACTCAGGAATAACTCCTGGCGATGCTCAGGGGACCATATGGGATGCCGGGGATCAAACCCAGGCCGGCATGGGCGGCTGCATGCAAGGCAAACACCCTACCCACTGGGCTATCTCTCCGGCCCCTCACTGCTTCTTTTAAATTGAGAGTTTCCAAGAATCTATCAAGAGGTCAAGTGAAAATTTTATTGTATATCTGTGGAGATATACAATACCTAACTTTAAGGAAGTCTTACTTATAACTCTATCTGCTTACACCACTGAAATCCAACCAGTTGGGTTTAAAAATCTTAACTTTGTACAATAGACAGTATATGGAAGCAATTAAAATGTTCAAGGACAGATGAATGGATAAAGGAGGTGTGGTATATAAACATAATGGAATAGTGTACAACTATAAAAAAGATGCAGTCTTCTAAATTGCTGCAACAACATGGATGGAACTGAAGGACTAGAGCAGACCATGTTAAGTAAAATAAACCATGATGATAGTGACAAAACCCAGATGATCTCAATAAGGGAATGGCCAGTATACAATGATGACAGACCCTTGTCTCCGATTACAAAACAAATTGCCAAGCATAGGAGATAGGAGTGGCGGGGTGAAATGGATATAGCTTCTTCCTACGATTATTCACCTGTTCCTATTGGTATTTCCCGTAAGTATGAAATTGCTAGCTCTGGTAGATTTAATGATGTTATAACTCACATCATACTTCCATATTCTTATTCCCTAGAACAGAGGATGGTTCTATTCACTGAAGGTCATTAAAATGGGGAAATTATATTGGCTTATCTGGATGGGGCAGTAAAATCATAGGTTTCATGTTAGAGCTGTCAGGTGGAGTAAGAACCTTAAGGTCATGTAAAAAGTGAAAGCTGAAACTGAAATGCTGCAAGTAGAATGATGCAGAAAGAGACCAAAAAATTACAGCCATTTTTACAGTCAGGAAGAGGCAAGGAAATGAGTTCTTTCAGTGTCCAAGGAAGGAATGAACCCTATGAGGCCTTGATGTTAGCCGGTGAAGCTTATTTTAGGCTTATGATTTCCAGTGTAATAAAATAATCTATCTGTGCTTTATAAAGTGTCGTGTTTGTGGTAATATGTGATCATAGCCATATGGAAAAATGAACATACCAACCCTGAAGTCGGATCCCAGGATGCAATATGCTCAAATCTAGAAGATCTTAAACTTATTTATGAAGCTGATAAGCAACTTTTTCATGAAATGTGCAGCCTTGTTGATCCATCTTTCTACCAAGCTATTTCTTTGGTTTCAAGAATGACAATCTCTAACAAAAAAATCAGTTAATCTTTCATATATGAGGTAAGACAAAATGCAAGGAAGGGGAAGTAAATATGTGTTTGCCTATGATGCAGGAATGTCCTGTCAGGTCGGAGGAGCAGAGATGAGACACCAGGAACACGACGTATATCCATTAATATTTTTAATGATCACCAGCCAGAGGGGCAGCAGCTCTCATCTTCGTGGCTAACTGACCAGAGCTAACTGACTTTAGCTGACTAACCTCAGCTCACTGACTTGAGCTGACTGATCACCTCCACCAAGACCCTGACTCTCTTATCCCATAATCTCGAAGGGCAATCCAGCTTAAAGTTTGCATGGTTTACATTACAAAGACAGTTCACAATCATTGAATAGGATTTAGGAATAATAAGAAAGAGACAACCAGGAACCAAAAACCTGCAGGGGGTCCTATCTAAGTAAGATGAGATGAACAAGAGCACATTACAGTTGCTAATGCAGCCTTCTGGACTAGCCCATAATGGCAAGGATATGTCAGACAGAAGAATAAGAAAAACCTGTTTTCTGCCTAACTTTAAGCATCATCCATTAGACTCCATCTTGGGCTAGTTATAGCCAAAAAGGAAATGTGCAAAGAAATAACCTAGAATAGCCTTGTCTGTGTACCTGCAGCTTGATTAACAGTCTCACTAGGGAATTCTACATACTAACTCTATTGGGAGACAGTCTGCCAGAAGTCCCTGTGTATCTGTTAACAGGCAGTATCCATCAGACCTTCCTTCGCATATCCTTACATCTACCTTCTGCCAACTGCCTAATAACCAGTCATGTCCAGAGCTCTAGGAAACATTTTTATGGCAGATCAAGGCTCAAATCTCAAAACAGCCTTTTAATAGATATATTGGTTCCTGGAAATAGTTCCTAATCACAGAAAGAGTATAACTATAGAAATAGTGAAATTTTAGCTACTGGACAGCCAGAATGCTATGTGCAGTGGGGTAAATGTAGGAAACAGGATCCTGAACTTATGTTTTCTTTATTAGTGGTGACCACATATCTGATTTACTGAGGTCTATGTACACCCATTTCTTAGCAGAATTATTAATAATGAAAAGCCAACTGTGAATACCGAATCACATTTAGTCCTAAATTTATGACTTTTTCTAGAAAATATTACATAGTGATTTTGTCATATTTCTCATGGATAATCTGATTACCATTGCATTTTCCTTGATGTGTCATTTTATATTTCCTCCCAATGAATAAATAGTAAAATAATGAAATGAGCCTCCGATATCATTCCAATATAAAAACATCCAGGCCTGGTGATGAAAAGATGTGTTTCCTTTCACAAATGAACCCTGTGGAGCCACTTTTAGAGTTTGATGGAAAAGCGTTGGATGCAGAAGGCTGGAGGCAAAGCCAGAATCAAATAAGCAATAGTTATGTTTGAGGTAATTTGTTTATACTCTCTTGGCATTACTTTTCTAAGCTACAGGGTTTTAAATGATCGAACAAGTATCTTGAAGGTATCTGCCTTGTCTTAAGCACTCAGCACTGTTAATTCCTGTGGCTAGAAACAACTGATCAAGGTTAGAAATGTTTTTGTGGCACGGAGGATTGGGGAGGAGTTTTCAAATAAATTTACTGATGCAAAGAGCTTTCCATCCTGAACTCCTTTTAATCACGTTATTAAATTTTCATTGACAGCATTGAGTAGGAATGGATTAACACTGCCTGCTAGTCTAGGAACTTCCCCTTGGTTTTACTTGCCTGTCATAAGTCTCCTTGTATCTTGAACATAATTCATTGAACTAAATTGTATTTTTGTGTATTTTAATCTATAAAATGTTCTCTTATAAACATCCAGCTCAAACTGGAAAGTTGGACAATTATCCCATTCACATAGAAAAAATAGAAAATTCTGAGAGGTTAATTGACTTGTCCTAGACAATGCAGTTAAGAATTAACAGAGACACGTAGGAGACACACATACTAGTTCTGTCTCCAAATTGTCTGTCTTCTTTGGACACTCTGAAATCCTTGACGTTAAAACATGGTCTCCCGGATGTCTGATTAAGGCAAGCACCAGTGAAGTAGGGACACATTAAGTGCTAAATTGTTTCTCGGCTTCACAGCTTGTTTTATCAGCTATTTCAAGATTATTCCACTTGAGAGTTTTGTATTTCTAGCCTGCTGTGAGTCACTAATGATATAACCCATTTGTGGAAGTAGTGGTAAATAGTGTGTTATAACAGTTATGAGCTTCTTATTAATTCTTTGCCCTCACTTTTCAACTAGTACTTTGTTGTTTAGTAGATACAGTATTTATGTACAATATAGGAATTGATTTACTTTACCCAAAAAGTCATGATGACAGTTTTTGTTTTGCTTCACCTTGAGTTCATACATTAAATAGAAATCTTGACATCTGAAAAACTGATGAATTTTAAATTTTTATAAACTTTATTAAATAAAGAGAATTTGGTGGGAAGCCACACCATTGTCGCTTAGGGCCTTCTCCTGTCTCTTTTTCCAGGTGTTATTTCTGGAAGTATTGGTGGACTATATATGGCGCCCCAAATCTAACAATTATCTGCACCCTGCAAAGGGAGTGCCTTAATCCCTGTGCTTTCCCTCTCTCTCTCTCTCTCTCTCTCTCTCTCTCTCTCTCTCTCTCTGGAACTTCAAATAAAAGAGGGCTTACAAAGTTTACTCTATTTCTGATATACTTTTTTTCTTTGAACAAGTTACGAACCTGAACTGTGCCTCTCTAAAGTTCATGTTGAAGCCCTAAAGCAATAGTACTAATGTCCTACAAGAAGAATAATCAGGGGGTATGCTAGTTCCCAGAAAATGGCAAGTGAGCACATTGCACACTAGTGATCAACAAATCAAGCAGAGGTTGTTGGGGCAAACCGATACGACTATTCTCTTGATCTTGAGTTTACAGCCTCCAGAACTGTGAAAAATAAATACATGCATGTTGCGTGCGTAAAGGTCTAATATATTTATAAGGTGACCCAGAGAGACTAAAACATGTATAAGGTGTGATATAAAGGTGTGATGAAAGTTTTCTGTGCTCTATGTTGCTGCTTGCATGTATTTTTGTTATATTAAAATATATCATTCTTGTTTATCTCTCATTCTACCTTTGATAAGCATTTCCCCAACAATAAGTGAAAATTCAAAAATTTCCATGCATCTGTTGAGCATTTCTCTGTTTTCTTTGCTGAAATGCTGTTCAGATTCTCTCCCTATTCAATGATAGAGCTGATTATTTGATTTTTATAAATGCTTTATATATCTTGGATATTAGCCATTTGAAAGATGCTTAGTTTGTCATTATTTTTCCCCACACAACCACAACAGGTTATTCTTTCTTTTGAATTTTTCTGTGCAGAAGAGTTTTAGTTTTATGCAATCTTATTTATTTTTATTTTTAAATTTTCCTTGGCAGTAAAGTAGTATCAACATACAGTACTGAAACTAATATTATAGTGAGTTCTGCCCATGTTTTCTTATATGTACCTTATGGTTTCAGGTATAAAATTTAATTTAATTTTCTGTATGGTGTATGGAAGGTGTCAAAATTTCATTCATTTGAACCTTGGCTAACCAGTTTTCCCTAGCACTATTTGTTGAAAAACTTTCACTTTCTGTACTTTATGCTCTTGTCCATATATACATTTAGCTGTGTATATACACAGCTATATGTATATTTAGATATCCGTATATACAGAGCTATATATGAATATAGAGAGCCATATCTGTATATATGCACAGGTATATATATTTATCTATATATATGAATATATATGTTTTATTTCCAGATTTAATGCTACTCAATTGGCCTGAGTACCTTAACTTATCCCAATATTTATTTCTCTTAGTTCATACCATAATTTAATTCAAGAGATATAATGCCTGATATCTTGTTTTTTCATAGGTTTATGTTGCTATTTGTGATCTTTTGTGATACCATGTAAATTTAAGTAATGTTTGTTCTGTTTTCTTAGAGAATGCCATGGGACTCTGATAGGAACTGACTACGTTGAATCTGTGTACTTGTACATATTTTAGGTATACATATTTTACATGTACCCTGTGATGTTTAGGTTCTCAGAGATCACCCATGCCAATACAAAGCTATGTGGTATTGGCCTACTTATGCAGTGCTGCATAAAGCCAATGTTATGGGAGACATAAAGGCTACACACAGTTGTGATTGGAGGCCACTTAGGGGTCAAGGATAAAATTAGGCCTTGTGCATCCAATTCTTCTCCTTTTGAGCTACTTACCTTGATCCCAGGATATTTTAAGTTTAACTTCTAATTTCATAATCATGAAATATACTTTTATTTCTTTTTATCTTCTATTAATTTTTTATTATACCACCTTGAGAGCACAATGTTTTCACCTTGTTTGTTGAGTGTTAGATGCCACATTCTTTATTTGTAGCAGTCTATCTTATTGGTCTCTTTATTTTAAGTACTTATTTGCATTAGAAATAAAACAGATTTATGAACATTCATTTTTATTTGAAAAATTTGGTTCCATTATTCATACCTTAAGGTATTTTTCACATTGAAATATTTTAATATAAATTCATGTTAGTTCTATGGCAGAGTTAAAATGACCTGAGATAGTGATGTATAGAGATGATACTAGATCTCTACAACTGTAATTTATTTATAAAATATCTATGATTACTAATGGTGTCAATTTCATAGTAGCTCATGATTTTCTGCCTACACGTATAATTAAAGTAAATTTATTTCTCATTTACATATGAATGATTTTTTTTTTTGTCTAAGCTCATGAACCCTTATTTTTATCTATGGATCACCTCTTGAGTTAGAAGGCAAGATAAAAATTCTACCTTAATGATACCTCTCAAAGTTAAAAATGATTACAGCTTTGAATCCTACAATTTGCATTCCACATACACAGAAGGGAAAAATAAACATTTCTTATTTCTCATTAGAACTTTTGTTTCTTTCTTAAAATTGGCATGAAGCAAAGTATTCTGTTCATGTTCTAGTAGGAGGACATGTAATTTATAATAGTAACTGTAATAAATAAATGCTGTATGCATAATCAGAAATAATATAAAATATTATAATAATAAATTCTTATTGAAGAGACCAGGATATGAAAAGAAATATAGTCGGGTTTGAGGTAAAATTCAACTTTAAGTAATGGTATAGATATCTGATATTTGAACCAGGAAAGAGGGAAAATCATGTTATATGTGCCTCTTTATTTTTTAGAATGTCTGCTAAGGTTTTCATTTATGATGTGTCCTTGAATATATTGATGAAAAGGAAATGCAGTCGGTGGGGACAAGATACATGTTTTGCCTCAGAGGGTTCGGTTTAAATCCTGCACTACATGGTCACCCAAGTATTACAGGGAGGCGACCCTGAGTACAGAGCCAGGAATAACCTCAGAAGCACTGTTGCGTGTAACTCAACCCCTTTCCCCAAAATGTACTCTGTTTGATTGGAAATGGAGCTTAGCAGTGGACCATTTGTTTTGAATATGGTATACCATTTTCCCAACAACAACAAAATGAAAAGTGTTATCTAACAAAATAAAAAGAGTAATCTAACAAAATGAAAAGTGTAATCTAACTTTAGCTCAAAACTTGTCCAACACCAAATTAAAATTTTAACCTTTTTCACTGTATCACTGTCTCCCATCATCATCGATTTGCTCGAGCGGGCACCAGTAACATCTCCATATATCCTGTCTCATGCAAGTAGAGCCCAAGGGCACCTGCTTGCTCCAGGAACATAAAGAGCCTCAAACCATTCCTTCAGGTCATGGGAATGAGGTCTATAATTGTTATTGGTATTTGGCATATCAAATACGACACGGGTAGCTTGCCAGGCTCTGCCGTGCAGGTAGCATACTCTTATAGTCATCTCTAAATCCAACATTTATTTATTTTAAAGAGGCATGATAACAAAGTTGTTGAGAGATGCATTTTGGACATATAATTCTACTCCAATCCAACCTCTAGTGTTATCTTCCCTCCACCAGTGTTCCTAGATTCCCTTCCTATCCCTCAGATTGTCAGCCTGAGAACAGCATCATGGGCATAACCATTAGTTGTTCGGATGCATGAAGCTTCATTTGATCTGGTGAGTCATGATTTATAGTTGGAAGGACAATAGACTAGACACCTGATATACACATGTAAAACAATACTAACTTGAATTAGTTGCTAATATTTTCACAATTATATCCTATCGAAAGCATTCAAAAGATCTTGGGACTGAGAGAGAGAATAGAGGGCAGGAGACATTCAGGTTCAGTCCTCAGTAGCTCGTATAATGTGTCTCCACACGTCCCAGCCCACACATCCATGTACCACCACCAGGAGTAAGCTCAGAGTCAGGAGTAAGCTGATCACTGTGTGTAACCCAAAACCAACCAACAAGAATTTTTTTTAACTTTTCCCAAAATTATGCTAGCTGCTGCATAGTAGCTACTGTCATTTGGAGGTGGTGCTCAATATCCCAAAGGCAAATTACCATTATATAATTTTTTTTTTGCTTTTTGGGTCACACCCGGCAATGCTCAAGAGTTTCTCCTGGCTCTGCACTCAGGAATTACTCCTGGTGGTGCTTGGGGACCATATGGGATGCCGGGATCGAACCTAAGCCAGTATGGGCTGGCGCGTGCAAGGCAAAAGCCCTACCTGCTGGGCTATCACTCCTGTCCTAATATAAATTTAATGTTTATAATGCAAAACTTAAAGACAGAAACATCCAAAGGTAAGCTTGAAAGGCAGTTTCTTCTTTAATTCATTGAGCAATTGAAGTACTTTATTCCTGACACCTTTCAATGAAAAGCATTCTGTGACCATGTTACCTCTCCTATTCCTACTTATATCAGTTCATGGATAGGCTGAGTACTAAGCAACTGCCTCAAATTCTAGCCTATTCTTCTTTTGGTTCCTCTGTAGACTGGTGCTAAAAGAGGGAAGTGAATTGCTTGAAAAGTGAATTGCTTTCAAGCACTGAAAGAAATGGGTAACCCTTGTGGTCTTGTTCAATACTGTACCAAGCTCAAAGTTGTATTTAAAATTACCAGCCAATAGCAAAATTTCTCTGGTAACATTTGGGAGATTTGAACAGCAACAGTTCAAATTGGATATTGAATAAAGAATAAAGAAACAATGGAATTTGGGAAAATATGGCGGGGGTGGGCTTCTAAGTGAGAAAATAGCTCCAAGTTTTTTCTTCTTCATCACTTACCATGAGTCTCCAGATAATAGATTTCCTCTCATTCTTATCCGCTATAAATCCTCTATCTTGCTCAGAGCTTTTATTCACACTATCCCCATCATATGTTGCCTGTCAGTTTGCAGTAGTGTCAATAATGTCTCATTAATCCTTCTGTCCTCACTTTTGAGGAGATCTTCTGTCCCCATTCAACCAACTCCAGTTTCTTCCACAAGCCCTTCAGAATGATCTTTTTAATGCAAATATGATAATAGGGTTTCTGTCCCAGCTTCTTCCACTGGCATCCTAGTCTAAATGCCTCAGTATTAATTAAAATTCCTTTGCTTATGCTTTCTAAATGCATACATAGCCTTTGTCCAAGTGGGCTCTTAGGATCCAGCCATAAAAAATAACTTGAGTGTTTTTCAGGCTGGGTGGAGTCTCCAGCCAGCAGACCAGCCTATTACAGCCCTGCTCGTGCGGCATCAAATTACTGATGGAAAGGCTGGTCCATCAATATATGCTGGATTTAGAGATGACTACAAGAGTATGCTACCTGCATGGCAGAGCCTGGCAAGCTACCCGTGTCTTTTTGATATGCCAAATACCAGTAACAATTATAGACCTCATTCCCATGACCTGATGGAATAGTTTGAGGCTCTTTATGTTCCTGGAGCAAGCAAGTGCCCTTGAGCTCTACTTGCATGAGACAGGTCATATGTAGATGTTACTGGTGCCCACTGAGCAAATCAATGATGAACGGGAAGACAGTGATACAGTGATACAGTTTTTCAGGCACCACAGCTTTTTCTGTGACGTAGTCTATTCATTCTGTTCTTTCTAAAATCTCCTAACTTGCAAGTTGACCACCAATGCCCTTAGTCATCTTTCATGAAACAACACTATCATTTCCTTGTTATGATATTTTTCTTATCCCTTTTACCCAAAATTCTTTCCTAGATGTGGTTAAAAAATTTCCCTTACTAGAGCAATCTTCTTTTGAATCTTTCATAGCATTTGTTACATAGCTTATCATTTACTCAATATTTCCCAACTCTAGCATACAAATCAGGAACTATATTCCTCTAAACTTTTCAAAGCTTACCTTTTAACATTTGGTAAATGTTCACTGAGAAAATCAGTAAATAAATGGTTGCATGTGCCTACATGTTAAATAAGCTATTTTTAGACTGATTTAATTATCATCACATATTTTTAAAAGGAAAAGTTGGTGGTAAATTGTACATATTTGAATTCTTGTAGACTTTTTTCCAAATCATTTAAAATTATAAGTGTGTATAGAGTTTTCCAAAACAAAGGCGATGATGGGAAAAAGTTATGTCTTAAAACTGATTTTTTTTCAAAAGTATAAGATTAAGTGACAAAGACCTTTTTGATTATTCATTGTAAATTAGGAGTTCTAGGATTTATTTTCTCTTTAATTATGAAAATGGCCACAAAGCATACTAAATGCTATTTTTCAGGACTGTTCTTTTGCTCTGACATTTATAGCTCAGAGGCCTAACTACATTTTCTTATGCAGATACAGGAAGAGCAGCTCTCCAGGAAAGAACATTTTAGTGTCACTGTTTGGAGGTCCCTTTTTATGATGTAAATCTGAAGATTTCTGTTTGTTTGTTTGTTTCTTAGCTGACATAATTCTATTTGTTACTTGACTGCATATCCAATTAGATACTTTGGGAGGCAGATGTTTTTGCACACACAGTTCTCAGTAGCTGACTTAGAGTGCATTTTATTATGTGCTTGATTTGAAAACAAATTTCACAGCAAAATTTGCAGAAATATGCTACTTAGTTGTAGTGCAATTTACATACTCAGCATGAATATCAATTTATGAAGGTGTCATCAAGTTGTTTAAACCAACCCAAACACACATAATACAGATGGTACTGAAGGCATCAGTGCCTGAAAAATAATTTGTGACATCTGTAGCCTCGTCATTGTGAGTTTTGTGCTTTTGGTTTTGTAACTATTTTAAGTTATTTTAAAATACTCAAAGGAATATGGAAATTGCTTTCCTGAGCATTAAAAATAAACAACTGATTGTATATAATCATTGTTCTTTAATCTCCTATTACTTTAGCATACTAGAAAGTTAAATATGTTTTTATTTAATTTCTTTCCTTTATTATTTTTTAAATTTTATTTTCTCAATTCAATGAGCCACTTACTTAGCTCAGTGTAATTATTGGCTTTGACTGTTTCTATTTGAATTTTAATAAAATTATCTATTTTTATATTCGTTGAACCAATCAGATTTTATTTTTTCTCTTACTATATTTAATAAATGCATTGGGAAAATTTAGCTCAGTGTAATTATTGGCTTTGACTGTTTCTATTTGAATTTTAATAAAATTATCTACTTTTATATTCATTGAACCAATCAGATTTTATTTTTTCTCTTACTATATTTCATAAATGCATTGGGAAAATTTTCCAAAACAATAACTGTAATCACTTGTATCACTTGTATCACTTTTCTTCCCATCCACTTGGCCCCAGTGGGCACCAGTAACATCTCCACATGTCTCTGTCCAGTGCTAGTGTAGCCCAAGGGCATCTGCTGGCTCCAGGAACACCAAGAGCCTCAAAACATTCATGGGAATGAGGTCTATAATTGTTACTGTTTACAGAATGTAAATGTCAGCACACCTAATAAACACAATTGAAGTTGTGATTTGTGAGGCCAGAGCCATAGCACAGTCGGTAAAGCGTTTGCCTTGCACATGGCCAACTGCATCCCATAAGGACCAGCATTTCAAGGTCAGACGTTGACACATCTACAACTTGGTCGAATAACACTGCACTCAGAATACTATTGGTGAGACCAAAACCCAAACCAAACAATGCTTATTTATATCTCCAAACTCCACTTTTTAAAACGAAAATCCTTTATGATTTTATACCCACACCCAAAGTTGCTTGGGACACTCTTTTTTTGTGTGTGAGGAGAGGGGGTAGAATTGGGGTTGTTTGGGTCAAACTCAAAAAATGCTCAGGGATTACTCCTCTGAACACAGTGCTCACTCCTTGCAGTCCTCAAGGCGCCATTTTTAGTACTGGCTATGGATTCCGGTCGCTGTGTGCAAATCAAGTTCTTAACTCACTGCAGTGTCTCTCCAGCCCCTCAGTGGCCTCTGTTGATGATGTTCAGGGAATGTGCAGTGCTAAGATTATTTAATCTGGACTCCCCACCTGTGTAACATGTGCGAGTTCCATCATGTCGTCTCTCTGGAGCTTTTTTCTCTTTCAAATGGACTTATAATGGGTTAACAACTCAAGAGAATTTCAGGGATAGAACATTACCTCTCTCTCTCCTCACAAAACTCATCACTCTTGCTATCAAAGTTCTAGTACTCTGTCAACACCAAAAAGGCCCCTTTGGGTATTGAAACAATTATTCCCTATAAATACTTAAAACAACCTTCATTGTATTTAATTTCACGGCAAACGTATTATCAATAGCTTTTCATATTTATAAATACTATTAATACAAGTATTTAATGGTTATTCTCTTTAATTAGTCCTTCATCATTCTATTAAATGAATTCCATGAAAATGTTTATTTCTGTGCACCTTTAGTTGCACAGATTGCAGTAACACCGAGTGCTAAGTTTTTATATGAATATGGAGGAAATATTTAAGGTGTTTGAAAATTCTCAACACATTCTATTTACCATGATTGAAACTAGTGAAGAACTTCAAAATGCTGCCTTTCACAGTGATGTGAATTCAGTTTTGGGTATATGACTTTATTTCCTGCTTTCATTGTGGAGCAATAAACCAACCATTCTTAAACTTTAATATTGAAAATTACTGAGGGAACACCAATTTATATATAGTTATATGTTTTAGCAAATATTTGTTCTGTTAGAAATAAAAACAGAAACTTAAATGCACATTCATTAATTCAAAATAGAAATGATTATATCATTTGGGTAATAATTTTATTATATATGGAGAGTTCTACATGTGTATAAATATTTACAAAGTGCTTGTGTTTATACAAGGGCCTTACACAACCTTCAAGGCAAGATCTCAATGCTGAGCCACATGCATGGCTCAAATATAATGAAAGTTACATTTTACGATTTAGACATGGACAATGTAATATTATATTTGTAATATCTTTGAAAATGGATAAAATTTCAAACTCACTTGTGCATATAACGTATTGAAAATATTCCTTTGTTTCAATATATGATGAACATATAGGTTTTTATTTGGTATTTTCTTTGTTTGGAAGAGCTAGGGATTGAACCCAGAGCTTAGAAATGCTAGCTGAATATTTTACCGCTGAGCTACATACCAGCCTCAGTGTTAATTTTCTTGAAGATCACATTTCTGCGATCCAGAATGTGAAATAGCCTTTTTATTATTTTCTATATATTTTTCTCAATATTTTTTGTCATAAAAAGACTTAGTAACATCATTCACTGTTTCACATACATTTGGTAGCTGGATTTTGCTTGTTTTTCAAATTTAATATATTTTTCAGCACACTATTTGACAGATTTGCAGTATTGAAAAATTCACAGAAGTTACTATCACAATCAATATTACATGAGAACTTTAACATGGCTGTCAAACTCTTTATAAAGACCCCAAGCTCATCTGAAGGATGCAGGTTTTCCAGATTTGGACATTTTGCTTTAAATTTTAAAATTTTATCTTTGGCATAAAGTTACTGCTGTCAGTTGTCTTCCCTGAAGTGACATAATCATTTGTGTTAATTTTGAAGAAAATGTCAGACAAATTCCCAGTTGTTAAATGATAAATGAGTTTGTTAAATTGTTAAATGAGTTTGTTAGGCAATTTTTCTTTTAGGCTATAGTGGCATTTAGTGTAGCAAGTAAGTAGTTTTGGTTGCAGTTCTGATAGTCTCCCAAGTGTTTTTCCTTTTTTTTTAATTTAATTTTATTTTTATTGTGGTAACATGATTTACAATAATAGTGTTGCAACACAATAATAGTGCCAGCAATATTGCTTTCCACAGAGGCTGCAACAGTCAACAATCCTACCAGCAGTGACCTAGGGCTCCTTTTTCGCTGCATCCATAACAGCGGATTGACTCACAGACATTGGGCAGAGCTGCTACTTGCTCTCCCTCTGCCAAGCCGCTCACAAGGCGCCCAGGAGGGATGGCGGGTTCTAGTCCTGGCCCTCCACCCCAGCAGAGCCTTGCAATAAGCCAGACGACCTCCCACTCCATGAGGGCCTCCATTTTCCACATCTGGACTTCTCTCTCGTCAGAACTCCACCCAGAGGACCAGCCTATCACAGCCGGGCTCCACGTGGCCGCTGTTCATCATTAAATGCTGGACTTAGATGACTACAAGAGTATGCTACCTGCACGGCAGAGCCTGGCAAGCTACCCGTGTTGTATTTTATATGCCAAATACCAGTAACAATTATAGACTTCATTCCGGAATGGATTGAGGCTCTTTATGTTCGAGCAAGCAGATGCCCTTAGGCTATACTAGCATGAGACAGAACATATGGAGATGTTACTGGGGCCCGCTTGAGCAAATCGATGATAAACGGGAAGACAGTGATACAGTGATCCATAACAGCACTATCTGTTTCTGGGCTTTTGATATATGTATTTTCACTGGACTGTGGTGGTATCTCACTGTGGTTTTGATATTCATCTTTGTGATAAGCAATGATGATCAACATGTTTTCTTAATCCCCTCAGCCACCTGTATGTTTTCATTTAAGAATTGTCTGTTCAGCATTATATATAATATATAATCACTTCATTTGTATCACTTGTCCTCCCGTTGATCATCGATTTGCTCGAACAGGCACCAGTAACATCTCCATATGTCCTGTCACATACTAGTAGAGCCCAAGGGCATCTGCTTGCTCCAGGAACATACAGAGCCTCAAACCATTCCATCAGGTCATGGGAATGAGGTCTATAAGGGTTACTGGTATTTGGCATATCAAATACGACACGGGTAGCTTGCCAGGCTCTGCTGTGCAGGTGAGATACTCTTGTAGTCACCAATATATAGTATATAATATTATATGATATATAATATAATGTATATGATATAATGTATACGATATATGATATATGATATACAATATATAATGTATATAATATAATATATAATATATAATATATGATATATGATATGATATATAATATATAATATATAATGGGAGTGCCGGCTGGTCCAGCCCTTTTGGAAAACAATATGGGCATTCCTCCGAAAACTAGATATTGAGCTCCCATTTGATCCAGCAATAGCACTCCTGGGAATATACCTGAGAGACCGAAGAACATATAGCAGAAACACTATCTGTACTTCTTTATTCCTCTCTGCTCTATTCACTATAGCTAGAATCTGGAAACAACCTAAATGCCTGAGAACAGAGGACTGGCTAAAGAAACTGTGGTTCATCTACACTATGGAATACTATGCGGCTGTCAGAAAAGATGAAATTATGAAATTTACCTGCAAATGGATGGACATGGAGACTATCATGCTGAGTGAAATTAGTCAGAAGGAAAAGGACAGATATAGAATGACTGCATTCATTAATAGGATATAAGTAGATACCAGTGTTTTATTAAATGTGGGAAATGGTAATGGCAGATTAAAACTCACCATTGGATATACACAAAGAGACTTAAGTGATAAACTCTAAATATCTGCAGGGCTAGCCACAATGTGTAAAATAAGAGGGAGAGAGATGCAGAGACAGAGAGAGAGACAGAGAGACAGAGAGAGAAAGAGAGGAAACGGGGGTACCTGCTATTGAGGCAGCCTGGGGGTGGGCGGGATCGGTGGGGTACACTGGTGATGGAAATGGGGCACTGGTGGAGGGAGGGGTGCAGGATACTGTATTACCAAGAACCAATTATGAACACCTTTGTAATTGTATGTCTCACGGTGGTATAATAAAAAATTAAAAAAGATACGACACGGGTAGCTTGCCAGGCTCTGCCGTGCAGGTGGGATACTCTTGTAGTCACCAATATATAATATTATATGATATATAATGTATATGATATATAATATATAATGTATAATATATTATATAATATATGATAGGTGATATATGACATATGACATAATAACTACATAATATCTAAATACATAATCACTGTATCACTGTATCACTGTCTTCCCGTTCATCGTCGATTTAGTCGAGCGGGCACCAGTAACATCTCCATATGACCTGTCTCATGCAAGTAGAGCCCAAGGGCACCTGCTTGCTCCAGGAACATAAAGAGCCTCAAACCATTCCATCAGGTCATGGGAATGAGGTCTATAACTGTTACTGATATTTGGCATGTCAAATATGACACGGGTAGCTTGCCAGGCTACATAATATATATTATGCATTATATAATTTATAAAATATATAATATATAGCATATAATATAAATAATACATAATATTTTATAATGTTATATAATATTATATGATATCTAATATTTATATTACATATTATATATTAGGTATTAGGTATATTATCATATAATATATCATCTGTAATATGATATATTATATTATAAATATATTATATAATATATATTTGCCTTCACTAGTCAGGAAAGTCCATGATTCTAAACAAATTTTTCTAGTAATTCTTTTATATCTTTAAATAAAGAGGAATTTTAATAAGGATTACATAAAATATGTACAATGCTTTGGGCAGATGGTCATTTTAACCATGTGAATTCTTCCAATACACCAATATGGTATATTTTTCTATTTTTGTGTCTTCTTTTATTTATTTTATTAATGGCTCACTTTTTTTAATGCATAGGCATTATAATTGCAATTGTTTAAATAACCATTATAAAAGGATACAGCAGGTGTGCTTTAAAAATAATTGTTTTAGCCAAATTATAGTGAAAAGGCACCAATAAGATATTGATTAATAGATTATAGGCAAAAAATCACACAGATATTGAAGCAGTGAAGTTCTCTGGTCTGCTATATGGAAACTGGAGAAATAGGAAATGCTGGTGGTGTAACACACCTGAGTCTGAGATATTGATATTGCTGTTAGGAAAGATGTTTAACTTATTAGTGTAACTTCCATAAGACTCCAAAAGTCTCAAAGTTAAGAGCTATTTTGAGGGTAAAGAGTGACTACCTTAGCTTAAGAAAGGAAAAAAGGAATGGAGAGAATATAGCAGTGAGAGAGAACAAATTTACCTTTTTCTATTTTTGTGTTCAATTTGGGTTTGCAACAGATTATATTTATTCATTTTTGGGAGGGTCAGCTGTTTTACTCAATTCAAATTCAAATACTAATGATTTCTCTTAGAAATGTCCTGACAGATATTTAATAAAAGTGCTTAGCAGCTCTCTGGGCATCTCTTACCCAGTTGAACTGACACATAAATTTAACCATTAGAGTTATACTTATTTTGTTTCTTTGCACACAATATTGAAAAGGTATTTGTTTTTGAGTACATTTTTTAGGTATAGATGTATTTTTATTGCTTCTCTCTTCAGTACAGTTTGGTGCTGGTACCTTGATTCATGCTAAGAGGCCAGTAATTTGCCCACATTGATTTTATATCATCAATGCAAATGGCAGTTCTAAAACAAAAGAAAAATAACATCTTGTTTGTTTTTCAAAATAAGAAATACTAAAAAGAATCCATTTACATTTCTTTGATACATCGTTGAATTGTTTACCTGATGGGCTAAAATGTTATAAATTGTTTTTTTCACAGTTTGAGGGAATGTTTTAATGAAAAAAATAATTTGATCCTGTGTACGTAAAGGTACTCATTTAGAATAATGAATTGCCTTGCTTAAGATTACTTCTTTGTCCACAGACTAAAACAGAACTACTTAGATAGCCAGCTATTTAAGTTTTTAAACACTTCTTTATACTTATTTATCATAATAATAAATTCTGTAGTGAGAAATTATCTATGTTTATAGCCATTATCATTGTCTTAGGTGATAAAAGAAAAGAGACCTAGCCTAGTAGGAGAATAAATTTTCATCTAAGTAATCTCTGATATTTCTAGTTATATATTTTACAATACTCTGAATAGGCTGATTTATTTCATTACAGAAAGCTGTCATGGTTTCATGCTTATAAAAAACTACTCTAGATTTCCTATTTAACTTAATGAAAACTCATAAATCTCTTTAAACCTAATGTTTTGTATGAATTATAATCTCCATACATTATATTTGGTTTTAAGATTTTGATTTGTTCAATGACTACTTGAGACTTAGTGCTTAAGGTCACTACCAGGGCTGCTGGGGGACCAAAAAGTACCAGGTATCAAACCCTTAATACAGAGTCTGTAGTCTACAACATTGTTCAGTCTCTTCAGCAAACTAATTATTATATTTGTCCACCAAAGTATTTACCATTTAAAATATAATACTAGTAACATTATCTATGGTCTCTCAAGGAACTGCTTGACACATATGAATGAATAAGGATGAATATGGGTGAGATTTTGAGATAGTTTCAAAGTCTCTGATGGAATCAATGCTGGGAGAACTGAGCTGAAGTAACATTAATACTTTATTGCTCACTTCTTGGTTACATTTTCATCTCTCTATTTTAAGTAAGTCAGTTTGGATTAGTAAGTTCAATGGTATATTCAGAAATGTTTTAATTTAGGTTATCTGTCCTTTGTAATGATTATAGTATATGACACTAGACACTTAATCTGGATAGAGAAACAAGACTCTAAAGAAGTATACACCTGAACAAACAATGAACTCACAGTTGGAAATTCAGAGTTAAGGCTTGGGCAAGCTTGAAAAATTCAGTGTGTATCACAGGTATTAAATGGTCAGAGTTCTTCATCAAGACCCTGAGCAAACGGTTTGAGGCTCTTCGTATTCCTGAAGCAACCAGATGCCATTGGGCTACACTGGCACATGATAGGGTCAAATGGAAATGTTACTGGTGCCCACTCGAGCAAATCGATGAATAACGGATGTCAAGTGATCAAGTGACCACAGGTATTAGATATAGCTGTTTGATTAATTTACAATTAAAGCAAAACATATGTATCAGAAAAGAACATTGGACAAGAACAAGTACTGGCAAAGATGCAGGGAGAAAGTGACGCTCATTCATTGTTGGTGGAATACTGACTGTCTAGCATATTTGGTAAACGATATGGACATTCCTCCAAAAATTGAGCTCCCATTTGATACAGAAAGACCACTCTGGGATATAGCCTGGGGGCCCCAAAACACATAACAGAAATACCATCTGCAATTCTATGTTCATTGAGAAACTATTCGAATAGTCAGAATCTGGAAACAAACTTACTGTCTGAGAACAGATAAAGAAACCCTGCTATCTACACAATGGAATACTGGGAAATTCCCTTTGTTTATAACCATTATCATCAGCTTAGGTGATAAAAGAAAAGAGTCCTAGCCTAGTAAGAGAATAAATTTTCATCTAGTAATCTTTGATATTTCTATGATATCATAGAAATATCAGATATTTGATATGCTGCTGTTAGGAAAAATGAAGTATTGAAGTTTTCCTATAAATGGATGAACATGCACAGTATCATGCTGAATGAAATTAATCAGAAGTAAAAGAACAGATATAGAATGACTGCATTCATTTGCAGGATATAAAAAAAATAGTATGAGTCAATATTCAAGGGAGGCAAAACAGGGGGATGAAATCCAGGAGGACTTAATGGTTGGTATCTACAGCACAGCACGTGTGAGGGACAGATAGTAGGTAAGATAGAGAAAGATCAGTATGCCAATAATTTTTGGAAATGGTAACATTAGACCTTAACTGAGTATTGATAGATTGAAAGTAGGTAAAGGGATATGCATGATAAGTCTTCAGTGTCTGTATTGGAAACCAGAATGCTCAATAGGAGGGATAGACAGACATCCAGAGACAAAGAGACAGAGAGAAAGAGAGAGGGTTTGCCACAGGGGCAGGTTGAGTGTGGGAGTGAAACTGGGGACATTGGTGTTGGGAAATGTGCACTAGTGGAGGATGGATGTTGGAACAATGTATGACTGAAGCCAAGCCAATCATGAGTATCTTTGTAATGTTCTCTCTCACCATAATTTAATATTAAATAAAAAGGAAAGAACATTGGTGCAGACTGGAATCAGGCATCTCTGTGTCATTCTGTTGTGCTTTGCCCTTTACATCAGCATTGCTATCTTATGGATTTCCCCAAATGATACATGAACATCTGATTTCTCATCTTATAGCGACTTGACTCCTTTGGACAAATGTCCATAAATCATAAAGAAGGAACTCATTGTTCTTGCTGGACCATATCTAGGATATGACCAAGTATTTGTCAGTTCACACTTAGACTGTATAATTGCATATAGATTGATGTCACTTGTTACTTGTCCTCTCGTTGTTCATTGATTTGCTCAAGTAGGTGCCAGTAATATCTCCATTCATTGGGAATGAGGTCCATTATTGTTACTATTTTGGGCATATCAAACACATATCAAATACTATATCATTCTATATATGGTGTATTCAATATATAGATTAATAATGTCCCAAATAAAGAGTCACTATTTCCCTGAAGAATGGAGTGACAAAGAGGAAGGAAAAAAATAATTTAGAAACTCACTGTTATAAGATTTAAAAAATTAAGATTTAAAAAAGGTCTATTAAAGCTCATTATAAATTACAGTTATGAAATATAACCATGATGAATAAAAATAAAATCCATTACTAGGCTTACTGCCAGCTGGGGAAAACAAAATACAAAAAGATGCTATCATTATGAGCCCAACTGAAGCTTTGCATGTAAGTTAATTAGTATTTATTAATGTTAAGGCAGAGGAAGATAAGCATATTAATCTCCTAACAGCAAAGAATATTTGATAAACAGCAGTCTGTTTCTAAATTAGATTGGTGAATATTTCATTTGTGCTTGTGTATAACAAACTGAATAAGACATGTCTATTTTGTTTATGTTTGCTACTATTCTGGAAACAAAATCATCATGGGAAGGCCACGTATATGATATTTTATTCCTTTTGGAGGATGGGAAAATGTGGACCCGGTGGTGCTCAAGGCTACTCTTGACTTTGTTCTCCGTGGACCATACCCGGTGCCATGAAATGGAACAATTGATGATGGGCCACATGCAAAGCAAGGGTCCTACTTCCTACCATCTCTCTGGTCCCTTATTTTTAAGTATAAGGTGCTATCGCATACTCAAATGAAGCCCTTTAATATTTTGTACACTGAAAAAATTTGAGTCTGTTTTCTCTACTTTTCTGATCATAGTATTTTAAAAATTATTTGAATTCAGTGTGTCTCAGTTTCCTCCTCCAAAAGTAGATTTATTAATCTTGTATTACGGGATTTAAAAGTTTAAGTGAGGTAATGCAAAGGGAACAATTAAAGTTGGACAATAAAAGTGGTTTTCTTATTTATTTTGTTCTGAATTTCTAAATTACAAGACAATAGAATATAAAGAATCAAGAAATGCTCAGTTTGAAAAGGTCATGAAGCAAAAATGTGGAGGATATATTAGAAATTACTTATATAAGAAATATGAAACTATAAGAAACATATTAATGATGCAACTTCTGTCTCAACAGAAGTTTCGCTGTATTTTACTCTACCACTTACTCAAAGTGAAGTGGGATGTAATGGCCATGCATTACAGATAAGTCAGATAAATTAAGCTGGGCGAGCTTTAGTAAAAAATCACCTCACCTCACAATAAATAATATAAATTCTCATTTTTATTTCTAAGCCTGAATGAAGTCTTCTATCATTAATCTGTAAAACATGTGTGACAATGACAGATTTTAAAGTAACATGTCTAATCACAGGTAACACCACATTTGGTTTTCCTCTTGTGTGTGCTTCTTTTCACTGTCTTTTTCTCGAAATTTCTGCAGACGTTCCTGGGAGGCAGGCTTGCTTGCTGCAAGGTTCCATGATGTCAGAGAACTGTAACTCAATTTTCTGATTTAATAGTGCAGGGTTATTCAAGCATGAAATTACCTTCTTCATGTAGAGCAAGCCCCTTTGCCTGGCAAGTCATGGCTCAAAAACTTGATGTCTACTGTGATTACAGCTGTTGACCCAACCAATTGTTGCTGGAATCAGAGTTAAGCTTTTGTGTAAACCCCACTGAAAGGGAATATGTCTCTTCAGACAGGTAAAATGTGAAAATAAGTATGTGGTATTTCTTAGAACCTGCACTCCGTGATTAACATGCTGCGTTAAAGGAACCTGATATCGTTCCTTATAAGCACAGATGGAAATGTTGCATTTTTAAAATAGACAACAAAATGCTTCCTTGAGAAATAGCATGTACTTATAAGACATTCATCTTGGAGTAAATTCTAGAGAGGGGCAAAGTCCAACTTAGTATTGTCTGAACCATCTGCTATTCAGGAAATAATGGATTTGTTTTTTTTCCCTCATTAACTTAATCAAATATTCTGAGTGCTGTTGTTTGGCATTGTAACTTTCATACGCTCAAAGGGTAGTAGACTACAACAAAGCTGGTTGAATTCTAATTAAAGTGAGATGTAATTTATGTAAGAGTCACTTCTAAAAAGTCACAGATAAAAACTAATTCCAACATAGATTTTATTTTTGAAATCTGGAATATATTTTACATGTATAGCATTTCTCCCTGTCAAGTATCCAGATCTGAGATCCATAGCAGTCATATGGCCTCTATTAGACAGGCAGAAGAGTTCAATCAGACTTTAAGCCTTAAAACATTCTGAATTTTGGGGGTGAGAGACTCCTTTAATAGGTCAAACATCAGAGATTTGAAATGATGGAGAGTACTAGACAAAGATTCTTGTTTCTTAGTTGCACACAGGGAAAGAAGTTATGCTCACACTTACGCTGCTGCCTATCCGCTCTTCTTGTACTGAGCAAACTATAGATTAAGAATTTTAGGCATATTTACACTTTAAAGTCTAGAAAACTACTTTTGTTTGTTTGTGTTGGTGGACTTGGAGTTTATTCCTGACTTTATGCTCAGGGATCCTGGAAGCATCAGGAGAATAGGGTGCCATGGATCTAACCTGGCTCGGCTACATGCAAGACAAGCATTCTACCTGCTGTATTTTTGCTCCAGCCCCTAGAAAACTACTTTTCTGAAAGAAAAGATAGATCCTACAAGACTTGTTTGGAAGCAATACTAGTGCCATTATTAGTTATTTGGGAAGAAGCTGATGTATTAGAAATCTTTAATTATGGGAAGAGAACTGCAGAAAATGAGTTTTTTGTTATGTGATATGAATGCAGTTTCTCTTCAGTACTATGCTTTGATAAATGTTTAAATAATTGTTAACTTTAGAAGTGGGGTGGGGATTAGAGGTTCTCCCTTTGTTGCTCAGAGATAAAATCTATCTTCTGACACATCAAATCTCTAGAGTTACATGGCTGGGTCCTATATTTCTCAACTTGAGGAGATGTTAACTTGAATCACTTGTCTTCCCGTTGTTCATCAATTTGCTCTATTGGGCACTAGTAATGTCTCCATTCATCCCTGTTGCATGCTAGTGTAGCCCAAAGGTATCTGCTCACTGCAGGGACACCAAGAGCCTCAAACCAATTGTTCAGATCATGGGAATGAGGTCCATTCCGTTCCTGCCCCATGTATCTATGTCTCTGGTTCAAGCATACCTAGGCTTGAAATAGCCTTCTCTATAGGGTGGGACACTGTGGAGCCGGGCATAAGATCAGCTTTTCTCTTTGGTGGAGCCCTGACAGGCTCTGGATTCCGGAAGATGAAAATGGCTGCCATCCTGGTGCGTGGGTTCCTCTGCCCTCTCCTGGGCTCTATTGGCGGCCAGGGCCAGAACTCGCCCTCCCTCCCAGACGCCTCAGGAGATGTTAAATAGATGAATTTTAGGATGTAACTTCATACCTAGATGGACCATTATGTAACTAAGCTTGTTTAGATAGCATTTATAGTCATATGGGCTAAGTGAGCACCAATATCATTTTAAAAAAGAACATTTAATCTGCCTGCCATCTGTTGAATAGTGTACACATTTTATATTTTACAGCAATCTGATTTAAAGATCACTTTTTTGCTTTGAGCATGCAAAGCAAACATTACTGCCCTTGAATCATATCCCTGAGGGTTCCCAAAGAACTCTTAAACCAACACTTTTCTCAGTTAGTTTCTCTGTACTTTATTTAAGATGTAAATATAGTATTAATAATATGTGAAAATATCTTTGTTTTGAAGATCTGGTTTAATTTTTATAGATACAGATCACTTAAAATTTTGCATTAATAATTCTCATGAAATTCATATAATGAATGTTAAAACTTATTGTGTTCTTTTTCATTGACTATAGGTTTAATTTATTGATTAAAAGATTGTTGACATGGAGAAAAGATATATATATCTATATGTTTATATATAAATGTATATATATTTATATATAGAGTAAGTGTATGTGTACAACTTTAAATAAAATATTTGTTTATGCAAGTTTTTATAATATATAAACCTTCATGTATTTTGCTCCAGATCAGGAAGGGGAAAATATATGTCTTATTTCTTTTTACATTATCTATTGTTTGGGGATTAGGGCTTTGAGCCACACCCTGTGTGCCACAGTAAGCTGTGGCAAGGCTTACTGCTTGCTCCTTTGTCACAATGTGATCATTTCTATGTGCTCTTGGGGGATTATATAGGTGCCAAGACTCAGATCCATGTCAGCCAATGGAAAGCAAGTGTCTTACCAGTTGTACTATCTCTCTGTCCCCATCATTGTTATATAAAACCATTGCACTTGTTATGAGATTCATTCAATTGTGTATCCTTCCCTAGTATCTGCAGTATCAGAGGAAATCTCTTGTGGGGAAGTAGGTGACCTTCTCCGAACTGACTTGTCAACTACCAAGAATTTATTCCTGAAGATACAGGACTTTAAGTAAATGCCTCCTTTGGGAAGTGGGGTTAAGGATGTTGGATCCCATCTGGAATACTCAGGGCTTCTTACTTTTCACTCAAGGATTGCTCCTGATGTGGCTCAAACCATACAAGATGTCATGGATTGAGCACAGATTGAACACATGTATTGCAGTGCCCTTCTTGCTATACTATCCCTCTAGTCCTATCCTCTGAATATTAGAACTCTCACTGAAACTTTCCTTCAGAGCCTGATATCTTCCAGACACCTGACCTGAGGCCAGTCCATTGTTGATGTGGCAAGGTCTGGTAGAAGCACCAAGAACCTATTGCTGTCCAGAAGTCTTCTTCTGTTAAAAAAAATGTAACTAATGATACACTTCTTTTTATCAATTTGCCCATCACTTGTCCCTTGAGAAAAAAAAAAAAGGCAAAGCTTGGCAAGCTACCCGTGTTGTATTTGATATGCCAAATACCAGTAACAATTACATACCTCATTCCCATGACCTGATGAATGGCTTGAAGCTCTTTATGTTCCTGGATCAAGCAGATGCCCTTGGGATCTTCTAGCATGAGACAGGAAATATGGAGATGTTACTGGTGCCCGCTCGAGCAAATCGATGATGAATGGGAAGACAGTGACTGACAGTGACTGATTCCTTGAGAGCATATGTCAAAAAATAGCTTTTATTTTCTAATATTTATACAATCATTTATGTCTGGATTTACGTATCCTGAGTGTAATTCTAACAGCTTTGCAAATTGTTGAGCATCCCTGTGTCTTGATTTAAATATATATGAAGTAGAATAACTAAAAGCAGACTACTCAATAAAAAGTTTGATAGGTAGATCAATTAAATTATATTGACTAGTGTCAAGGTCCGCTGGGGTCTCCAACAATACTGGGAAACGAGTTCCCTTCTACCTCCAAAGCCAGCAGGGAATGGATGAAAACTCAGGAATCAGGCACAGTTTAAAAAGACTTTACTATCATAGGTTCTAATACACAATCCAAGAATAGGATAAACCCCAGACTCTGGGTTTCTGGCTGGGCCCTGACCACTTGTAGGCCAAGATGGCTGCCACCACGTGTTGAAGCCCAAAAAAGAATGGAGAGGACAGAGAGAGGAAGCCAAGGGAAGCTAAAATGGCAAAAAGGCTGCTTCCTCTTTTCCTAGCTTCTTTTGTAGACAGAAGCCCACCAAAATTTCCAGCCCAGCCCATCATGGGTTGGGCTATCTAGAGATGATGCCAGGTAAATAACCCTTTTGAAATGTAGATCTTTAGGTGGGTCTTTGGCTCAAGCATTACAAAAGACAGAGCTGATTTCCAGAGGCAAAATCTCCCTCGCTGAGAGAGGAGGGACTACATCTTTGAATCAGAAAGTAGTTCAGAATGCAATTTGTAAGAAATGGCATTAGTACTTTTTTTTACCATGAATATATAGCTATCAGATCCCATACTCTGGATTCCACTAAAGTCCAACATCCATCAGATTAATTATTATTAGCTTTAGAGTCAGAGACATGTTAGTTTGCCCTGAGGCCAACTGGCATGTCTCTGAACAAAGAGAATTGATTACATTATGGTTGACCCAATGTGGCCAAGTACTCTTGGGATATCTACATGTATGTCCCATGTGGGGACCCATGGGAACAGGATATTGATCTGGAGCAAGTGAGATTCATGATAAAAATATTTATGCCATGAGATGTTACTGGTGCCCACTCAAGCAAATCAATGAACAACGGGAAGTCAAGTGATACAAGTGATAAAAGATAAAATTATGAAATCAGTCCAATTCTTCCTGAACTCCCATTGTATCTTCTCTGGAGATTCCCCAAAGGCAGGGACTAGCTCTCCACATAAGCTAAGTGTAGCTGGAGGCTAAGGCTTAGTAGGCATGTCACCCAACAGACTAGTGTCTGACATTTGATGAATATCAAGTATTAATTATTATCAATGTCAGGTAGCACATTCTTACAGCAACGTTCTTTAATACTTATCAGAACTTTTTATAGATAAGGATACCTGAGCCCTAATCTATACTCACTGAAATAAAATCTTAAAAAATTAGTTATGTGTAGAGTTAATTTATAACAAAGTAACCAATAATATAAAGGAGATAGGAAAGCCTCTTTAATAAATGGTTCTGGGTAAACAGTTTAGCCACAAAGAAAAGAATGAAATTGAACCATTATAAAAGAGTTGCATAAATGGTTAACCCAAAATGGATTGAAGACTTAGATGTTAGAGCTAGGTTCCGACATTTCATTAAAGAAAACATAAGCAAAAAATTCCATTATATCACTTCAGCTACCTCTAGTATTCCATTCCAGTGGCAAGGCAGATAACGGAAATCACACCAATATAAAAGCTTATGAGTCTTATGAGCTGCCAAAACAACCACATTAAGAAACCTGTCTGTGTAATATGGCCAGGGATAGTGTACATGGTTTAAGATTATTGCCTTGTGCATGGCTGACTCCAATTTAACCACTGGCACTGCAGAACACCCCCTGAACACTTCCAGGAGTGATCTCTGAGCACAGTACCAGAGTAAGCTTCAAGTTCTTCTGGTTGTGGTGCCCAAATCAAAAAAGTAAATAGACATCCTACAGAAAAGCAGTATATTCATACACCTTACATCACAGAAAAGATTAATATCCAAAAAGATTAATGTCCAAAAGATTAATATCAATGTTTTGGGGTTATTAATACTCAAAATAACCCCAAAACAACAGTAAAAAATAAAAATAAAGCTGCTTCACCAAAAAAGTGGGATGAGGCACTGAACAAACACTTCAAGAAGACATTTAGACAGCAACAGGCACATAAGAGTTGCTTATCACCACTGATTAGCAGCAAAATGCAAATCAAGACTAATGAAATACTAATGCATATCACTTAGAATAACCTATATCTAAAAGATAGGAAATAATCAGTATTGGGTTGAGATGTGGAGAAAAATTAACTTTCATTCACAGTTGGTACAATTTAAACTGATTTACCCTCTGTAGAAAGAGTATGGGATTTCTCAAAATTTAAAATAGGTCCATCATACAATTTTGCATTTCCTCTCCTAGATATCTTGTGAAAATGATATAAAACATTTCAAATGGTAGGTGAACATCTATGTTCAATATAATATTATTTCTAATAACCAAAATATGTAAACAACTTAATGCCTCAGACAGAGTAACAGATAAAGAGACTATGAAATAGACAGACAGACAGATGATAGATGGATGGATGGATTGATGGATGGATGGATGGATGGATGGATGGATGGATGGATGGACGGACAGACAGACTAGATAGATAGGTAGGTAGATAGATAGGTAGATAGGTAGATAGATTCATAGATAGACAGACAGACAGACAGATATCTCTGTGTGTTTGTGTATACTACATGGAATTCTATATATAAGAAATGATAACATCGTGAATCTTACTACAACCTAGATGGAATTTTAGGTGTCATGATAAATAAAATGCAAGAAGTAAAAAAGACAATTATTGATATTTTCACTGTGGGTAGTATATTTATCAAGACAATGGAATGGACAATTCCATTAAAACACTTAGATTCTGAGACAACTGAATGTACCCAAACTGAATTTAGGAGGTGGGGAAATGGAAAGGAGGGTCTGGTGGACTATGGTAGAAAGTTCTTGGCTTTTTGGAAGTAAGAATGGTGTGTTAACATTATACCCCTAAATTATAAAATAGTGTATACTGGTGTGTGTTTGTAAAGCAAAGAGTTTTGAAAAACATTGCTAAGAAAAAAAATTAAGGGAGAGAGACTACAAAAGAGAAGTGTGTGTTCAAGAGACAACACAGATTTCCCCACAGTGGAAAAATCAAAGGTACATAGAGACAAGTGAGATATGTGTTTAAAGGAGGACATGGGTTTGAAAAGAAAGACATGCATATGTACTCAGTTAACTTAATTTTATCTCAATATAGTGACCATAAAATAATATGAATTGAAGTTGAAATAGAGCCTTCCATTTGTGAGTTCCTAGATTTGATTGATGACATCACACCCGAGTTAGGTCAGAGGGCTGGAGTGTGTGCTTTGCATGCAGGAGATGCACTTTGATCCACTGCAACATATATTCAATCCCCTGAGCATTGCCACGATTAGTACTGGATGACTCAACAACAGTTACTCTCATAAGATTCACTGGAAGTAGCCATTCCCCAAGTTTCTTAGGTGCTTTCCATAGACAGTCACATTCGATGCTAATACCAATTAGCAAGATAATATCAATCTAATTGGAAGATATATTTGATCAGCTATATACAAATATATTCACCGTAGCTATGCTCTGTTTTCTTGACTCTAGACCACTACTTAATGCCAGTATTCACTTAGAGACCTCAAAGAGGCCAAAAGATATAATTTTTATTGCATAAATGAACTGTGAAAGTGTAGTTGAAAAGCAGATGGCAAAAGGTCAAAATTTACTTATGAAAATATCTGTAGACCAAGAGATAAATTGACATGTCTATTCAATTTCTGTAGTGTACAGTCATTTCCTTTGGGATTGCTGTAGATATCTTGCGTCTGTTTGATCCAGATGGTGCACCTGAAATTTATGTACCTTACTTTTCCTCCAGGGATGCCACTACTTCTTCTAAAGCACTATACTAAGGCATCCTGGTCAGGAAAAACTTTTCAAGTTATACCCAATATTAGTGTTAACTATAATTTATTAAAGGATCTTGGAGTCAAGCACTTATATGCTATTATCTCAGAAAAGCAATGAACTGAGAACTATTACTGTCACCATTTTACCTATGAAGGAAGTGTCAGGAAGAGATTAAGCAACTTGCCTAAAGCCACAGAATTTGTTAACGATATGTTCAGGATTTTAAGCATTTTACTGTTAGGAGTCAACTGCAGAGCCATGCTATTCACAGCTCTGTGCGCTGCTGCTCCTCTCAACTCCGTACTTTAGCCAAATCCCTTTACAAGAATGACTGGCATGGGGAAGTAGAGCGTTTTACCTTTCTAACTTTCTCCTGACCTAAGATTTGGTGTTCAGCATATTTGGTCTAAACCATGCTTCCTTAAATTGGATTATTGGACTAAGCTTTTAAACTATGAATATAAATGAAACAGTTTCCATGTACTCCCAAGAAATTTTCATGAGAAAAAAAATGCAGCCATTACTCCTCCAAAAGTTCTTTCATTTAGGCATGATTAAGTACTTTATGCCAACATATGTACTTAACCAGGTGAAACATTTTGTAAGAAACCATCATGCTTGTAAATTTTAAAGGCTACTGACCTCTTCAAATTGTTCAGATAAAATGCTTTATCTAAAACTTAGCCTTAGTCATACAATCTTGATCGTCTCTGCTTTCATATTTCTCTGAATTTCACTGCTTAGGCAAGATAAGAACCTGCCTTTTCTTCTTTTAATGTTCGAGGTTTTCTGCAGGGTTTATTGTTCGTGGTTTCTTTTTTAGTGGGAAATAAACATATGCTTGAGATTTTTGGAAAGTTGCGGCTATGGGATGTTGACTAACTACATTGCCATATTGTTCAAATGAATATAGCCACCAGTCTGACATTAGCGAGCTTTTATAGTGAAATGAATTTGCCACCGGGCATCATCATTAATAATGTCTCACAGTACTTCAAAATAACAGGTCCCAACTTCTCATGGTCCAATTGTACCTCTCTTATTTATCAGTCTTTTTCTAGGTACTATTGGCGCAGCTAGGCTAAAGAATTTGTAAAGTCTGTTCCATGACCATTTTCATTTTATCAGCCTGGAGCCTGTGAAACAGTGCAAACCAATTGCTCAATACAAAGGCTTGCTGGTGTTTTCTGGGTGAGAAGCTTCCACTTTCATCTGAGACATATGGGAAACTAGTCTGTTTTTTTTTCCAGAATGAGTTTTGTCAACTCTTTATTGGATCATCAAAGTGTAAAGCTTCTAGAAGAATGCCAATATTGGGTGGTAGATTTGGAGTTAGAATGTCAGGCATTATATTTTTTCATTATTAACAGCATTGTACATCATGGTTCCTAATTTTTTTAAAGAAAAGCTTCTAATTCCACTGTTAATTATTTTTAGAAGTAATTATTTTATTTTATTTTTATTAAATATTTTATTATACCACTGTGCGATATACAATTACAACATTATTCATGTTTAGAGGTTTCGGGCACATAGTGTTCCAGCAACCCGCCCTCCACCAGTGCCCATTTCCCACCACCAGTGTCCCCAATTCCCTCCCCTCTCCCATAGCCTGCCTAAATGACAGGTTCTTTATCTCTTTTCTCTCCCTCTCTCTCTTTTCCTTCTCTTACACATTGTGGGTTTCACTACATACACTTAGAGGCCATCAAGTGCATTTTTGCCTGTATTTAATGCTCAGTTCTAGGTTGGTATTAACCCTTTTGACATTTATTCACACATGTTCCCTTCTCTGTCTTACCTAACCTCTGACTCCCACACATTTGCAGTAATTTCCACTTTTGGTAAGACCTCCTGATCCACGTTTCGCCTGACACTGGATTTTGGTGTCATAATATGTATAAAGACATATTAAAAGGTGAAACACCATTAATAAAGCAACTAGAAAAAAAGATAAACATATGGGACTACAAGAAACTAAAGAGCTACTGCACCTCGAAAGAAAAGTGACCAAGGTAGAAAGACAGTCCACAGAATGGGAAATAATATTCACCCAATACCCATCTGATAAGGGGTTAATATTCAGGATATATCAGGCACTGATACAGCTATATAAGAAGAAAACAGCCAACCGCATTAAAAATGGGGAGAAGAGATAAACAGAAACTTTGACAAGGAAGAAATTTGAATGGCAAAAGGCGTATAAAAATGCTCATCATTACTAATCATCAGAGAGATGCAAATCAAAACAACAACAAGATATCACCTTACACCACAGAGACTGGCCCATATCCAAAAAGGTAAAAGCAACAAGTGCTGGCATGGATGCGGGGAAAGGGGACTCTCATACATTGTTGGTGGGAATGTCGACTTGTACAACCTTTCTGGAAAACAATATGGACATTCCTCCAAAGACTAGAAATTGAGCTCCCTTTTGATCCAGCCATACCACTCCTGGGAATATACCCTGGGAAGCCAAAAACACACAGCGGAAATACAATCCGCACTTTTATTTTTATAGCAGCAATATTCACAATAGCCAGAACCTGGAAACAACCAGTATGCCCGAGAACTGATGACTGGAAAGAAACGGTGCTACACCTAAACAATGGAATACTATGCAGCTGTTAGGAAAAATGAAGTTATGAAATTTGCCTATAAATGAATGGACATGGAAAGGATCATGTTGAGTGAAATTAGTCAGAAGGAAAGAGAGAGATATAGAATGACTGCATTTATTTCCTTTGCTTAGGAATACTCTTGGTGGTGCTCTGGGAACCATATGAGATGCCAAGGATCAAACCCAGGTCTGCCACGTGCAAGATAAACACCCTCCCTCTGTGCTATCAATCCAGCCCAAGACAGAAATTTTATACATATTTCTGATGGAAAAAAAATAGTCAGTCTTGGGATATGACAGTCATAAAACAAACAAAAAATGAACAAGCCCAAAAGCTTTATTACACTGTGAAAATTCAGATTGGACCATATATGGCATAAGAGAATATTGAACTTCTCAAATTCTTTACATTTCATGTTGTGTTGCCCAGTATTTTGAATGCCTACACATGAACATCCTAATCATTATTCAATGGCAATGGATATTTTGTTCTTGATTTTAAAACTTTACAGTAATTATTTTATTTTAAATCAACTAATGTGAATCACACCTAAGAAAGCCAGGTGAATTGTTTAATTATAGATATAGGAAAGGTAAATTTCTCAGTTTTAATTTTAATTAACTTGAACCAGAATGATAGTATAGTAGGTAGGGCATTTGCATGCAACCAACCTAGGTTTGATTTACAGTATCCCATAAAGTTCAGGGGCAGTTTCTGAGTGCAAAGCCAGGAGTAACCCCTAAGCATATTTGGGTGTTTCCCAAAACCAAAGTAATGTATTTTTTAATTAACTGTCATTTCCTGTTTGTTCTTGCATCCGTTACCTCTGTTGATGTTTTTCAATAACGGAGATGTCATACACACTTACACATTTGGGGGTGGCACTCATACACTTCACTTTGCACTCCTGAGTCGTGGTAGTCTCCAAAGATTTTACTCTTAGATTTGTTGTTCGTCTACACTTGCTTGTGGATTGCTGAAGACCTCCCACTTTCATACTGCATGGATAGCCAAGTCAGAGATCCCCAGATGTGCCATGAGAATCACGCTTGGTCTGTGCTATGGTCCTTAGAATCAACTTTGGGACCTTTATTTTTTTTTATTTTTATTTATTTCTTTTATTTTTACTTTTTGGGTCACCCCGGCGATGCTCAGGGGTTTCTCCTGGCTCTGCACTCAGGAATTACTCCTGGCGGTGCTCAGGGGACCATATGGGATGCCAGGGATCAAACCAGAGCCGGCAACTTTGGGACCGTTAGATGCTCCACTACTAAAATATTTTAGAGCAGTACACCCTACTTTCTAAATAAAAATGTGAATTGTTCTATTGTTATCCTATTTGTGTAATATAGTATTCAGTTTCTTTAGGAAAAGCCTTTGAAAAAATTAGATGTAGCCTAATACTTCTTTTACTTGATCACTGGATCACTTCACTTGAATCCCGTTATTCGTTAATTTGCTCGAGCAGATGCCAGTAACATTTCCATTGGATGCTATCACGTGCCAATGTAGCCCAATGGCATCTGGTTGATTCAGGAATATGAAGAGCCTCAAACCGTTCCTTCAGGGTCTTCACGAAGAAGTCTGACCATCTTGAAGGTGGCAGCCACGTGATATTTCGACATACCGTGGGATCCAGTCAGTAACAGCATTAGTCCTGTGGTAATCTCCAAATCGAATTACATGTACAGCCCATCTGATTTTCGATGCCTTGGCAAATGATCTTTTGCGCTTGCACCATCAGATCCTCAATATATGCTTCCAATGCCAGCGTACGTGCATTGAAATTACATACAGTCATTGTAGTCCTTCGGTTTGGCAGCCTAGGATGCCGTGAAATTTTATCAGGCACTGCTTGTTTGCCTTTCTTACTGCTGCCGTATGAAGGGCTCTTTCGGGTCGGGAAAATACACATTTTTGTTACTGGATTTGGCATATTGAACACGCATCAGACAGCTTGCCAGGCTCTGTTATGCGGGCGCTATATTCTCATTACTTTGTGGGGCTCTCTCAGAGGGGTGGGTAGAATATTTACGGTAATTTGGAGGTAAATCACGCCCGCCTGTCCTTCGCCAACTATAAGACCAAGATGACTGCCCTCCGACGTCCTGATGGATCTATCACATCTTCCAGAAAGGCAATGGAGAAGATTTTCCAGGACTTCTACTCAAATCTCTTTGATAGCCACATCCACCTGCCCACATACCAAATTCCACAGGATGGATATGTCATTCCCAACGTTCTCCCTTCTGAAATCCGACAGGTCATCTCGTCGGTAAAGAAGGGAACAGCACCAGGCCCAAACAAAGTCAGACCCGAAAACCTGAAGAATCTGCCGTCGGTACTCATCAATACACTAGCTCGGCTCTTCACACGCTACCTGTCCGAATGTAAGGTGCCCTCCCAATGGAAAACCAGCAGGACAGTTCTACTGTTCAAGAAGGGAGACATTCACGACATCGGCAACTATCGCCCCATCTGCCTGTTGTCCATCATCTACAAGCTGTTTACACGAGTCATCCTGAACAGGATTAGCAGAACACTAGATGAAGGACAACCATGCGAGCAAGCAGGCTTCCGGAAAGGATTCAGCACAATCGACCATATCCACACAGTAACCAAGCTCATTGAGGTTTGTAGGGAGTACAAGATGCCGCTCTGTCTCATGTTCATTGATTTACAGAAAGCCTTTGATTCTGTGGAGACTGAAGCAGTGATCGAAGCCCTAGCCAAACAGGGCGTTCAAACCTAATACATCAGGATCCTTCATGAGCTGTATTACGGATTCACCACCAGGATCTCACCATTCTGCAAAGAAGTGATCATTGATGTCAAAAGAGGGGGTTCGACAGGGTGGTATCACCAAAACCATTTCACCAAAACTCTTCAGCACCACCCTCAAAAACATCATGCGTCAATTATAATGGGAAGGAATGGGAGTGAAGATAGATGGTCGGCAACTACACCACCTCCGCTTCGCTGATGACATCATTCTAATAACACCAAACATTAGCCAAGCGGCACAAATGCTGGCTGACTTTGACCGAGAATGTGGAAAGATAGGTCTACAGCTGAATCTGAAGAAAACTATGTTCATGAAAAATGAACTAGTTCCTGTGGCCCCATTCACTCTTCATGGAACAAACATCTCTGAATGCACAGCAGTTATGTGTACCTAGGTGGAGAAGTCAACTTGATGAACGACCTAAAACCTGAGCTGCACAGGAGGAAGAGAGTGGCATGGAATGCCTTCAAAGGCATCAAAGAAATAGCTAAAAGGACAAAGAATCTCCGGCTATGGGCACATCTCTTTGACTCCACCGTTCTCCCTGCTTTAACATATGCCTCAGAAATTTGGGCCCTATGAAAGCATGCGAATGTTATTCGGGTCTCCCAGAGAGGAATCAAAAGAGCTATGCTTGGAATATCACGTCTCACTCAAGTGAATGAAGGAATCTGGATTTATGACCTCCGTCGCTATTCCAGAATCAGGGACGCTGTCTCCTTTGCCAAGGCATCGAAAATCAGATGTGCTGGACATGTAATGCGATTTGGAGACAACCGCTGGACTAGAGCCGTTAGGGACTGGATCCCACGGGATGTCAAAAGATCACGTGGCCGCCCACCTACAAGATGGTCAGACTTCCTTGTTAAGACCCTGAAGGAACGGTTTGAGGCTCTTCATATTCCTGAATCAACCAGATGCCATTGGGCAACATTGGCACTTGATAGGGTCCAATGGAAATGTTACTGGTGCCCGGGAGAGCAAATAGATGAATAACGGGATACAAGTGATCAAGTGATCAAGTACTTTAGAGTCATAGAATTCCTATTCATATTTTTTGAGATATTTGCAAACTGCTTTCCAAAGAAGCTGGACCAAGTAACAGTCACACCAGAGGGAATGAGAGTTATTTTGATTAAATTCCCATCAGCAATTGTTGTGTATGGACTTTTTGATATAAGCCTTTCTCCCTGGTCTAAGTTGACATCTCATTCTTTTATTTGCATTTCCTTGACATTCCTTGGTGATAAACTTACTTTTTCATATGACTTTATGCCATCTTAATTTTATTCTAGAAAAAGTGTCTATTTTTATGGGTGTGTTTGTTTTGTTGCTATTGTTGTCACTGCACTCTGAGATTGCTTTATTTTTTCTAGGATGGCGGGATAATAATTTCTCCCTCCATAGTGTATTTTTATTTTATTTTGCATTTCTTTCACAGTAAAGGAAATTTTTGTTTGTGTCTATATTTTTTTTTTGCCAGTGGTAGATACAACCGAAGTTAGTGGCTCCTATATTGTTCTTATTGTAAAAGCAGTCATGATATTAAGGTCTTAGAAGTTGGTTTGATATCAAGGTCTTTAGGATTGCTTAGGTAATCTCACATTTTGTGTAATTTTGCTTTTCTAAGAAATTGCTATTTAGTTTACTAAGAACTAAATGTTTCTTAAAAAAGAAAGTTGAAAATACATGTTGAAAGAGAGATGTATGTGATGACATTTTACACATGTACGCTTGTATGTTAATGTGTGTAGACATATTTGGTGCTATGTGTGTGAAAAATGACTATTAGTTTCTGAGAGCTGCTATAATTTTGAGCTGGCTAACTGAAGGAATCATAATCACCCTACAAAGAACAGTTGTCATGAGTATTAATAATGTAATCTGAATGGCGGTGCAGTGAGGAAATCATAATGTCAGTAGTCAATAAAGACAATGGTCTATCTTGCATGAATGTATATTGATGACATTGTGGGGCAATAATTCTCTCAAGGTGCACTTTCAAATCCTGGCCTATCACAGGAGCTCTGTCTGATTTGATGCCATTGCTTTCTTGACAGATATTCAATTTAGGAAGGAAGCCCTGAGACCAATGCAACTGTCACCTGTTTTGTGAAGCATAGCACTAAAAACTCTCTCACACCTATTAGCAAGCAGAGTGAGAAGATGGTACTTGCGACGGTACATGTGTGTATCAACACTCTCTACCTTTATTGAAAGGACCATAAGATTAGATCCTTAACATAGTTTTTTCAAATGAGTTTTTTGTTTGTTTGTTTGTTTGTTTGTTTTTTCCTTTTTTGGATCACACCCGGCAATGCTCAGGGGTTACTCCTGACTCTGCACTCAGGAATTACTCCTGGCCGTGCTCAGGGGACCATATGGGATGCCGGGAATCGAACCCTGGCGGCATGGGCGGCCGTGTGCAAGGCAAACGCCCTACTGCTGGGCTATCGCTCCGGCCCCTCAACTGAGTTTTTTTTTTCAATGGGGCTTAGATTACTTGGCATGTAGACATTCTGAGACAGTTAAAATTATTGACCATAAAACATTCTCTGGATCACTTAATAAAAAGAAAGAAAAGCTTGGTACTGGAGACATAATGCAGCTAGTAAGGTGTTGGCTTTACATGTGGCTGACCTGGGTTTGATCTCCAGTATCCCATATGGTTCCTTCAGCACTCTCAGTCAGGAGTGATTCCTGAGTGTAGAGCAGAGTAACCCTGGCTGGGTGTGCCCTCACCGAAACACACTCCCCAATGAAAAAACAGTAAAATGATGAAGCATCCTTTATTATCTGGTTCTTTCACTTGCTTATCTTCATTTGTATTCATTGTCATAGTCTATACTAAATTTTCCCCCCATTAAGTTTAATAAGAGACTTCCCTTACTTCTAACTATAGAATTGACACCAAGTTGAAAGATATGTCCAAAAGATTGATCTTCTGGCTATACTTTCTATTCACCTAACTTCTTGCTAGGTTGGAATAGATCTTGCTGATGGATATTGATGCCATCTGTGACTTGCCTTTGAAATCTGAGTGATTCTGATTCACCTGGCTTCTGTATTGATGTCCACACATTTTCTCCTGACAATCACATTTTTACAACTAAGCATCATTCATTGAAGAAACTACTTGCTGTTTTTGTGGCTTATATGACTTGTCTTTACACTGACTTCTATGCAGTGCATGTTAGGAAACATCGTATGTTCAACTGCATAAGTTATTTTTTGAAGACAATCAATCAGAGCAGAGAGGGAGAGATACAGAGACAGAGATAGAAAACTATAAAATAATGAATATTTATTATCAGAATATTCCTAGTGATTATGAAAACTTGACATTTTAATACAATAAAGTGGATAGATAAGTCAAGGAAATCTTAGTAAGGTAACATCTGATCTGCAGTTTGAAAGGTATTATACTATATTGTAATTATACAATATTTTCTAGTCTCTTTTTAGGGAACAATACATCTCTGAATATCTTTTGAAACACAATTCTTTTCTTGTATTAGTAGAGCCTAACATTTGTTATGCCAAAAACTAGTAACAATTATGAACCTCAATTCCATGACCTGAAGAATGGTTTGAGGCTTTTCCTGTCCCTGGAGCAAGCAGATGCCCATGGGTTACACTTGCTTGTGACAGGACATATGGAGATGTTACTGGTGCCTGCCTAAGCAAATCGATGAACAAAGGGAAGACAGTGATACAGTGATTAGTAGAGCCTAAGAGACAAAAAACACTTTTGAAAACACACATGCATCTGAAATATTGTTTATACATTAGGGTTATGACAGTCAGAATACTGCTTCTTCAACCATGGTCCAGAGAGTCCAGAATCAAGAAAAGCTACAGGGGTCAGAGAGACAGTACAGTGGGCAGAGTAAATGCCCTACATGTGGCTGAACCAGGTTTGATTCCCATAACCCCATTTGGTTTATCAAGTTCCACCAGAAGTAATCAGTGGTGCTCAGCCAGGGGGTAAGCTCTGATCACCTCTGAGTGTAACCTCAAAAATAAAGAATAAAGCAAACACCAAAAAAACTCTACATAATAATATAATTAATTTTTTGGAGAGCATGTATAAGTTTTATTGATTACCCAGTAGACAATACCAAGGTCTAAGTTTTCACCTCTAGAAAATTTTATAAACTGAAATATTTACTAGTTTCCTCACAATTAGATATATCTTTCACCTCGAGTATCCTATTAAAATATATTAAGACTATTTCTAATATTATTTTCTTTGCAGAATTTAGTCTCTTTTGATACTATAAGTAAGCTAATAAACTTTCTTAGTGCCTCATATATTTGACATTGATGCCAATTTACTACCATCAATGTTTTCAACCAAATTGTGTGCCATAAATACACAGGGACACTAATGAAAAATACTGATCCTGAGGCTAACATTCCATACTTCATTGTCATGTGTGTGGGGAAGAACAATAAAATAGAACTTTTACTTTGTTACATTTAGGTGGTTGTGACTAAGCCAATAAAATGATGCCTGGAAGACACTGATCTAGATTTTGAGTACCAGTTAGCAGAAATATATGTTAGATAAATTTTCTCTTCTGTGCTTTTGTTCTCAGGATCTTTTCCAACAAAAGTATCCCAGGACTTTAAACTTATTTCAACCCAATTCAGAATGGGTTGGTATATATGAAAGAAATTTATTTAAGTACTCAAAACCAGCCAGCTTCTTTTCGTTTCTTTGTTGGTTTTTGAACCAGTCCTGGCATGAGATAATGGGGAAATAAAGATGAGTGTTTTATATTGCTTCTTGTACACTTCTAATTCTGTTTTCATATTAAACATTTGATGATTAATAACATTAAATTCTGCAGTAGAGAAGCGCTCAGTCGGCAAGATTGAAAGCTTTGCCATTGAACTGTCAGATTTGGCATGCCACATGTAATTTATTGTCTTTTCTATAATAGATTAACATCATATTTATGTATATATATACATATACATATATAGGCAATCTACATCTATATAATGCAATATGCAATTATATGCCAGCATATAATTTTTCTTTCTTTCTGAAGTCTCCTTCTGGTTTTATAATTATTTTCCTTTCTTTCCCAAGTCTCCTCCTAATCCTACAATTCTTTTCCCAAAAATCCATATCAGAAGTTTGGAGATTCACTCTTGCCTTGGATTCCCAGAGAACCCCCTTCACTTTTTACCTCGTGAGGCTTTTCCTGTGTTGTAAGTGACAGTTTCACCAATGTTTTCAAAAAACATCTCTGTGGTCTTCATTTCTTTTTGCATTATTTTTCAACCTAAATTCCAGCTTTCTGAAAAACTCATGCATCCAGCTCTGTAATGTATCTTGAACTAGTTTATTTGTCTTCACCTCCTTCATCATTGCCATTGACTGTGTTTCAACTGTCACCATCTCCAAGAACTGCTCTCACTGCCTTGGTAGTAATGTTCCGATGGGTTCTGAATTTTTCGCACTGAAAAATTTACTTAGCTCTAGAAATCTAGAATAGTCTCTGTCCACCTTTTTGAGCTACACTTACCCCATCACACTGTCATGAAGCATTTTGGTTCAGAGTCTAAAACCTTCTCTGGCATTATATACTCTCTGGATTATTGCTCTTTGATTATTGCTCTTTGATCCTCTGAGCACTTTAGGAATAATTGATTCTCATTGATCAAGTCTAAGTTCAAATATCAACTACTCCAGACAGAGCGTCTCCAATCATGCCTAAGTGTAATGTCATTATTCAGTTGCCCTTCCAACTGTAACCAGTTTATTGAATCATGGAAATTTTTTATTGATCAAATCAAAATTTATTATGTCAGAGATATGATTTTTGTCTATTGTGGTAGTAATTATGGTGATACCCATAACAATAAACATTACTTGAATAAATAAATTATCCCTTTCAATGCATGAGAGCTTTACTTCTTCAATTGTCTTGTTTGTTTGTGTTTGGCTCTCAGCTAGTGGTTCTCAGGGCTAGCTCCTGATTTTGTTTCCAGTGACCGTTTTGGTGGGGCTTAGGGGTCCTGGGAATTGAACTGGGTCAGGCGCTTCAAGGCAAGTGGATACCTTCAATACTGTCTCTCGATCCCCTCTTCATGTGATTTTCTTTCATTATAAAGGTTCCTGAATGGTGAACCTAATATGTATGCCTTTTCTAAACTACAAATTTTAATGTTCTAAATTTCTTCTTTCCCTATTTGATCTGCAATCAATTTTTCTCAGTTACCAGAGCTAAATTTTTAAAGCAAATTCATAACCTGAGATAGATTCTTAACAATGCATAAAAGCTCTTTATAGTTTAGTTACCAGCTTTATATCTTCATTTTAAACTTTCCCTCTTATGAGCCTACTATTCAGTCACATAAAGCTAGCCTTGTCTTTGCCAATGCTAGTTTATTATTCATATCGAAGTTTATCTTGTCAGTTCTCACTTTCCTTCCAAATGTGTCTTTATACCACATTTACATTTTAATATTTATTGCGTCATACATAAATTAGCTATTTTCATGCTACTGTTGCAAAGGACAGACACAATGCTCAGTAAATGTGCCATATTTGCAAATTCCTGAAGGATCAGCAAATTGATGAATGTGTACATGAATAGATGAATTGAAGATGCTCTACATCCACAATCATTCAGTGAATAACAACCTTTATAAAGTGCGCCATTATTATTCTGACAAAGGACTGTGAACAGGTTTTTACCATAACACTTTTTTTAAATAAGAAAACTAACTAATCACTATTAAATAAATGGATAAACTTTTAGCATCCTCATACTGAGATCATCCTCATAACCAAAATGTTTATAAGTATAAATTACCTACCTAGACTTAATAGAAAAAGTGTAAGATATATAAGTGACATTTGAATGGACTTAATTTAGACATTGGAAACAAATTGTATCAAGAATATATATAATTAAAACTATGTAATGTCTATACTGTTTTGATGTGACAGCTAGTTTAGAGTTACACACACATGATTTTTTAGGATTTTTTTTTTTTTTTTTTTGCTTTTTGGGTCACACCCGGCAATGCTCAGGGGTTTCTCCTGGCTCTGCACTCAGGAATAACTCCTGGCAGTGCTTGGGAACCATATGGGATGCCGGGGATCGAACCCGGGCGGGCATGGGCCGGCCGCTGCAAGGCAAAGCGCCCTTTTAGGGTTTTTTTTAAACTACCTGTCTTGGGCTGGTTTATACAGCTGGGACATTTTTATTATTTCATTTAGCCTACCTGGGGTCTATCCATGGCACCCCACATGGTGCCCCAAGCTCATTCAGGCATGGTCCTTGAACATAAAGTCAGGAGTAAATGCTTCACACCACCAGGTGTGCACCCCTACAAGAAAAACCCATTAGAGTTGTCTAGTTTCTTTCTTGTCTATTGTTTGTGACGGTGTTGTTTCTACCCACACATTGCCTATGACAATGATGAAGTCTGACTCTGACTTAGGGGCGCTGCTCTTTTTTGACACTCTCCCCTCCCCTGATGAAAGTTAAATCAGATTGTGCCACATAGCTTTTATTTTATGTCACTTGCAAGGCAACAGAGTGCTTTACTATCGACTATATCCCTGAGCCTTATAGTTATATTTTATTCTGTTTTATTTTATTTTTTTTTTTTATTTCGGCATCACAGTCTCTGGTGCTCAGGGCTTTCTCGCGGTTCTGATCTCAGGCATCACTCCTGGGAGGACAGGAAGCAGCATATGCGGTGCCAGAGATAGATTCCAGGTCTTCATTATACATTGTGTTTGGTTAGCTCTGCTTTAAAGGATTTGTGATAATAATGATTTTATGATTCTTTTTTCTGTATTTGCTTCATTTATAAAGCAAATGTAATTTTTAAAGGCTTTTTTTCTTTAGTTCAGTGAAAGTTGAATATTTCAGAGTGAAAGAATTAATCTTTTACTGGGAGCAAGAAGGACTGCTTAATCATGCAGAATCAGCCATCAGCATTTATTAAATTGTTTTGTCCTTCTCATCTGATCCCATATCCCTTTCTAGGGCTTTGTTTTCCTCTTACCTGGATGACTTCAATCTCCTGCTATCTCTTCTTCCAATATATCTTCATGAAAAACTTTCTCTGCATGACTACTAGAGAGAGATTTAAATATTTATAGCCTCAAAACATCAGTCTCCTAACTTAGAACTTCTCTTAGTTATTAACTGTGAGTTCATTGAATATAGATCTGAAGTTTAACCCCTTCATAGACTTTGGTGGCCCTTTGCAGTTGAAATCTTGGCTGCCACTCCAATATTATTTTCCTTATACCCCCTTCCATATTTTCTAGTAAAAACAATCATGGTTCCTTTTATTCATATCCGTATGTTCTTCCTTATTTTCTTTTACAGAGCTCTTTCATTTTTCTCCCCTTTATAGCCTGTTTATCATTTCAAAACCCTGATTTATTATAAGCGTATTAATCACACATCACCTCTCTCCCTACACTGTTCTTTAAGAAAAGGTATCTTGTAGACCAGAGAAATAGTACAGCTGTATGGCATTTGCCTTACACACAACTGAACTGTGTTCAATCTTGGTGCTCCTTATGTTACACTAAAGCCCCTAAGTCTGATCTCTGAGAAAAGAGCCAAGAGTAACACCTGAGCACTGCCAGATGTGCCTCCCACACCCTCTCCCCCACAAAAAATCTTGTGTTTATGTTGCTCAAATTCCTTAACAATAATGACATAAAAACATTACCTACATTCTAAGAGAATTGTGTTAGCATATGTGCCAAGTAATTCTTAATACGTCATAGTTTATCATGATTATTTTTGCTTTAATTTTAAGTCACCATTGTGGTATGTTATAATCACATTGTTAACAGACACATAGTGTGGAAAGAATAAATACCAACTTATAAACTACATCAGGGAATAAAAGTATAGTATGTGAACTGCACTTAAATAAAGACAAAACTGAAAAGAAAGATTCAAGACCTATGTCTTCATCTGAATATAGCTATATTTTCACTTGAATTTGAATGTGCACTGTTGTGAACTCCTTTCTCATGGTCCTTGTAACTTGCATTAGAAACTAGGTTATGTACTCACTGATATTGGATAGGAATAAGGTACATGTCATAGAGAAATAGGAGGGAACAATGTCCACTTGATCACTTGATCACTTGACATCCCATTATTCATCAATTTGCCCGAGCGAGTTCAGTAACATTTCCATTTGACCCTATCATGTGTCAGAGAAGCCCAATGGCATCTGGTTGCTTCAGGAATACGAAGAGCCTCAAACTGTTCGTTCAGCTTCTTGATGAAGAAGTGTGACCATCTTGTAGGTGGGTGGCCACGTGATCTTTTGGCGCTCTCGAGAGATCCCGTTGGTAATGGCTCTAGTCCAGCGGTCATCTCCAAATCACATTACATGTCCAGCCCATCTGATTTTCGATGCCTTGGCAAATGAGACAGGTGTTCGGGTCTGACTTTGTTTGGGCGGGTGCTGTTTGCTTCTTTACCTACGAAATGGCATGTCAGATTTCATAAGAGAGAACATTAGGAACAACATATCCATTCTGCGGAATTTGGTATGTGGGCAGGTGTTTGAGGCTATCAAAGAGAACCCAGTAGAAGTCATGGATAATCTTCTCCATTGCCTTTCTGGAAGATATGATAGATCCATCAGGACGTTGGAGAGCAGTCATCTTGGTCTTATAGTTGGAGAAAGACAGGCGGGAGATGCAATTGCTTTTCCCGGCTTCTACTGCATCAGTTAGTATTTCTGCTTTTCTCACTTTGAGGTCTTCCTTTACACTTCTCTGCACTGCTTTGTGAGCTTGAATGTTAGCATTCTTTTCCCTGAGGCTCTCGCCTTGCCACATTGGAAAATGAGCTTGAGAGTGTTTGAATACAGGCATCCTTTTTGTGGTTTTCTCTGTCTCAGCATTCTTTGCACAATCATGGAGGTGCTGAACCAGTCGGTGGTATGCTTTGTCGATGTCGTCAATGATGGCATCTTCCCATGTTGCCTCAATGGTGCCAAAGAGTTCCCATTTGGTATTTATTCAGGGAGTTCTTTTCTTAAACTTTGCAGGCTTTTGTCCCCGTTCGATGAAGTAGATTTTGCATGAAGGAGATGGTGATATGATCCTGTTTGGAATTTTGGGATGAGGGCAACATCAGTCAGGCTAAACCATCAATTGATATGATGTGGTAAATTTCATTGTGGAACTGTCCACTAGGAGATTCCCATGTCCAACATTTCGATTCACCTTTCTGCAACTTTGAGTCACCATGAATGGTATTGGTGGACATGAGAGCAAGCTTGCCTCTGAAAAGGATTCAGCACAATCAACCATATCCACACGGTAACCAAGCAAGGTTTGTAGGAATTTCAAGATGACACTCTGTCTCACGTTCATTGATTTAAAGAAAGCCTTTGGTTCTGTGGAGACTGAAGCAGTCATCGAAGCCCTAGCCAATAGGGCTTTCAAACCCAATACATCAAGATCCTTCGTGAGCTTGAGCTGTATTACAGATTCACCACCAGGATCTCACCATTCTGTAAGTGATCATTGATGTCAAATGAGGGGTTCAGCAGGGTGATACAATTTCACTGAAACTCTTCAGCGCCACCCTCGAGAGCGTTATGTGACAATTAGAATGGGAAGAAATGGGAGTGTAGATAGACAGTCGGCAACTACAACACCTCCACTTCACTGATGACATTGTTCTAATAACACCAAACATTAGCCAAGCGGCACCAATGCTGGCTCACTTTGACCGAGAATGCAGAAAGGTGTCTATAGCCGAATCCCAATAAAACAATGTTCATGAAAAACAAACTTGTTCCAGATGTACAATTCACTCTCATACAGAATGTAAGAGTTATGTGTACCTAGCTCGAGAACTCAACATGATGAACGACCTAAAACCTGAGCTGCGCAAGAGGAAGAGAGAGCCATATGGAACACGTTCAAGAGCATCAACAAAATAGCTGAAAGGACAAAGAACCTCTGTCTCTGGGCACATCTCTTCGACATTACCATTCTCCCTGCATTAACATAATCCTTAGCGACCTGGACCCTAAGAAAGCAGGATGAGAACGCTATTCGGGTCTCCCAAATATTCCGGAATAGAAAGACCTATGCTTGGAATGTCACACCTCACTCAAGTGAGAGAAGGAATTCGGAGTTCCAACCTCCATCAAAGATCCAGAGTTAGGGACGCTGTCTCATTTTCCAAGGTATCAAAAATCAGATGGGCTGGACATGTAATGCAATTTGGAGATGACTACTGGACTAGTAGACTCACAGACATGGGGCAGAGCTGCTACTTGCTCTCCCTGTGCCCAGCAGGTCATGAGGCGCCCAGGAGGGATGGCGGGTTCTAGCCCTGGCCCGCCACCCCAGCAGAGCCTTGCAACAAGCCAGACGAATCCCCACTCCATGAGGGGCCTCCATTTTTCACATCATCTCTCACAGACTCCTCTCTCATCAGAACTCCACCCAGCAGACCAGCCTAACACAGCCCGGCTCCCAAGGCTGCAAGTGGCTGCACGGTTCATCAATTAATGCTGGACTTAGAGATGACTACAAGAGTATGCTACCTGCACAGCAGAGCCTGCCAAGCTACCAGTGTTGTATTTGATAGGCGAAATACCAGTAACAATTATAGACCTCATTCTGGAATGGATTGAGGCTCTTTATGTTTCTGGAGCAAGCAGATGCCCTTGGGCTCTACTAGCATGAGACAGGACATATGGAGATGTTACTGGGGCCCGCTTGAGCAAATTGATGGTGAACGGGAAGACAGACAGACAGACTGGACTAGAGCCCTTACCGACTCGATCCCATGGGATGTCAAAAGCTCATGTGGCAGCTCACCTACAAGATGGTCAGACTTCTTCATCAAGACCCCGGATGAAATGTATGAGGCTCTTTGCATTCTTGGAGCAAGCACATGCCATTCAGCTATGCTGGCACGTGATAGGGGCAAATGGAAATGTTACTGGTACCCACCCACTCAAACAAATCAACAAATAACGGATGTGAAGTGATCAAGTGATCCTGATGTGAGACCAGGGATAGTATGATAGTATTTTTGATATACCACCTAATCTAAGAAGAATGTGCTCTTAAAAGAGAGAAAAGGAAAGGATTTCAAAAGCTCAAAAGAAAATAAGAATATTCACAAATGAAAATAAATTGTATTGCCAACTGGATAAACTTAAAATGCTCAAATTCTTCATAAAAATTAATTAAATCTCAGAATGCATGAGATTTTATTGATATACTGTTGTTGATCTATTTTTAGATCCCAAACCTCCAAAGAGAATTATTGAAAGCTAACATAATATTCTTCAAAACAAAATGCATCATGCAAATAAATTTTAACTTTTCCCATATAATTAGAAGAAAGATCCTGAGAATTTGTCTTATGTTAATAAGGTCTGACCATATCTTCACATTAGATACATTTAGTGAATTTCATTCCATTTTAACTATTGCCTTTAAAGATTTTTGTCTCCTATGGTCTACCTTTTTCTATTTTTTTAATTGCTTTAGCACTTTAGAGCTCCTCTCATCATTGAAATAATCCAGATTCTTCTTCCTCTAACTCTAGTAATCTCGGTTTTAGAAAATAATCAATCGTTTTAGAATTATCCTCTCTACTCAGACTATTTTGCTTTATTTTTGTCTGAGTTGCCATTTCATGTTCCATGCCCCTTGAGCTCCAGTCACAAATGTCTGTATATCTCTAGTGATAAACTCAATAAATCCAAATTATGTCTGTATATCTCTAGTGATAAACTCAATAAATCCAAATTTCCTGGTGTGTTTTTTTTTAATACTTAGAATTTTTACACTGGAATCATAAGTAGTCTTTCCCTATTTTAAGTTTCTGAAATGTCCCTGAACAATATTTAGATTACTGAAATTTCTAGTATATCTGATTTATATTGTAACATACATGTTAGTAGTTGAATCTATTCATACTTTAACATAGAGAACATAGACATGGTAAGCATATAATGTTCCATTTTCCCTAAGTTTTCAGATTTTCCAGCATTTAATGATTATTAGTTAAAAATGCCACCAACATTAAGTGATATGTGCAATATTTTTAAATGATAAAATTTTATATATTTATTGCTAATATTTGACAACGACTTTAAGATACATGTAATACACTGTCATTGATTTAGAAGGTATTCTGACTCAAAACCTACAGTTTAGAAAAAACATTAAGCCACAGAATGGTCTTGTGAATATAATTTGCAGTATGTGGGGGGAAAACAAATGTACTATAAATTAGAAAGACCCGTGAAGGACAATCATTCTTAGGAAATTGCATTTCTGTGGCATTTTGATGTTTTTATACAAAATATTTATATTTTAGGCGAGAACAGAAAGAATAGATAAAATCTGACTAGTTAAATATGGAGAATAAAATTTCCACCAAAGATAAAAATATGGTGAAACATAAAAGATCTTGACACAGGAAGCCAGAAAGAACATTCAGAGGACGAGAGTACAGAACTTCCATGAAAAAGGGCCCCAAGTTTGATCCCAGTAACCACAAAGATTATAGTTGCCCTGAGCACCTAATAGTCAGTCTTGTCCACGGGAGTGAATAGACCTCATTCCCTTGACTTGATGGAATGGTGTGAGGCTCTTTATGTTCCTGGAGTGGGCAGACGCCCTTGAACTATCTCACATGTGCCAAGACATATTGAGATGTTACTGGTGCCCGTTAGAGTAATCGATGATCTACGGGAAGTCAAGCAATCAATTAATCAAGTAATCCCCTAGGATCTCTAGAAAAGATACTTGCATTTTAAGCAACTGCACTAAGATCAGTGATCCTAATATGTTATGTTCACTTGTATCACTTGTCTTCCCATTGTTCATCGATTTGCTAAATAATGTTATGTTATTTTATCTTATTGAGGAAAGGCAGATTGTGCATTTTCAGCAATAGGCCTGGTTTATATTATGTAGAATTTTGAAGGAGTTTGCATTTCATTCAAATGTAGTGAGAAATATTTGATGTTTTAATATATGGGTGTTATGTGGTCATCATTCCATTTTATTTTGAAACATTTATGAAAAATGGACAGTTGGAAAAATATGTTGTCAGGGAAATCATTAGGATTTTTTTTCCTGGTTTTAGTAAGAGACTCATGTTGACTTGACCTAGTAAGATATAGTGAGAAAAGATAGGAGTTAGGATCATGATATTTTTTAGGGGGTAGACAGGCTGAAAGTGGAGGCTGTATTTGAAATGACTTCTAGGAGTCTAGTTGAAATAACTTGATGGATGTGGGTATCATTTATAGAGATGTTAAAAACTCGAAGAGTGGCAGGTTTGATAGTTCAATTTTGGGTATGTTAATTTTGAGATTTCTGAGAGACATTCAAATAGAAATACCAAGTTGATGGCCCGGAGAAAAAATTGGGACTTGATGTAGCACTATATGAGTCATCGTTATATAAATGGAATTAAAGCCATGGTCCTAGATCTTAGCACCTTAGGTAACAGTATGAAAAAAGAAAGAAGATTCAGTTGTCTTAGCGGTATATAGAGACCTCAAGAAAAACAATTCAGAAAGGAAACTGAAGGGGCATGGTGGGAGAGAACAGGATAACGTAGAGAAAAGGTATTCAAAAAAGCTAAGGAAAATAAATTATACTCTATAAAAGGTATACTAAGGTGAAAATTGCAATGTGTTCTACCAGCTTGGAAAATTAATGTTGTTGCTGAGATACTAAACTAGATGAATTAGGTTGAATAGAGAGAAAGAAATAAAACATACAGACAGCAAGTGTAGACAATTTTGCCACTTTCACAAACCGTAACTCTGAAAGATAAAAAGGGTTTGGAAAGAAGGTAACATTGTAGAGTTATCAAGTGAGCACTTAAAAGGATAAGGCAAACCATGAATCAGGTCTTTCAAAGGTAGAAATTACAACAAACATGTGGGAGTCAGAAGTTAGGTAAGACAGAGAAGGGAATAGTGTGCTAATAATTGTCAAAAGTGCTAATACCAACCTAGAACTAAGCATTAAATGCAGGCAAAAAGATGCACATGATAACCTCTAAATGTATGTTTTACAATCCACAATGTGTAAGAAAAGGAAGAGAGAAAGAGAGGGAGAGAGAGAGTAAAGAGATAAAGAACCTGCCATAAAGGCAAAGAGAGAGACAGAGAAAGAGACAGAGACAGAGAGAGAGCGAAATAAAGAACCTGCCATAAAGGCAGGCTATGGGAGGGGAGAGGGAATTCGGGACATTGGTGGTGGGAAATTGGCACTGGTGGAGGAATGTTCTGGAACACTGTATGACCGAAACCAAAACATGAACACCTTTGTAATTGTATATCTCATGGTGGTGTAATAAAATATTAATAAGTAAATAAATGAATGAATAAATAAATAAATGAATAAATGAAAGAATAAATAAAAAGAATATGTGGCAAACAAACAGAAGCAGGTTATAGATATAAATTTACAAATTCCATTCATGATGTTAATGTCAAATTGTAACCTACTAGAACACTAGAGATAGAAATGAATATTTGGTTTCATGTAGGAAACAAAAAATTAAGGAAGAAGAGAAATTTGCATATCAGGGAGGTAAGTGAAAGCTGGTATAAGGAAGATAATCAAAATGTAGATGTTACTATTTTGCCAGGAGTTAGTGACTGAAACTAAATATTGGAAACCCTTTTCATGAAATAAGGGATTCTTCAGTAGGAAGCACGACATGGGAGTTGGATAGGATTGGGAAATAGGAGAAATGGACCCTGGGATAATGGTGGATGAATGTGAACATTCCTTTTGGATTGTGTGGTGCTGGAATGTTTCATGCATGAAACCCTACTGTTAAGTGTTGTGAACCACAATGGGTAGAATGAAATAAACAATGAAATTTTTTTTGTGCTTTTTTTGGGTCACAACCGGCAATGCTCAGAGGTTTCTCCTGGCTCTGCACTCAGGAAACACTCCTGGCAGTGCTTGAGGGATCATATGGGATGCTGGGGACTGAACCCGGGCCGACACAGGCTGGCTGCATGCAAGGCAAATGCCCTACCCACTGGGCTATTGCTCGGTCCTGAAATTTTATTTTATAACAAAATGTGTCATATTTCAATAATGAGATTGGTAGGACAAAAATCATGCTTATTTTATATGTACCTAAAAATCTTCAAATGTATAATTTGTTCATAATTCATTGAGTTATAATAATATGCTTATGAACCTTCTTCCCATCTTTCTCTTTCCTCATTTCTTCTCTTTAACTGTAAAATGTGCTTGGTTTTCTCACTTAATGTTTTAACTACCACTGTTTCAGTTCATCTTCTTTGTAAGGATTCATCTACATATTAGAATATTCACTGATATTATTACATCAAGTCAAGTGATCAAGTGATTATTACATAATATCTTTTTACTTTAATTTATTAATTCACAACAGATTTCTTTACTAGTGAGTGGTTCTACCATTCAGGTTACGCACTAAGACTATAGAGGAATTAAAATTTTTTTTTTTCTCATCCCACTACTTTTTTTTGTTATTCTAAACTTGTTTTGAACCGAGCCCAATTATCTTTTTTCTTTTTATTTTACTATCATGAGATATACAATTACAAAACTGTTCATGATTGGGTTTTAGTCATACAGTGTTTCAGCACCCATGTCTCCAGCAGTGCACATTTCACATGACCAAAGTCCCCTGATTCCCTCTCCGACCCGAACCTGCATCTGTGGCAGGCACTTTGCCTCTTCTCTCTCTTTTTCTCTCTCTCCCTCTCTCTTTTTCTCTCTCTTTTTGTTGCTTGTAATACATACATTTGGGAGATATAATGTATATCATTTTGAGTGAAGATAGACGGTCTGCAACTACACCATCTCCGCTTCACTGATGACATTATTCAAATAACACCAAACATTAGCCAAGCTGCACAAATGCTGGCTGACTTTGACTGATAATGTGGAAAGATAGGTCTAGCTGAATCCCAGCAAAACTATGTTCATGAAAAATGAACTGGTTCCAGAGGCCCCATTCACTCTCAATGGAACAAACATCTCTGAATGCCAGCCCTAATTTTCTCATTATTTATTGCTTTACATGGTTTGCTTTTGTTCTTTCTATTTATTTTTCCTGTATGACTCTACCTCTTGTACTATTTTTTCCAAACCCTTACTTTCATCCTATTTAAATAACATTATTCCAGTTGATAATTGGGGAAATCATCCATCCTCTCCCACTCACAGTTTATGTGAATCATCGGATATTGGCAAGATTCTACTCTGTTGGTAGCTTGGGATTGGTGTACCATTAGAAGAAGCAGATTGGTCTAATTACAGTATTGGTATCAGAAGTGGAACGTGGCAGATTATGACTTATGAGATGTCTCAGCTTTACTTTGGTGTGTTTGGGCAAATGTGTTTTTTTGAGACAAATTTGTGATGTGGATTTTGAGAGTTCCATCAATCAACTTCCTTGGAAGGAAAAGGAGTAACTATTGAGTTCAATGATTAATGTATGTCTAATTAACCATTCCTGTTTCCTGAAGATTCCATAAAATCTCAAAGGTGGTACACAGTATTCCCTACTCAATTGACAATGGAAGCAGGGATGAATCTCCCACTGACCCCTAAATTTTACCCTTTCTTCTGCTCCATCTAACTGTCTCTATATTACATTTTTATAAGAAACTAGTAGTTTAGTAAATGAACTCTTATCATAAGATCTATACATCATTATTGTGTATAAAGTTTATGGAAACCTTCAATATATAGCAAATAGGAAACAAACACAGATGTCTGACATTTGAAGTGGGATGAGGCAGACAGTTTCATGAAGTGAATCCTGAATTTACAAAATTTGACACAAACTTTAGGTAGTATCTAAATTTGAGTTAAACTATAAAATAAGCTGTGTTCCAGAGTTGCATTACATATGAAAAATACTATTCCATGGTTGCTGATCAGAAGTTACAGATCCATAGTTGAATAGTAAGTGATGGAGAAGACACAAAGAGGAATATTTGTTCTTTACAATTTACTATTCAAGACTAGGAGAAGAACATGTCATTGTTAGGAAAAGTGCAGTTGAAGGTGTGAATCGAGGGTCTTAGATCTCAGAAACTAAAGTCTTATACATATGGTACACGAGGGAGCCATTTTCATACATATTTTCATAGCCATAATTACCTAAGTAAAAATTGATATGTTAATATTTGAGTGAATAAAATAAACAAGTTAGTAAAATAATAGAACCACTATTTATTTAGTCTACATAAAGCTATCAGGCATCTGAAATGTGGCTAGTCATAATGCAATATACAATATATACAGAATAAATACTGATTTTGAAAGATGTATATTAAAAAGACTATATACTAACTTAATAGTTTATACTTTTTTAAGTTATATAAATATTTTGTGATATGTATGTGGGGTACAGTGGTTTATGCAAATATATTAAAACTAAAAATGGAATTTTCTAAGATATAACAGTCTTATAGACTACATTTACTTTATTGAGGCATATGTTTTCATTGTTTTCTGTGTATTATAATAAATCACGAATTTGAAATATAAACTAATTAAATTTTAAAATCCTTACAAATATTACCTATAAACAAGATGTTCCAAAACTCTAAAATAGGATTTAATTTTCTTTGTATGTACTTCTTTGCAATTTTTCTAGCTATAACTCTCGTGAGAATCATTTTCCATCATACTCACACATGATTTCACATAGATTTATTAAGAGGTAAAAGAAAAACACAATTTTATTCTTCTTTAAAATGAAATATATGTGTATATACATTAAATATATATACATATTAAATATCTTCCATTAATTCCCACTCTTATCTTTTTCAGTTATTCACATTGTCTCTGTCACTCACCTACTTGTATGTTTGATGTTATTGGAGTTTTTAAAAAGTTCCTTATTTGCCTTACCTGGTGGAATACCATCGTTGAAAAACATGATAAATAACAAATGTTATTTCAACTTTTCCTTTCAATAGTGAAAGTTTTAGAATTTAATTTGATACTCGCATAAAACTTCTTGAAACATAATATTTAGCAAAGAGCTATTTCTAAATAGATTATATCTGGCCATGCATTTGGAAATCAGCCTAATGTATCTGAAGGGCAAATATAATTGTCTATTTAGTGGGAAGAAAGATTATCAACAACATTTGAAGTTTAAATTTTAAATTTCATAATTTTATCCTCATTCATATGCCTCTTGATTTCAGTGACATTAAATTATATTAAACACATGTTCTGACAGTTGTTGGCTTCATGAATTTTATAAACTGTACTGTTCTGATCATTCCCTTAGGTTTATAAAGATTTTCAAGTATCTTCCAAAAACTCCCTTGCTGAACAATTAGCATACTGTAATAAAAAGTATTTAATATTATATTCAAGATTTAACTTTTATATTTTAAAAGGAAACATTATAAACCATCAGAAAAAAGTTTTAAAATGTGTTGAATTATTTAAATGAAATATTTTTTCCTTCTTTTTGTGCTTATGAGCACACATTTGGCAATGTTAAGAACTTATGCCAGGCTCTATAATCAGGAATTACACCTGGCAGTGCTCAGGGAACCATAGGCAGAGCTGGGGCTTCATCCTGTGTCCGAGACGTGCATGACAAGCACCCTACCCTTTGTACTATCTTTCTGGCCACCAAATAGACTTTTAAAATATCCCTTTTGGGAAAAAATCATTACTACACTTATTTTCCATCGAGACTATGAATATAATCTATATGCACTGAAAATAATATATAATATCCAAATTTTTCATTAATGATAGATACAGTATCCTATAATAGAAATTGTTTTTATTGTTAGAAGAGACCCAAAATGTCTACTAAAACAAAAGATATTTAACAATAATATAGAATGAGGTCATAAAGACATTTCTTTGTTCAGATTTCATAATGGCTATGTGAAATCTGAACAAAGAAACCAAATATGAAATTCTAAGAAATGTAAAATGGGAAGGAATGGGAGTGAAGATAGATGGACAGCAACTACACCACCTCCGCGTCGCTGATAACATCGTTCTAATAACATCAAATATTAGCCAAGTGGCACAAATGCTGGCTGACTTCGACAGAGAATGTGGAAAGATAGGTCTACAGCTGAATCTCAGCAAGACTATGTTCATGAAAAATGAACTAGTTCCAGAGGCCCCATTCACTCTCAGTGGAACAAACATCTCTGAATGCAGCAGTTATGTGTACCTAGGTCGAGAAGTCAACATGATGAACGACCTAAAACCTGAGCTGCACAGGAGGAAGAGAGCGGCATGGAATGCCTTCAAAAGAAATAGCTTCAAAGAAAATAGCTTCAAAGAAATAGCTAAAAAGACAAAGAACCTCCAGCTCCTGGCACATCTCTTCAACTCCACCATTCTCCCCTCATTAGCATATGCCTCAGAGACCTGGGCCCTACAAAAGCAGGATGAGAAGAAAGAGCTATGCTTGGAATATCACTCCTCACTCAAGTGAAAGAAGAAATATGGAGCTCCATCGCTGTTCCAGAGTCAGGGACACTGTCTCATTTGCCAAGGCATCGAAAATCAGATGGGCTGGACATGTAATGCAATTTGGAGACGACCGCTGGACTAGAGCCGTTACAAACTGGATCCCACGGGATGTCAAAAGATCACGAGGCCGCCCACCTACAAGATGGTTAGACTTCTTTGTCAAGACCATGAGCAAATGGTTTGAGGCTCTTCGTATTCCTGAAGCAACCAGATGCCTTTGGGGTACACTGACATGTGATAGGGTTAAATGGAAATGTTACTGGAGCCCGCTTGAGCAAATCAACGAACAATGGGATGTCAAGTGATCAAGTGATCAATAAATATATATAATATTGTAAGACAATGTTACTTTTTATTATCTGCATTACAGTACTCTAAATGAACTGATGCTTGAGCTGCTTAGGCTTTATAGCACATCTGCCTTGTGCAATTCATTAGCTACCAGGATCATGTTGACTCAACAGTTGTGTGAATGTTCCCATATGTGATTGAGAACATAAGTGAATGTTTCCATATGTTGTGAACAAACTTTTGTCCATTGAGTTGTAAATGTAAAAGTTAAATGTATAGTAGAAAAGATAGTTGATGTGACTTGCAAGTATTATAAGGTGCAATATGAATTGAAAATAAATAACAGAATTAGCACAAAATCTTGAAACAAGAAAAACTGAAGGGAAAGTAATTACTCAATTTTGTGTGGAAAAAGGAGTACCCAATGTGTTACTTATGTTCTTTCAGAAGTTTTGGAATCATTTTGTTCTAGATCTCTAGCACTTAAATTATTTCTCTCTTTTTCCTGTTTCTTCACAACATCTTGAAAAATATGTGTGTACACTTGTGCGTTTTAATGTACGTGGCAAACATGCAAACATATTTCTGAAAGATCACAAATTATTTTAACTTCAATATTAACAATATGGCTTTGTGGTGGTATACTGCATATTCAGACCATGGAGTCGACAGACTGCGAACATATGATCTACACTAGAGCAACCAAACTTGAAAATGTACCTTTAAATGGCAGACTGAGAATTAGGAGAAAACTTGGCAACTCTGGTGGAAGGAAGCTGACACTGGTGGTGGGTTTGATAGCAGACGATTATATGTCTACAACTCAACTATTGATAACATTATGAATCATGGTAATTTAATAAAGTAGTTTTTAATATTTTAAACTGCACGATTTAGGTCAGAGGGATAGCACAATGGGCAGGGTGCATGTCATGTGTTTGTCTAACCCTAGTTTATCCTTAGCACTCCATACGGTCCTCTGACTGACTCACTGCAGGTGTGACCCTTGGGCACAGGACAGTAGTAAGCTCTATGTACACCTGAGCATGGAACAGAAAAGAAATAAGTACTTCTATAATGGAATTCTATCATAAATTCTATTATTTTGTTATGTTGTACACTAATAAAGCAAACTAATATCAGCAGACAAGTGATAATCATTCTTACACTGTTTTAAACCAGTAATTAGAAATTAGAATTCTTTTAGGCATAACTCCTTTCTTTACTAGGCACTTCGCCTAACTGAATTGTTTTGTTAAGGGTGTAGTTGTATGTGGGGGTTAATTTTCACTGTTAAAGATTGGTCGTATACCTTAACAAGTGAATTTATTTTGCTATTAACATCTCAGAGGTACTGATCCAGAATATGTTATGATTTGACAATTACACAAGCAGCCATTTCTCCATTGAGAATGAAAGTCCTTCTGCTGGATGTTTCCAGTAACAGATTTTAACAGCAACACATTCCTTCCACTATTATGGGGGTGGGCATTATTTAAGCAGTTACTGGCTTGAAATTTGTCTTATGTTGTGCAAGCATTCCATTTTAGAACATAGAATTAACATTAAAATTTTGTATTTCATATGCATGATATAATGAAGCATAATAAAGGAATGAAAAAAGGCTTCAAACATCACAATCTAAGAACTGGTCTATACTCTGAGGAAGGTGTGGCGTGGTGAGGGTGCAATCCTGAGACAGTGGTGGAGGGAAACAGATTCTGGCAGGGAGTGTGGTATCGTAACGTAATTGAGGCAGTACTGTAAATCACAGTGACTAAAATATAACTTAAAGGACAATAAAAATGTTTATTCCTGTCCTGGATTAAAAAGAAAGAAAAACAAAAATATCTTCTTTCTCTTATAATATGATGCCATTTTTAAAAATTAAAATATGTTGTTGTAGTTTATGTAATCGGGTTACAATAGTGTTCAAGTTTCTGGTATTTATGTACAAAGTTACTGCTCACCACAGAAATGCCCGTGGTGCTCTTCTCCATTCCTTGCTATCTCCAGTTCAACACTCCTGCCTCATCCATCCATTACTTGTTGATTGACAGTTGTGCTTCTTTTTTTAATTTTTTTAGTTTTGCTTTTTGGGTCATACCCTGTGATACTGGAGGGGTTACTCCTGGCTCTTTGCTCAGGAATTACTCCTGCTGGTGCTTGGAATGTGGGAGACGAACCCAGGGTTGGCCATGTGCAAGACAAAAGCCCTACCTGCTGAGCTATTACTCAGGCCCCCAGTTGTGGTTCTTTTTAGTGCACAAAAGAAGATGGAGTTCTTGAAACCCTCTACCTTGGTGTTTTATTACTTCCTGGCACCTGGTAGTTCTCACCCCTTTACCCATACCTGGAACTCTCAGATCTGTATTCAAGTATCCAACTTAATTTTACTGATTAATACTATACATATATAGTATTAATACTATACATATATAAATTTGTTTGCCTGTATATCACAGGTGAGTGAAATCATCATTTTTGAAATTTTACTTTTTAAATGTGGGGAAACAAAATATTCTTGTTTTCTTCTCAATTCAGTAGTACTGAAGTCATCCAAGAGATGGAGTTATTATATATAGTATACACAGTATACTATATATATGCTATATATATATTCCTATAGTCACACTCAAATATACACATATACATTATATATTCCATGAGAGCTTAGAATTCTGTAGTTGTTTTAACTCAGTCTTTATTACTTTGAGAAAAACTTGAAATGCCCTTTTCTCGCATTACAGGAAATTTATTATTCTCTTCATTTTTATTCTCTACACCGTGTGTACCGTCATTGTTTTTCTGCTATTTTATATAGATTTTTAACTTTATTCCATTCTCTCTAAAGAAGAAATCACTAGCTATAGATTGTCTTCTATGTCAGTGAATTTCATGTGTGAAATTCGGCTAAAATAAAATACTTATTCTAATAAAAGTTTTAATTTATGTAGATTACTTTAATATATGTAATCTAAAATAAATCTAAAATTGATTATATAAATTATAGTTCTATGAAAACAGCTTTGAATACTTTGGCTTTGCTTCATCATTATTATGTTGATTCAAGGAAATGGTATTTTATATTCATATCAGGAATAATAAAGTGCTTAACACTAAGAAATGCAACTAAAGATAGGCTACAATTTAAAAAAAAATCCTTAGATTTTATTAAGCCCTAAAATGTGGTTGATAAACCACTAAATGAACTTTAACCAGACCTACTTCATAATCTTTGGTAATGCATTTCAAAAGAGGTAAAACATCAAGTATCTTAAGAGGAAATTGCTGCAATAGCGCTAAATGCACCCAAGGTCACTCTCAAGGTCACTGTTCACAAAATTTAAAACCTCAATTCTGGCCATAGCATAGACATCAGACATTTGTGGAAGTTTTGTCAGATTGTCTTATCTGTCTCCTTATCCATTAATAAAAAGCTATTAGATAGCCCTCAAGGCATCGTTATTTCTTGTAATTTTTGAATACTATAATTATATCGTGGAGTAAGATAAGGCCATTCATGATTGAGATCCAGCCACAGAATATCCCAACACTAGTGTCTTCACCTAGTGTCCACTTCGCCCACCAATGTCCCCATTTTCCCTCCTGCACCTCAGGCATGCGCCTATGGCAGGTACTTTTCCTTTTTTCCCCTTTTCCCTTTTGAACATCGTGGTTTATAATGCAGGCGTCGGCACATCATTTGCCTCCTTCCAGTACCGTCATCTTGTAGGGCAGCCAGTTCCCTTCACCCTTGTTTCAGTGTCGCTCCACCTCCCCTGCCTGCACTCCTTCCTGCAGCCTCCGAGCTTCCTCCTTAAGACCTGTGGTTCTCCCGCTCTTCTTTGCTGTTGTCTTTTGCCATTTGTTATTTCCCAGCCTTTTTTTTAATCACGTCGTGTGTGTGTGTGTGTGTGTGTGTGTGTGTGTGTTTTTAAAGGTTCATAGTTCCTAGTTTTTTCCCAGCAGCATAAGTCTTTCTGCCTTCTATTTTGCTGATTTCAACCTCCCCACTTCATATCACAGTGCTTCCTGTTTATCCAGAAAAGAAATTGGGTTAACAGTCCCATGGAGCAAATTCCAATGCTGGCACCAGGAGTCAGAGCCATCTGGAAACTAATGAAATGGTTTGCAATGAGGAAATAGAGGCTAAATCTACCTAATATGCTTGTCTTTCAGAAGGAGAAATTGTGAGGCTCTTTACATATGCTGTCTTCCTCCTCTTGTGTGTGCAGACAGCCGGGAATTAGCAAGGCAGCATCATTAAAATGGTAGTTACTTGGGGTGTGAACAAAGGGAAAGACCTTTTTCTTATTCCATGCTTTCCCGTGTGATTGGAAAGAAGATCAAGAGATCTTATAGGTGTAGTTCAGTTTACATCTGACAAACAAGAATCAATTAGTATTTTCTACTTCTAGGATGTAGTGTATAAAAATATAGGAGAATCTACCGTTAGTATTTAGGTGATCTTAAATGTTAAATACAGTTTTAAAGAGAAACCAAATATAATGATATCCATCTTATTTTATTGTCACTTTATGTAGATGATAAATCTGAACATTTTAAGTCATGATATTAAGAAAAATATGCTGTTTTTGCAAACTCATACAAAAAGGTATTAGGAACATACAAAGACTGCTGACCAATTACTTTTCTGGGGATACAATTATTTCAAAACACATTTAGTATCTGTTTTATTTAATTTAATTATGTACGAATAAATGCTCAATTTTTCTAATCCTTGTTTCTTCATTTTTTGATAAAGTATTTGGAAAATAGATTATTGCATTTAACATTGCGATTCAGAATTTTCTGACCTTTAGTAGTACCTGCTCTTAACTAAAATTATCACGATCACGATCTTCCCGTTAATCATCTATTTGCTAGAGCAGGCACCAGTAATATCTCAATATGTCCTGTCACATGCTGTAGAGCCAAGGGCATCGGCTTGGTACAGGAACATAAAGAGCCTCAAACCATTATATTAGGTCATGAGAATGATCTAATATAATTGTTACTGGCATTTGGCATATCAAATACAACACGAGCAGCTTGCTAGGCTTGCCGTGCTGGAGGCATACTCTATAAACACCTCCAAATAAAGCCTTTATTGATGAACCGGCCGCAAGCGGCCGCGCGGCGGGCTGTGATGGGCTGGTCGGCTGGGTGGAGTTCTGAAGAGAGGGAAGTCCAATGTGGAAAATGGCGGCGCCCATGGAGTGGGTGGGGGTCGTCTGGCTTGTTGTGAGGTTCTGCCGGGGTGGTGGGCCAAGGCTGGAACCCACCATGCCTCCCGACTGCCTCATGAACGGCTGGGCACAGGGAGAGCAAGGAACCGCTCTGCCCCATGGCTGAGAGTCTCTGGACCAGCATACCTGGGCCGGATTGAGGAAGTAACTGCTCCAGGGTGGGTGTCGATGATCCGGGCTGTGATGGGCTGGTCGGCTGGATAAGATATTTGTGATATTTTTCATATAACTTGAAGCTTTTGAAGCATTATATTCTATGTTCTTTTAGCAGTATGGTGTTTGTAGTTACCATTGATTATGCTGTTGTACTTGCTGGGAAATAATGTGGAGAGAAAAGCAATCTCCTGTAGAACTGAGTTTAGAGAAATATAAAACATGATGTTGATGCATAGTCTTCTAATTGACACTTAATTTAGCACCAATTAGTTCTTGCGATTACTATTTGTTAGTTTATATTTTAGTAGGAAGTGCACCATATTTCAGATATGAGACTTTAATCTTACATTTGTTCACGTTTCTGAATTTAAAATACTTTCAGCACACACGTAACATTTGACTCTTACAAGGGGAACAAAGGAGAGTCATATTTTTCGTGCTAGAAATGCATTTTATCTTTCCTGTCAGGACTGTATTACATTAATTCCATAGGTACAATTATATAATGCATAGGTAAAAATTTTATGTAAGTATGGTGTAACTAGATTTATAAATATTGATACTTAGTGGAGTTTTCAAAACTAGAAATAAATGATAGTATTTTCTGAGTATATAAGGAAGAAATTAAACTAGTTCTCACAGAACCCTTGGACTTGACTACAGTCTTCACTCTTAACTCCACTCAGATACATTGCATTGATTTGTCTGAATTTCTTGCCCCATTATTCATTCTCTCCCTCGTCCTTAATCAAAAGATGCAACAATGCCTCTGAAACAGAACTGTGTCTTTGTTGTGGGACTAGTTCACATAGATTAATATTAATTCTAGGTTTAGAATCTCTCGTTAGTGTCATACAGTATGTGCTCTGAGCAAAGGCATAAGCAAAAAATGAGTGTGTTGGTGAGGGGTGGGTCTCTCCAACAGAAAGGATGCGTTTTTAGTGATTTTCAGTGTACTGAGGGCCATCTCTAGTAGTGATGGTTTGTCTCTTGTTGTGGACCCATAGGTTCATCCTCAGGGTCCAGCAGGGTCACATCCAGCAGTGAAGGACTGAGGGGTGTGTACAGCAGAGGAACAGAGTCTTTGTTGCTGAATAGCCAGCTCAGCCAGGTGCTTAATATCCTTTACTCCATCCATCACTGGAGCTCGTTCCCTGGTTCAAGAGCAATCACCTTTGTCGAGTCATAAAGAACTATTCTGCCTTTAAGTCTGTGGTAATTGGATTCAACTGTTAAAAAATAGGGGGATACATTTGACCACAGTGATAGTATACTCTGTAGGGTATTTGCTTTACGTGCAGCTGACCCAGGTTTGACCTGAGACATCTCATATGGTCCCCATATATGATCTCTGACAGCAGAGCCAGAATCCAGGAGTACCATTGAGAATTGCTGGTTGTACAAGCCACACCTTCGTCCCAAGGTGTGGGGAGGAAAGCTTAAGAAAAAACTTAAAGGGGATACATTTTTCCAATCACAGAAAGATGAGGTTAGAAGAATTGTGACCTTTCTCATTCAACAAGTGCATTTTTAGTCTTGCCTGATACTCTGCGTAACGTTATATGTGATTCTTTCTGTTTCTTTCTCTCACTCCCTTACTCTCTTTCTTTATTTTTTTCTTTGCTTTTTGGGTCACACCTGGCAATGCTCAGGGGTACTCCTGGCTCTGCACTCAGGAATTATTCCTGGCGGTGCTCAGGGGGAACATAGGGGATGCCGGGGATCGAACTCGGGCCGGCATGGGCGGCCATGTGTAAGGCTGGACTATTGCTCCGGCCTCCCTTATTCTCTTTCTCTGGCTTTCATTCTCTCTCTTCCCCCCCCTCTGCTCATTCTCACTCCTAGCAGTGCTCAGGGTGCCATGTAGTGGTATGCACCAAACCTGGGACTGAACCCGGAGATCTGAAATGCTGCATTTCAGCCTCCCTGGTCCTGTATCTGTGGTTGGTTTTTTCCTCATTTTCAGTTTGATCATAAGACTTCATTTTTATGTTCTCCCCCCCATCCATTAATGGATTTTCTGCCCTATATTGTATTGTATTTCTATAATGTATTTGATCCAATAAAAAATATAACCTCAGTTTTATCAAGACTGAATTATTTCTTTCTCCTGACCTTTCAATGAATGTTGTATTCTATATATGAATTCATCCTCTGGGTTTTGTCCCCCTTCACTAAGATTAGGTCCTAAAAATGTCACCAATCACTCTGCTATTTTGCTGAATTTTATTGTTGCTAGGCACCCAGTGGCCAAAACCTTTTGCCAAAAGAGGTTTGTGAGTGCAAGGCACCTGTTGCCAAAATCAAACTTTTCTTCGTTTGGGCTTTTACTTTTTGACTTTGTCATTTACTTCAAGTCATTTTATATACAGAGTTTTCCTTGGCCAAATAAACTTAATTTCATTCTCTCCTACTTCCTCTTCCTTTGAGATTGAATGCTTTATAACCAGTGTCATTGTCAGAGGGTTTGACTGGCGCCACAGGGCTACAAAAAGTTTTATCAAAGGCTGAAGTAAATGCAGGTGTGATACAGTTATTGAGAGCATGTCACGCAAAGAAGACAGTCTGTGAGATGAAGGAGAGCAGCCTGTGCTGGAAGTAGTGTCTGGGGCTTTATGTAGCCTTCGAGGAGAGGCGGTGCTTGCAGCTGTTATAGTTTTGATGCAGAGATGTAGCAATTTAGCACGTGTCTTCCTGATGGAATTTTCCACTGGTATCCATGTTTCCTTGTTCCCTGAAAAGGGACTTTTCTTCTAGAACAGGACAGAGTTTATCATAAGGGAGATGTTTTTCACTGCACAGGTTATTTTTTTTTTTGGATAACAAGAACCCTGGTCAGCTAAACTATGTTTGTGTGTGCTCAAAATAGTATTCTGTGACTCATAGTATTTCTCTTTCTGAGGCATCAGAATGACTGTCTTGATCTGGGCATGGTGACCTGTCTCTGAAACTGCTTCAAGTTGACCATGGACTTAATCTGTCCCTTGCTGTGCATTGCCATCTTGCAAGAGGGAGATAAAGTTGGGAAAAGAAGTTTATGGATTAAATTCTTGGTCAGGGCCAGAGCAATAGCACAGTGGGTAGGGTGTTTGCCTTTCATGCAGTTGACCTGGGCTCAATCCCCAGCATCCCATATGATTCCATATGGTCCCCTTTCGGGTAGCGCTGGGCACCCTGACAAAATCCAGGAGCAGAGTAGGAATCTCTCTGGGGCTCCACTTGTTGGGAAGCACTGGGCACTCTGACAAAATTCAGGGACAGGGTCAGGGGATCGCCTTCTGCTCCAGGGATTGTCGGCTGGTGGGCAGAGAGAAATGCAAGAACCCAGAAAAGTTGTAAAAGGCTTTACTCTCACAGATTCTGGTGTACAATCCAACAATAGGAGAACCCCAGACTTTAGGTTCCTGGCTGGGCCCCAGCCACTTGTAAGTTTAGAATCCTAGGCAAGATGGCTGTTACCATGTGTTAAGGCCCAACAGAGAAGAGAATGGAGAGGTGGAGCGGAGAGGCAGAGAGCAAAGAGAAGCCAAATGGCTAAAAAACCCTCTCTCCTTTCTCCTAGCTTATTTCATATATAGAAGCCCACTAAAACTGTCTAGAGATGAAACCAGGTAAATGACCTATTGAAAGGCAGATCTTCAGGTGGGCCCTATAGCTCAAGCTTCACTAATGCCAGAGCTGACTCTGAGATAAAATCTCCCTAGCAGAATGAAGAGGGGCTGCATCTCTGATCCAGAAAGCAGTTCAGAATGTAATTTGTAGAAAATGCCATTAATCTTCTTACTACGAATATATAGCCAGCTGATTCCAGACTCTATACCCCACAAAGGCCCAGAATTCATCAGAATAATTCACTTTGGCATTACCTTTAGAATCAGACACATCAGTTTGCCCGGAGGCCCATTGGCATATCTTTTTGAAGTAGAAGAACTGATTCCATTATGGTTGATTAAATGTGGCCAAGTGCTCTTGGAATATCTACATATATGTTCCTCGCAGGGACTCATGGAAGCAGGAAGAGTATAGAACTGGGGCAGGCCAGATTCATAATATTCATGATAAAAATATCTATGTCATATAAATTATGAAATCAATTCAATTCTGTCCAAGCTCCCTTTATATCTGCTCTGGAGATTCCCTAAAGGCAGGAAGTGGCACTTCACATAAGCTAAGTGTAGCCAAAGCCTAATGCTCATTAGGGCGTGTCACCCAACAGTCTCCAAGCTCCATCAGGAGTAATTCCTGAGCGAAGAGCCAGTAGTAGCCCCTGAGTGTCACTGGGTGTGACCCAAAAAAGAAAATAGACAGACAGACAGACAGACAGACAGATAGATAGACAGACCGACAGACAGATTCTTGGTCAGCTGATCCACTAGCTGTAGGTTGAGGACCTGAAGGTGAAAAAAACAGATTTAGCCAGTAGGCTGAGCCTCCTTGAATCTCTGACTTGTCAGATTGAGAGGAGTTTCTTCCTGACTCGGAATTTCCAGGAGATCCATCACTGAGATGTCCATAGAGGAGTGAGTATGAACTAGACATCAGAGCAGCGGACAGGAAATAGAAGTTGGCATAAGCATGCTGCACCTTTGCTGCACAACTGAGGGACAGAGACTGGAAAGAGAATAAAGGAGAGAGTATTTATGCAAGCAACCAGATGCCCTGGGCAGGAACTTGAGAAATGCTAAGGGCTCCAAAAGCCAGGGGAAAGGTGGGAAAGAAAACTCTTATTGAACAAACTGAGAGAGTCCAGCATCAGGAGAGACAGACAAGAGCAGTCTGACCTGAAGGTAGTGATTAGTGGCATTATCTGGCCTAAAAGCAGAGGGACAGTGTTTGCAGGTGGTATTGTTCTGTTGTAGTTTAATACATGAGACAGTGTTTCCTATAGCAGAACAGCAAGGCTCTCTGCAAGAACAAGATGGGGTGGGGTAGTGTTTTCCACTAGAGAGAATGTTTTCCACAATGTGCAGGCCTGTGTTCAACCTCCCTGCATGCCTGTGCTCAAAATATTTTTTGCAACCCAGAGCAACCAACATATTGTTTAGTACACATAAAATTTCTCAAATGTTCTATGAATAAATAACTATTTATATCCAAAGAGATTGATGGCAGGAAAGTTTTATTAGTGACTGTGAATACAGTGAGAGGAAGGCAGTACCTTTAGGGAAACTTTTAGACTTTTTCATGAAAACAGTAGTGGCAATATTTTTCACACACATCAAACAGATTCTATTCTTTTGACACAGTGAGTAACTAACAACCTCAGCCTGTTTCTATGAGAAAGAAAGGTTAAAAAATACACTAAACATACTGAGTAGGATAGTTCAATATCCTGGAGAAACTGCAGTTTCCTCAAGAAAGTGACTCCTATATGCATGAGGGTCTCTTTGATAGAACATGTTATAGAGAAAGAGGTAATAGTACAAGAGAGCTTTGCTTTCTGCAGAACTTTGGGATATTTTTCTTTTATTTTGTTTTGTTTGCCTTTCACTTTTTTATTTTTTAAATATCAAAACACTGTCTTTGACAAATTTCCTCATAGTACAGTTGTCCCAAGTTTTCATTGTTCAACACCAGTTCCACCACCAATGTGCCCCTACCACCAACAAAGGCCACAGCCCACCACCTACTCCCCACTCCCACACAAGCCCTCAAAATTTGTTGCAACTACATTGATCATTAGAATGTATATAAGGGCAAGGTCCTGGGAAGGACCTGGCCGTAAACTTGGTTGTTATCTAAGCCTGGTGTGCGACCACAAAGCGGCCAAAGTGGGAGCACTGTTCTATGGAACATTGAAATGTTGAATATGACTGACGCATTTCTTGCCTCAGTGGGAGGAGAAGATAACATGAGTGGGATTGTGTCAGGTCCAGAGCAGTCATTAAATGTTGGTATTAGACAATGCAGACCTCAAAACATTTATTTAAAGAAAGAGTATGTATGGTGCCAGTGAGATAGGAATGCAGATATGGTGTTGGCATTGCATGCTACAGACTAGGGTTTGATTCCCCACATCCCATTTGGTTTCCTGAGTACTACCAGGAGTAATTCCTGAGTGGTTTCCTGAGTACTACCAGGAGTAATTCCTGAGTACTCAGGAATTACTGAGTGCTTTCATTTTCCCGAGTGGAATGTAATTAAGTTATCAATAAGGTCCACAAATGCACAACAACGTACATTTTTGAAATAACTATGACAGGTGGTTGTTAATGGAGAAGACAGGATATCAGAGAAGGGAAACAAAGAAACAAAGAGAGGAGTCATTGTTACTTGGTGAGTCATTTGGTCAACTTCACTGTCTTGGTACCAGTTTATGCCTTGACCCTGGTTTATGGTGATTTCATTGTCTCTAGATATTTAAAAAAAAGGCAACAAAATCTTGGGGTCCTTAGAGGTTAGTTACCTTTGCTCAGGACATAAATTATAGCATTAGCTAAGCATGGTCAAGAATTCAGACCTATATATATAAAACAGTGTTATTTTCACTATAAAAATCTAAGAACATAAACTATCCGTGGCAGTAGTGAGTAATTGTGTCGAAAAGTCACTTTAATTATAGTTATTGTATTCAATAAACACATTTATTTGAGACAACTCATTGTTAAGTACTTTCAATAACATAAAAGAAGTTATATTCAGAGGTCACCAGAAAGGGAACAATCCATTATATTCATTTCCCAGAACAACAAAGGCCACAGCTTGTAGCTGAGTGGTATTCTTTTATTTTTGCTGCAGAGTTGAATATGGTTTATTTCCAAAACACAGAAGTATTGCTCACAATACAAAGACTTTAGTGCTTATTTGTACACTGTTTTTTTTAATTTCCTTTTTAATAGTGACTATTAACTAATGATACCAAGAAAGTAAATCCAGTAAGAGTATATGCTTTTTATTTATTTGGTAGAAGTTAGATCTCCAATATTGTTTTTAATCTGTAAACATAATCCAGATGTCCACTGAGTGTTTCCAATCTGATCAAGATGAACTCATCTTGAATTTCCAAAATTTTCTGCGGAGGCCTAGAGTTCTTCTCAAGATTTATTCAGTTCACTGATGGACATAAATTCTATGTATGCTTCTGACTGAATACTCTGTTCTTTACTCTGAAATCCAGGTATTGAATCTGGCTTCTTTCCCAATTAACATCATAGTCATGTACCCAGTTGTCGGGAGCTCCACCAGGGTCCCCTGCAGTGCCAGGAAGCGAGTTCCCTTCTACCTCCGAAGCCGGCGAGGAATGGATGAAAACTCAGGAATCCGATGCAGTTTTAAAAGGCTTTACTTATCACAGGTTCAGGCATACAAATCAGCACAAGGAAAAGCTCGGTGCTTAGGATTCCAGGCTAGAACCCCAGCCACGTGTAGGCCAAAATGGCGACCACCACGTGTAAAGGCTTTGTAAAAGTAGAAGAAGACAAGACTCCCAAGAAGGGTGAGCGCTCACAAAGAGAGAGCCCAAAAAGAAGCGCGAGAGAGGAAACAGGCCAGTTTTATACCCCTGCAACTCAGACCTTCCTCCCACTGTTATGGAAAGCAGGGAGGGTCAAATGCCCTTAGGTAATCCCTCCCTGCACCTCACCTAGGCCCTTTTGTATGCTAATGTTTTGAGCCAAGATCTGCCTGGAAATGCCTTTATAGGGTAGAGAAGGGGGGTTTCTGAGATGGCATGTCTCTGTACCAAAGACTAATACTAATGCCAGTTAAATATTTCTCCAAGCCTTCACAAGTCTCTTCTACTTCATTGTAGTTTTGTATTTTAGTTGCCTTTGAGTATATCAGGGAGCCATGCTTGTTTGCTTGGAAACAAACAACATTTCTCTCTGGTCTAATTACTTAGGGGTCCTACCTGGCCAGGCTAATATGCTGGTAAGATCTAGCTAGTCCCACGATGATTGTGGTAGCTTGGGAGAATATTTATACCAGCTAGTACAGCATACATGGTCAGATAAACTGCCACATTTAGACTACCCCCCTTATCTACGAAGTAATTTGCAGGCGGCAATTCAGAGCAGATGCAGCGGCCCTTAGAGGAGTCCTGCAACACCCAGTTATGCAATGTTTGTAAGTAGTTAAATATAATGACAAGAAAGAGTGTAGGTGAGTGTATATTTTACCATATTGTAACCAAACATGAGCTTTATTTATAACTCATCTCTAAAATATCTTCTAGTTTTTGCTTTATAAAGGAGAGAAGATCAAAAAATAGTGAAACTAAATACATTTATGTTCTTTATTCCCCTTGCAGCTTAATTAAATTAGTGACTTAACTATTGTATTTTGGAACCATCCTGGGTTTCAAGAAAGATAAAATAACAACTTTTAAAGTCAGTTTTCTAGGATTTGAAAGCTAGCCAAATTTTCTTCACTCACAACTACTTTATTGATTTGAAAACCATTCTTTATTTGTCAAATGAGTATAACATTATACTAATTAATGAGGAGTCTGACAAGGATTATCCACTTTTGAGGCTATAAAATATAATGAGAATAATGCTCACCTTGATAGTCTTGGTAGTTTTACAAAATGATCAAGGTAAATGTTTGATTGTAGAGATGGTCTCTTGGTAGTTCAAGTCAAGAATCTTACTAGGACTAACAATATATAGAATAGTTCCTGGTAATGAGAATTAGGAGAGACTCTTTGAGGACAATTGAGAATAAATCTATCTGTCTCATGTAAACATTGACTTTATCAAGAATATAGAAGATTGCTGAAGTGACAACTTTTATTTTTTGGAATAAAAATGTTTGAAAACTTTGCTGTTTGAATAAATTTATTTACTGGAAGTTCTTAAAACATGCAATTATTCTATATATGTGTTTATAACCTTATCTTGATAGGTAACCTATCAGATTACCTCTTCCAGAATGTCTCGATCCTCAGAACTGAGATGACCTCTATATTTATATAATATAATGTCTGTTTCCAAATTAAGAGTTCAGTGAATGTTCACAACTCAGTACTGCCTTTATTATTTATTATAATTTTCTCTAAATCAGCACTCAATTGCTAATCATGATGACCTAACCATGGCTAATAAGTATAAAATTTGATAATTACCCTATCACTCAGGTCGGTTAGTAAGAAAAAAAAACACAATTTGACTGATAGTTAGCCAAGGGATATTCTAGAGAAGAGAAAAATCAGAGATATCAGCAAGCAGATATGACCTACTGAGATGTTATAGAAGTAAATAATAGGAAGATATAATGGCAGGTTACCATAGTCAGAAGAATTTCAGATTAGGAAAATGGTGACTTAGAACTAAAAGCGCCAAAAATAGGACTCTCATTCCATACAACTAAATTGAACAAAGAAGCAAAGCAAATCTCTAGCTGGGATGGTCTATATATCAGTTCTATTACTGATAATGTATTGGTTGTGGTGAATACATTGGAAGATTGGCCACAGAAACTAAATTTAAAACACAGGTTATTAAACCATGCTAATGGGTAATATTCTTTCAGCAGCAAGAAAAACTCAAATAATTATGCAGACTTTATAATTTTTATACTTTGCCTTATAAAATGAGTATAATGATTATCAATCATTTATTTATATAAATACTTCATAATTATTTTGTTGTCTTCAGAAATCCTAGAGCATTGGTACAGTAGTAGGTTTACTGCAATTCCAGTGATGAAAAATGTTATTTATTCATTTGTTTATGTGTTTGTCTTATTTGCAGTGTCCAAATCAAACTAGGGTCTCACATATGTAAGTTAACTGCTCTACTGCCCAGCTACATTCCTGGTCACCCCCAAAAAATGAAATTTAAAAGATATTTTCAGATACTGAATGTCAAAATCAGAAGACAAGAGTAGGTTTTTAAGAAACCTTTTCCAAAATGTACAGATAGAAATGACATATTTAGGTGTGAGAGGAATGTGTCATAATAGATGTACTTAAAAATGTAATTTTCCTTTGCTATCATTGCTTCATTTACTTGCCTGTTTCTATATAAACAAAAGCAATGAAATATAATTAAAATTGAAAAGTTGGTGACAGAAGATATAGGACAGTGGTAAAAAGCACATTCGTTGCAACCTACACCCAATCTTCAGCACCCTTTTTGGTCCCTGAGTACCACCAGAGATCACCTCTGAGCACAGAACAAGGGATAGACCCTGAGCATTCTGATTATAACCCCAATGCAGACCAAAACTACTGTCTGTATTGGGGTTATAAAAGTTTTTTAGACCAAAACCTTGGAAAATTGGTATTTTCATACATTCAATTCAGAGTATGACAGTTATGATTACAATCTTTTATCATACTGTAGCTGCCTCGTAATAGTATTTTCATTTCTTTACACCTTTAAAAATATATTTTGTAACAAAAATAATGCTAAATTCTGGAAAGGCAGAGAAATACAGAGTTAACCTTTCTAATTCTTTAAGAGTCTTCTAGACTATTGACATATCAATTGACTGAAATATAGTGAATACAAAAATATTTAGGTATATAAATGAGGTACAAGATGAAGAAAGGAGCTAAATAATCTGTGTGATGAGGTAGGAAAATAGAAAAAAAATCTTGGCTTCTTCTCCCATTTCCTCCAGCGTAGCATTCTCCCACCTGAAATCCCTCTGGCATATTTTAAGCCAGAAAGAGTCTTGAAAAGATTTTGATCCATAATTTTCCAATTCCTCCCATCCCAATAATTGGAACCGAACAGAAGGAATTACTCTGTAGTAAGGTCAATAATATGTGTAAGATTCACCTGAACGTTAGTTTATTTATTTTTTGTTTACTTATTGCTATAACATTGGTTGTAAAAATAAAGGACGAAGTGATAGTACAGTGGAGATGGCATTTGCTTTGCACACAGCTGACCCACATTCATCCCCAGCTTACCCACATTCATCCCCAGCATCCCATTTGGTCCCCTGAGCACTGCCAGGAGTAATTCCTGAGTTCAGCGCTAGGAGTAACCCCTGAACATCAACTGATGTGACTCAAAAAAGAAAGAAAAAAGGACAAGATTGCTTCTGGGTAGAATTTTATCCCTCATTTAATGTATGGCATCAATCACACTGATAGTCAAAAGTAACATTAAATCCCCATCATGGTCTATTGTGTCCCCAAACCCTTGTGTCACCGTCCCCAGCAACACATCTCTACCTCAGGTATCTCAGTTCTGCGGCTGGAACCAAAGGACTTGTTTTATTTATCACTGTTTATTGTTTTGCTTCCCTGTATCCCACATGCAAATAAGGTCACCTGGTATTTGTCTCTGAACACCAAAATATAAAAATAAAGATGTTTAAGGGGCTGGAGCAATAGCACAGAGGGTAGGGCATTTGCCTTGGCTTGTGTCTGAGCCAAGTGTGTTCCCTGGCACCTCATATTGTGCCCGAGCATCACCAGGAGTAATTCCTGAGAGCAGAGCCAGGAGTAACCCCTGAGAGTTGCCAGGTATGGCCCCAAATAAACAAACACAAACATGCAAACAAAAAAAAATATGTTTGGAAAGATGAACATAAATTTGATTAAAGAAAATCTTGGTCTGAGAATAGATTAGTGGAAAAGAAAATATAGTACATCTAAACAATGCAACACTATAGAGCTGTCAGGAAAAATGAAATCATGACGTTTGCTTATACATGAATGGACATAAATAATATCATGCTGAGTGACATGAGTCAGAGAGAAAGAGCCAAACAATAATTGCACTCACTTGAGGGATATATATTAAAAATAAAATAAAACATAGCATTGTATAATACCTAAAGACAGTAGAAACAAAGACCAGGAATTCTGGTTCATGTTAGAAACTTGCCACCCACAAAGTATGGGTGGCAGTTAGGACAGAGAAGCGATCACTGACAATTATTATTAAAAATTGCTGGGGAAGGCATTTGCCTTGCACATGGCCAATCAGGGTTCCATCCTCGGCATCTCATATAGTCCCCCGAGCACTGCCAGGAGTAATTTCTGAGTGCAAATCCAAGAGTAACCCCTGAGCGTTGCTGGGTGTAACCCAAAAGAAAAAAAATATATATATAGTTTGTTATTTATTTTGCAAGTTGGGGGTTGAATCCAGGCTTCTTACAGGAAAGGTTTGCTTATGTTCCTGTTTTCTTTGCTATTGGTACTAATGGCCTGCGTTTATCAATGAAATCTGATTAGAAAACTAAGTATCTTTGGCGTCTTTGCTCCACTCATTGTTAGATATTTCAGTGACTATAGGTTTTAGAGAAAGGGCATATATAGAAGACTTTGAAATGGAGCTTATGTTTCTTTACTTTGCTGTGGAAATAAAGGTATTTTAACTGAAAAAAAAAAGAAATGATCACTCAGGAAAAGAACTGAGCAGTGAGTAGAGGTAAAGATATATGGAAGATATATCTTTCAGTAACAGTTCTGCAAACCACAGCAGCACCAAATGGGAAATGAGACAGAGAGTTGGGGGAGAGGAAGAGGGAGAGGTCTGCCATAGAGGCAGGTTGTGACGGGGCCAGGGTGGTGGTGAGGGTGTGTTAGAAACGGAAGACATTGGCAACAGAAACTGTTCTGGTGATAAATGGGTGTTGGAATATTGTATGACTGAAACTCAATCATAAACATCTTTGTGACTGTATCTCTTGGTGATTCAATTAAAAAACTTTTTTAAAAGTTGGCTGTCTCAGATAATTATGACTATGAAACTTTTGGGTGGTAAAATAATGTAAATATAAATAAATATATAGAAGTCAATTAAAAATTAAATGTCTCATTTTACTTGAGGCTGTAAGCTGCATAATTATTATGAAAGAACAACTTTTTATTGGCCAAAATTATTTTGCATGGATTCATTAGTAAATCATGAGATTCCTCTCTGTAGATATGAATATTAATGATTGTGAAAGAGAAACAACATATAATTCTACAAGGTTCAGTGCAATTCCCATAGCTCTTAAAAAATAAGAACATAAAATATTTGTATTGTTATTTTTAATTACTATTATTAATCTTCTTTGATTGAGGCAGTCAGAGGTATCCACTGATTCAGTGAGCAGTAAGTAATACAGCAAGTCAAGCGAACTTCAGTGTTGACAGCCTTTGTTTGGCTAAATCCTAAATAGATTGTGTCTAAACCACTGTGTAATTATGGATCCTTTGTGATTTCACATTCACATCTTATAGTCATTTTTCCTCTCTTTGATGTGTTGTGTTGTGTTTAGCAGCTTATCTGAAAACATCAATGTGGTTTTGAAAGGGATGAAATCAAATTATGAAAGTCTCTGTTCCAATAATGTGTGCATAGCCAAGAGGAAAGATGTAAATAGGTACACTGTCTCACCGGTTTTTCATGGTCCTGACATAGCAAACATGGTTCTACTCCCATAATCTCTGCAAATTGTCCAAAACAGAGCAGCTGGGTTTGTTTCTCATATGTTTGTAAATCCACAGCTGATACACTGAGTGTGGGACCAACATTATTGTACAGACCCATTATAGATAAGCTTATAAAGGAAGTAGAAAACACTTTCTGACTCTAGCATTTAGAAATACAGGGAATTATGTTTTATCAATTTTGACTGATAGAAACACAAAGGAACGAAACTGTATATGTCTTATTTTAAAGTATTGATCGAGGCAAAAGAAACATCTGTATTTCTGTAAAGTGGTATGCAGCAGTTCTCATTTTGGGCTGAACATTTAAAATCCTCATCATTCACATATATAAATTCAGCATCCCAGGGCTACACCTCAAAATCCTAAGTCGGAATGTCTGTGACTGAAATCTATATTCTAGTATTTTCTTAAGCTCATGTGGTGATTCCAATGTGCAACCAAAATTAAGATTCACTGTGCAATATTACAGATCAAAAGAAAATAACCTTTTAAAAATATTAGATATTTTTCTGTCATGAAAACATAATTAGTGTGTGCAATGCATACATATTTTATATAAAGCATAACATTGTACTGAACTGATTGCTTTTGGGGCACCATACCCCGTATTGATCAGAGGTTACTCCTGGCTCTGCACTCAGGAATTACTCCTGGCGGTGCTTTGACCATGTGGAATGCTTGGTATGGAACAAGAGGTTCAGAGATATTCAAAGCAAACACTCTAACTTCAGTCCCAAAGCTCCAGTGCCTAGAATATTTTTTTTTTTTTGCTTTTTGGGTCACACCCGGCGATGCTCAGGGGTTACTCCTAGCTCTTTGCTCAGGAATTTCTCCTGGCGGTGCTCGTGGAACCATATGGGATGCCGGGGATCGAACCCGGACCGACACAGGCCGGCGCGTGCAAAGCAAACGCCCTACCCGCTGGGCTATCGCTCCGGCCCCATGCCAAGAATATTTTATAAGGAACTTGGAGTGGGTAATAAAGTATCTTCCCTTCAAATGACTATAACGGTTTGTGTAGTTTGCCACATTCCGTCCTCAAAGTTAATTACATATATTTTCATGAATAGTTATACATATATTATTTCCCATGAAAAATGACATTTGTTAAACCTCTTCAGACATCGCCAAAAGTAAGACAATTTTATCAGATTATTAAAAGAATAATTGGTATGTAGCAATGTAAACTGATTTTCTAAACTTTTCACAGATGAATATTTTCTTATTTGATTTTTAAAATGATAGCATGTTTTTAAGAATCTTCACGAAATGTAATTTTTGTAGAATTCTTCTTGTGAAATTTTATTGCTTGCTACATATTGTTAGTTACTTTACAGTTTAAAATATAGAATAGCCAGTAAAATCTTATCGTTATATATTCACGTAAATTTCATATGTGCCTTAGGGACAAAAAACACTGTTTTTCCCAGAATTCCAATGTATATAACTTTTTAATCCAGAAAACATTGCATACCTTAATAACAAAATAGTTTCTATTTATAGCATTCTGCATCACATAATTTTTAAGATGATAACTAGGAGCAAGATTTACAATAGTTTTCTTTTTTCTTTTCTTTTTTTTGTTCACTTTTTGGATCACACCCAGCAATGCTCAGGGGTTACTCCTGGCTCAGCACTCAAAAATTACACCTGGCAGTGCTCCGGGAACCATATGGGATGCCAAGCATGGAACCCGGGTCCACTGTGTGCAAGGCAAACGCCCTACCCACTGGACTATCGCCCGGCCCTAGATTTCATTTTTAATATGTAAAAAAAATAATTCATTATTCCAACTGTAAACTTAGAAACCATAAGACATTTCCTACTTAATTCAACAAAGACACATTTAATTTTCATCTTTGCACGTGGTAGCATGGTCCAGCGATTTAAGGCCCTGGATTATTTTTCGTTGTTGTTATCCAGAAACCAAAATAATTTTCCCAATACTTGTTAAAGGTCATGGGACTTATGTGGAATGGGACCTCAGATTGCACAAAGGATTTAAAGCCCTCTCATAAACTGACATGAAATAAGCAAGGGTTTTATGCTTGTAGATAGAAATGCATTCTCTTGAACCCAGGACTAGGTTACCTCGAGACCTGGTGACTAAACTGACATGAGATGAAGTCATTTTAATTATAGCATCATTTCCATGGACGCAACAGACCAACTACCAGTGTAGTCTGTAAGAGCTGATTTCCAATTTTTTTCTGCCTAGTTCTTTTATCCATAACCAATAATGTCAATAGACACTTTCTAGCAGTTGCATTTTAAAGTGATCCATTTTGTCCCTTCAATATGTTTCAGCAACTACATTAGCAAACAAACTATAAGTTTCTTGGGCTATCTGCTTCCTCTTGGTCAGAGGAGCTTCCTCTTGGCCTGACCTGGTGTCGCTCTGAAGGTCTGACTTGAGCCTGAGGCATCTTTCAGGGCATGTAGTTGGTCCTTATTTAATTTATTTATTTATCTATTCTTCCATTTATTTATTTATTTATTCATTTATTTATTTATTGTTTAACTATTTTTTGCTTTTTGGGGTCATGCCCAGCAATGCTCAGGAGTTACACCTGGCTCTGCACTCAGGAATTACTCCTGACGGTGCTCAGGGACCATATGGGATGCCGGGGGTCGAACCCAAGTCAAGCAAGTGCAAGACAAACACCCTACCTGCTGGTGCTATTGCCCCAGTCCTGGAGTTGGTCTTTAATTTTTCTTCTCCCCACAGATTTCTTAGTCCCTCTGACTAAAGTTCTCAGTGATGGCTTTAATACTCATCTCTTAACGTTTGCAGAAGGTGGGGCACAATCCCATGTTCTTTCTCCAGGAATTCCTAAACTGCAGGAGATTGGAATGCTCCCCTAATATTCTGGTATGGGAAACCTTCGATGTTGCTGGAAGACATGCCACCCCAGACTCTGGAGTTTTGCCCTGATTTCCTTCTGGTCTGGTCACTTTGCACATAAAGCTATTTCTTTGAACTCTGGTGTTGCAAAAACCCTGTCACAGGGAGAGGTAATTCACTGTAGAGCAGCCTGAATCGGTCTCACTAGGTTATGCTGCCTGCGCTTATTTCTCACTAGCTTGTGTTGTCTTTGCTTATATGCCATCTAGGACTGCCCCAGTTTCTGGCCTCGACTGAGGCTACTGCATCCCAGTTCCTGCCTAGAGATCTGTTCAGTCACCTACACAACGTGGACGCTCACATTGTGCCAGCTGCAGGCAGCTCCACTTGTTCTGCATGGAGAACTAGTTTCCATGTCCCAAGTTTTCACAGAGCCATGGATTCAGGCTGAGCTAGGAATTACTCTTTTCAGGAAAGGAGTCATTCCTTACCTTAGCATGGGTGTTCCAGTCTGTCACCTTTCGTGGCAGGAAAGAATTTCAGGAAAAGTGGAAATAGTGAAGCAAAAAATGTGTTTGTTTTGTTTTGTGTTGGGCCACACTGGACTGTGTTTGGGGCTTACTCCTGCCCCTTTGCCATTTAAGGAGTGCAAGACTAGGGGACCATGTTATGGGGTGTTAGGGATTAAAAACCCAGGAAGGCTCAGACAAGGAAAGTGCTTACATACTGTACTGTTGCTCAGACCCAAAATAAATTTTATTGAAAGAAATTTAGAGAAAGGTGAGGGGAGACGGTGGGAGGAGAAAGGAAAGAGAAGAAAGAGTGGAGAGAGAGGTTCAAGAAACACAGGCTTCTCCAGGGAGAAGACCAAAAGGTAGAAAAACACTTGGAAGAAAATGTCGATAATGTAGATTACTTGTTTTGTTTGTCTTTAAGTATATTGGAAAATTATTGACAAAAAATATATATGCCTTCTTAGAACCTAAAGGTATTTTTATTAATCAGAACATCAGGAAAAAACAAACATTTTAACTGCTTCGAACAAAGTAAAACTTACTATACCAACTATTCTGAGGTTAACTTTTTATGTGTCTGAAATAAGAGTGAAGGTTTTTCCCTTTTTGTTTTGTCTTGAATTGGGGGATTTTCTAACCACACTATGTCCTCAGGAATAACTCCCAAGTGTGCCAGGGGAACCATGTGTGATGCCCTGGAACATGCCAAAGTGTGCCAAGACAAAGGCCTTTCTGCCTGTACTATCTCTTTGTACCTGAAATCAAGATGAATTTGACCTTCAATTGTTGGTTATAGTTAAGTGTCAACAAGCTGTGAGGTGTCTTACAGGCACCCTTATTAAGCTGTGCAAATATGTTCTAGTTTTCCCACATCCTCATTGCATCGACTGAGTTATGGACAATAATTACAGAATGTAGATTATTTGTCATTTAATTTTTCCTCACATAGATCACTTACAATTCAACATTAAAGCAGAAAGTGTCATTATCCGCAAAATAAAATAAGAAAACAGTGGCAAGACTCACATTTCAAATGCTAAAGCTAATATTTGCTTGTTGGAGCAATTACTATAGCTCTGTTTTCTTCCCTACAAACATCTGACCTTTTTATGGCTTGTTTTCTTATCATGCTACTGAGGGACCAACTGACAGCATTAACAGAGACCTGTTTAGAATTGTGAGCCAGTCCCAGATTTACTCAAGTGTAATCTCAATTGCATCAAGATGCCATCAAATTTCTTTGCATCTTAAAATTTGGAAAGCACCGTTTTATAATATCAAGCAAAGTACTCAGAAAAAAAAATGAAGCTGTATTGTATTTTCCTTGCTGAGGTATTTTCTAAATCTATGTCTCTCATATGCTAAGTAAAGCAAGTTATACTGGAGAAAGCCCTTAGAATAGACTTAAAAGAAATTGTCACAGCAGCAAGAAATTGGTGTGATTGACTCCTAAAGATGTAGGTGGTCCCTCAAGGTGGTTTACTTGAGGTAGGAAGGAGAGAAAAGGTCACTTTCTCCCAATTCAGCTCTACCTCTCCAGACCTCCTGAGCAGGCTAGACCTTAGCCACGCCTTGCAGGTTCTTATATTTTCCCTCTCAGAAGAATTTCAGGAGGAGACAATCAGTGAAGTAAAAACAGTTTTTAATTGCGGGGGTGGTTGGGGGTAGGAGGTTGTTTGAGGAAGGGGAAAGACGAGAGAAAATGAGAGAGATACACATCTCAAGAGGGGAGAAGCAGGTACACATGTGCTCTGCCATGTGGGCTCAGGCAGCACAGGGGCTCAGGCAGCATTTGTTCATATTTGTTCGTCATTACTTTGTTCAAGGTGGCTTCTATCAAGCTGCCCTCACAAGGGCAATTCCATTGCCGTGGAGCTCTTTCCTGTCTGCCTACATCATATCCATGATAGTATTGGTTAAAAATCTATACCTACAAGAATTTTAAAAGTACCTTCAATAAACTTTTAAAAACAGCAGATTCTAGTGGTAATTAATATATTATGGTTATTTTAACAGTTTTTTTTTTATTCTTCAGGGGTGTATAAATTATAATTATCTTACCATGGGTAAAATTTCCGCCTTGATGAGATATAGGCAATAACAGAAGCATGGGTTCATAAATTCATCAGACAATGCTTGTCATAACTCTTGTATGTTCATGTATGTAAGCATGAAATAATTGTGTAAAGTGATACGGAAAGTGACTAATTCATAGAATTAATTTTTTTTTCCATAGCGTCAGTGGCCATCACAAAGACATACCAGATGATGCCCTTCTCAGAATTCCCCCAAAATAAAACAACCTTCTTTTTTACTTTTATGCATAGTTTTCTTAAATAAATAATGGTGTATATATGAATCTCTCCCTGTGCCCAGCCACCCAAAAGGCTCCCAGGAGGGATGGCAGGTTCTAGCCCTGGCCCGCCACCCTAGCAGAGCCTTGCAACAAGCCAGACAACCCCCACTCCATGAGGGCCTCCATTTTCCACATCCGGACTTCTCTCTCGTCAGAACTCCACCAAGCAGACCAGCCTATCACACACCGGCTGGTGCGGCAAGCGGCTGCGTGGTTCATCAATAAATGCTGGACTTAGAGATGACTACAAGAGTATACTACCTGCACAGCAGAGCCTGGCAAGCTACCCGTGTTGTATTTGATATGCCAAATACCAGTAACAATTATAGACCTCATTCGGAATGGATTGAGGCTCTTTATGTTCCTGGAGCAAGCAGATGCCCTTGGGCTCTACTAGCATGAGACAGGACATATGGAGATGTTACTGGGGCCCACTCCAGCAAATCGATGATGAACTGGAAGACAGTGATACAGTGACAGTATATATGAAGAGGAGGAATAGTTGATAAAAATATTTTTGTCTTTTTGCTTGGGGGCCATACCCGGCTGTGCTCCAGACTTACTCTTAGCCCTGTAGTCAGAGATCACTCCTGAGGGGCTCAGGCAAGCAAAATGGGGTACTGGGATTTGAGGCTGAGTTTACAGTGTGCAAAAGCAAGTGTTCCAGCCCTGGCTGATAAAAATCTTAAATCACATTTTATTTTTTGTATTACATTCAATAATGAAACAGTAATAATTTTCTCTGAAGTAAACATAACTACATTCATAGTAAATTATTTCAACATGGATTTGTCACATAGACTGAATGAAAAATGAACATTTGTGAGTGGATTATCTCAGCCACAAAAATAAAAACATGAGAAAAATCCAAGAATCTGTATCTAAATATCTACTTTTATCTTTATAATTTAATTATCGAAATTAATATCTCATCTGTTTTTCTTAGGATTTCATGCCCCTTTCAACAATTTTGATTTAAAATTAGTCACTTCAGGGCCTGAGGGATAGTACAGCTGGTAGGACATTTGCCTTGCACACAGCCAACCTGGGTGTGATCCCTGGCATGCCATGTAGTGCCCAGAGCCACACCAGAGGTGTTCCTTGAGTACAGAACCATAATTAAGCCTCTAGCACTGCCATATTTTAGCCCAAATAAAAAATCAATAAATAAAACAATAATGGCCAAGCCTGGCAAGCTACCCGTGGTGTATTCGATATGCCAAAAACAGTAATAATGGACCTCATTCCCAATGAATGGAGACATTACTGGTGCCCTGTTGAGCGAATCAATGATGAACAGGAAGATAAGTGGACAAATAAAATGAAATCCTTCTTTTTTAAAAGAGACTAGGTAGCCTTTGTGGATCCTAGCCAAATCAGTAATTGATGATTATTGGGTATCTTCAACCTGTTTTCCCAGCTTTATTTCTTTATTGCTGATATCTTTACTGAATAGAAGAACTAAAAGTTGAAGAAAGCCATTCTAACTTCATATAATATGGACCTGTCTAGATTTACAGTGAAATAATGTGAAGCCCATGAACATTATTTGAATCCGTAAATAGAATGGGATGTTATGGCTGAACCAAACTGTTTTTACCCTTTTATATTTTGCTTATTTTTCTTTTTTATATATATGCACAATCTTTTACGTATGTGGATGCTAAGTGAATATTTTTCACAATGATATATGCTAACAAAGTGTGCTGGTTACATCTATATATGTTATTTTTTGCAGGTGATTAAAACATCAATAGATATTCACTATCTTTTAGTACATGCCTTTATCACCCAAATTTTATTTACTTATGTTACTTGCTTTAAAGATGCTTAAAAAGTTATTTTAGCAATATTGAATTTATGTCATGTATTGTAATTGAATGACAGGGAACATTTGATTCATTTTATATTAAGTAATAATTTTATTTTCTTACCATTCATAATATTTTACATGAAAATGTAACCCAGTTCCCGGGGCTGAAGTGCTAAGTGATAATACAGCAAGTAGTGACTTACCTTGCATGTCGCCTACCTTAGAGCCCAGCTTCCCATTTGATTCTCTGAGTACTTCCAAAAGAACTTCTTATGTGCAGATCCAGGAATAACCCCTGAGCTTTGCTGGACATAGACCATAACCAAACAAAAAAAAAAAAAAGACAAGAAAAAATTTAAACTTATACCTTTTCTTGGCATTAAATAATGCCTGGTAAACATATTCCTATTCTCAATGGACCATTATTATATTCTGTCGTCATTACAATCTAAAATTACACAACAAAAAAAAAATCACACTTTGCCTAGTTGACTGAAACAAACACCATCTGCCTGACAAATATGGAGTGACCACCTAGTAATATGCAATTGCCTTCCTAAAGGTTTCCTGTTTAATTGATTGTTGAAAAATGAATTGTGGACTATTTGGATCTATACACAAGGTAAAAAGTATATCTAAAAACAAATATTTAGGGGCCGGAGCGATAGCCCAGTGGGTAGGGCGTTTGCCTTGCACACGGCCGGCCCATGCCGGCCGGATTCGATCCCTGGCATCCCATATGGTCCCCCGAGCACCGCCAGGAGTAATTCCTGAGTGCAGAGCCAGGAGAAACCCTTTAGCATTGCCGGGTGTGACTCAAAAAGCAAAAAAAAAATATTTAGAGGAAATTTCATTTGTTCTATAGCCCCTCACCAGTATTAGCAAGGCATTCAGAGCAGCTCTGTCATCTGAAAGTTTTTTTTTAAAGTTCAAAATCTCAGGCTGCACCCTAAAGCCCCTGTGTTCCGTACTGAATGGCAATACATTCTTTGGCACATTGGAGGAATTCTGGGAGTCTATTCCCGATCCTGATCTCTGATTCTATTGTATATTACCATTTTTGACTCTGCAAAATGCACCGTGACCCCAACACCTTCCCTTGAAGTGGACATGTCACAGAATTCTCAAACAGAATGGATTGCATACATGTCCAGATTTTAGAACAGAAAGTAATGTCGTTGTACATACTTTAAACCCTCAGGAATACATCCTTTATGTTTTTCTGAATTTCTGAGTTCTGTGGGAGTCTTTTCGACACAAAGGAAAGATTCCGTGCACTAAATTAATGCACCGTCCCTTGTACCCAGTCTTCAACTGACAGTCTCTGAATGTGATTCTTGTTTTACAGACTTGCGGAGATCATGCTGCTTTGTTCACTGCAGGAGTTAAAATAAAATATTAGTAATTATGCATATTTAATTTTCAAAATGCCAAGTGATTATTCACAGCATTTTTCAAAAGGGAAATTATTTTAGATATTCATAAAACGTTTCCTTAGTCTAAGAGTTTCAGGTCTAAAGTTGTATTATTATAGATAATTTTATTACAGTGATAATTATGAATAGGGAATTCATTAACATGTCTTTTCTTTTTCCTCTTTTCCAGATGCAAGACAAAGGTTTACCCTGATGAACTTCCGAATACAAGTGTAGTCATTGTGTTTCATAATGAAGCTTGGAGCACTCTTCTCAGAACTGTTTACAGTGTCATAAATCGTTCCCCACACTATCTGCTCTCGGAGGTCATTTTGGTAGATGATGCCAGTGAAAGAGGTATAGATATTGAACATGGTGTGTGTGACTGTGTGTGAATGTATGTGTGTGCATGTGTGTTGTGTGTATGTGTATGTTTATAGGATAGTTTGAGCTATACCAGCTTTACTCAGGGCTTACTCCTAGTTCTTTGCTCAAGGATTTGTCTTAACAGTGCTGGGGGGGGGACCATATAAGCTATGTACCTAGAATCAAAGGAGTATTTACATGAAAGGCCATCACCTCACCCAGCTATTATCTCTCCATCCCTACTTGACTATATTTTTAATTATAAGACTTTATTATGGTCATAAGAATAGCTGGGGAATGTTTTGTAGTACCCTCATAACTATACCCACCCATTAGATTTATTATCAATCTGTACATCAACAATGACATCAGAAACAAGCAGTCAGTTCTTTGAGATTCTTTACATTTGGTTGATTGGTTTGTGACCTCACCTATCAGTGTTCAGGGTTCACACCAGCCTGTGCACTTAGATTTCACTCCTAGAGGGCTGGGACACATATGGGGTGCCAGAAGTGGCTGTATGATAGACATGCACCCTAGTCACTGCACTGTGCGATTCTTGATACCATTTGATTTTTACTAATCAAAACATTAAAAATTGGCCTTCAAATATGTGTCTTTTCCATCAATTCAGTAGAGCATATGATTAAGCAGTTTTATGACTTTGTGGATACTTGTCTTTCTTTCCCCCTTTAGTTCAGATAATGGTAAAATAGCTGCATTTATCAATGTGGTCCAGTGTTATCACTTGTATCACTTGTCTTCCTGTTGTTCATCAGTTTGCTCAAGCGGGCACTAGTAATGTCTCCATTTGTTGGGAATGAGGTTCATTATTGTTACTGTTTTTGGCATATCGAATACACCATGGGTAGCTTGCCAGGCTCTGCTTTGACTCTGGGTTCATCCCAGGGGACCCAGTCTTTGTCTATGTCGATCATCAACCATACAGGGCCCATGGGACAGAGCCCTGGGTGTAGACAAGCCTGTCCTGTCTGCCACCTGCCCATGCAGCTAGGCACCACAGCCACACCTGCAACACCTCAAGGGGCAGGAAAAGTAGTCCAAATGGAGAAAATATAAATGCTGGATAAACAATGGCATTTTGATGGTTTGAGTGATTGATAATCATGGTATTATCTGTAATTCTGCTTGATTGCAGACCCTGTATCTGGTCAATAAGCAAACAACCTCAAATGAAACCCATAAGTCTATAATTTATTGCCACTCTCTTACCACCATGCCACTCCAAACAGTTACTTCTTATTCAATTTATTGCCATGGCCACCTAATTCTTTACCTTCAATCTTTTACACTGCAGTCAGGAAGATTTTGTTTCCAGTGTTAAATTAAGATCTATTATATTCCTATTTGTCCTTATTCTGTGCATTCTTATCCTTGTCAGCAGAAGTCATACTGTACTGTAGTTCATATTATACTAGAGTCATACTACAGTACTGCATATTACATACTGTAGTCATACTATACAGTAGCTCATGCTATACTAGAGTCATACTACAATAATGCATACTACATACTGTAGTCATATTATACTATAGTTCAGGGATGGGTGAAATTCCTTTTTTTTTGCCAAATGTCAAAAAAAAGTTCTTTGGAATTGACTTTCATTTGTTGAAGTTTCATCTGGGCAGAGATTTCACTAATAGGTTTTTAATCAGCTCAAATACTTTCTCATAAATTCTTGTTGCATATTACAGATTTTCTCAAGTTGACATTAGAGAATTATGTGAAAAATCTTGAAGTGCCAGTGAAAATTATTAGAATGGAAGAGCGCTCTGGGTTAATACGTGCGCCTTCGAGGGGCAGCTGCTTCAAAAAAGGGCAGGTCATCACTTTTCTGGACGCACACTGTGAATGCACATTAGGATGGCTGGAGCCCTTACTCGCAAGAATAAAGGAAGACAGGTGAGAATTCATATGCTATGTCTACATGCGTTATGACAAAGCCCTCATAGGCCCATTCCCAAATTTCCATCAAAAGTTCTCTCTCAGGCTGCTGTTTTCAGGACGCTTATTCCCTGAGTTGAAAAAGAAAACATAATCTATCCCAGATCTCTGACTTTTACTTAACAAAGACCTTGGTTTATTTGTTCTGATCATGAATATTTGATTGAGAAATACTGTAGAAAGGCTGGAGAGATTGTCCAGTAGGCAAGCTGCAGGCTTACATGCAGCCTATCCAGGCTTCATCTCCAGCACCCCATAGGATACCCTGAGCTCTGCCAAGACTGAGCCCTGATGGCAGAGCTAGGAGTAAACACTAAGTTCTTCCAGATATGGCACCAAAAAACCCCCAAAAATGAATGCAGTAGATTTTTATTAAATATTTACTTTAAGGTTACCAATATCAGTCTAATGAATGAATTAGTAAATTTTAATAGTTTATATATATGTATATGTATATATATGTATACATATATATACATATATATACACATATATTTTCTTGTATTCTCACAATCACCCTGTGAAACAGGTGATACAGATTCTCTGACCTATAACTAATAATAGGGAGAAACAAAAAAATAATTGGACTTAGTTATTGGAAGTGACAGGAGCAAATTCTCTATTCCTACAACAGTATTGTTTGTATGAGTTCATTGCCTTTGAGGATCCTAAAACTAAATACACAGTCACAGAGCCCACTAAAAGGAAATCATGATCTTAAATATAAAAGCTCAACCATAAAACTGTCCATTTATTTAAAGTACAATGCCACCTTGCATTAACAAATTATGATTTCTGCAAAACTGAATAACACTTAAATTTAGGAGCTCTCATAGCTGCATGCAGTTCTTTCTAATGATGATGCTATGAAGAAAATGGCTATTTTGCAGAAATTCATGAGTATTGCTCATAAATAACTATGATGCCTAAGCACCCTAATGAAGGCAGCTAATATTGAGCTTTGCCTGATAAAATAATAGAGCATTACACACCACCTCTCTTGCATGTTCATTTCACTTACACTAGAAAAGTCTTTTAGTGTTAAAGTTTTTAATTAAGCATCCATGACAAGAGCTTCTTAGTGTGAGCTAGTTCAACTCTGTCAAATATGTGGCAGGATTTCATCCTTTCCAGGAAGATGGATGGAAGCTGTAAGTAAAATGAGCCATAGCAGGTGAAGAAAGCAGTAGGAATCTTTTAATCAACTGAATGTAGTACACAACTAATGACATTTTCCCACTCTGTACATTGTTCAGTACCCAAAGGAGGATAAGGTTGGTAGAAGCAAAATGAACTTAGAACATCCGAAATGCATTTCCTGGCAACTTTTTATACATTGTGCCGCTGATTTAAATATGCATATCTCGTATAACAGTACATTTTTTAATATAACTTATTTTTCAATATTGGCATACTTAGATTATTTATTTCTTTAGATGCCAGCATACTTAGATTGTGTTTGCAGTATAAAGAACTGTAATATCTTGTCCTGATTATAAGTTCTAAAGTTGACCAAACTAGACAAGAAAATCTTCTTCAGAATAATTAGATCTCATTTTATCTCCCAGAAAATGAAATTGTTAAATTAAATGAATAAATTGATTTTGTTGGTAACAGAGCAACCAAGAAGCTTCTGTAAGGGATTTGCTTGGAAGGAGCAGACAGAACGGGAACAGGCGGCTTAGCCCAATCTAGAGCATGTTGCTGACCCCTCCTGCTTGGTTGGCCTCTTTGACCTCACAGATGAAGAATCCCAGGGAGTTGGTGTGGGTAAAAGTTTAAGGTGTGGACACTGTCCTGAAGGGCTTTGAGCAAACTGCAGTTGATCTGTACTTTGTGGGATTCATACTAACCATTGGAATATTCAGGAAGAACTGTGCTTTTGAGACTGGAGCTAGGGTTTTGTGCTTCACATAAAAGTTTTGTTAACCATGTGGTGGGGAGGGTAAGGATGAAAAGCATTCTGGGGGGAATACAGAGTTTTCTAGGGAGAGATAAGAGCCCAGTTTAAAGCAATGGATTACACATTAAAGTTGGGATGTAGGTGATCCCACCAGGAAAATCCATGCATAATGCTTGCTTTGGCAAAGTTGTTTTCACATAATTTTTTTCAATCTACTCTCTACCTTGCAGATTTTGTGGAAATGAATTTTCACTAGGTCTTTGGCAAGATAAATGGGCTTTGAAATTTGAGGGTTGTTTTTTCCATTCTGACCAAAGTCTTTTGCTATTCCTGAAGTTTTTTCTCAGGGATTCAGTCTCCCTGTTGGGCTGGTGTCATTCAGCTTTTAAGGGGCTTTGTTCCTGTGATACATCTCCAGGGGAGGTATAGCTTTTTGTGACTTTGAGGACAGCAAAAGGGCAAGGGACAATAACTTCTTTTTGAGATCATATCTTGATTTTATTACTTCCTGAAACTCATTGCCAAACACCACCTTACCTCTGACCTACTTAAGTTAGAAAATCCTGTTGATATCAGAGAAGCTGTAACTTTGCTGGATGTCATGTGCTCATCTCGTGTCTATGGATAACCAGTGACCAATCATTAGGGTGCTTGCTATAATTCCAAATTGCTCTTCAATAGAAATCATCAGGAAACTTGGGGCGAAAGTGTTTTATCATTTTCAAGACTTTGAAAGTGCGCAGCACCCAGAGGGTTTCCATATTGGTGAATTTAAAATAAATGAGCATGAAATTAATGCATGGGATGAGAATATACTAAATGACCCAAATGATTAATTACTGGAAGTAATAAAGATCTCTAATATAAAGGTAAGACCTTGAGTTGTGATCCCTGACTCATTATCTGTCCTATAGTTGACATTGTGTTTACTTGAGATAACTGTCTTAGTTTTAGAAGAGGTAATGCGAGGTGTCTACCAAGCCATGCTTAGGGAGGCCCAGTCTCAGGATCTCAGGGTCACTCCCTGCCATATTCAGCCATCTGAACTGGAATGTTCAATGCTAGAGCCCAAGGATCTGGTGTTGCCTAGTTCCTATGGTTTTGGGAGACCTTTGTCCCACCTATCATGGCAATGTTTGGAGTCCAGTTGCATTCCTGATCTCTATGTGTCACCCCAAGCTCTTATGCAATCATTTTCAGACATTCCAAGTGGATAACTCTTTTAAGTAGATATATGGACAATCAGAGCTTAATTGAGGCACTTATATTACATAAAAAGGTAAAAGAAAACATGTGTTAGAGTTTCCACTACAATAGAATATTAAATCAGTTGCAAATGAGCTTTTTGAAATCTTGATGTTGTGAAACTAGAACAAATAATGTTATTTTTGTTTTCTTTATCTGTAGGTTATTCAACTGCATATTTGTATATTTCCTTTGCCAAATATCTAATCTTGAAAATATATAACTGCGATCAATATAAACTTGGATAGATGTGAATATTTACTCTGAGATGACAGAAGGCTTATCCTACAATAAAATACATAAAACAGTAGTAGGGGCAACTGGAGAAAGAACAGCATGAATTAAAAAAGAGTACAGAGAACTGCATTTTCACATTTATGTAGACTTCATTGTGACCTGGTCCAAAAGTCTAAAGTATTTTCTTCTACTGTTCTATAACTTCTTCCTTCTCTATCTGTTTCACTCACCACCTCACCTCTTTCCCCTCTAATAGTGAACTCCCCCACTGAGATTACATCATTATTGTTTTGTTTGTTATTAGCTTTATTTTATCACTTTATATATACGTAAAAGTGATGTGGTATTGCTCTTTCTCTGTTTGACTCATTTCAATTAGCTAAAATAAATGAATTCATATATATATGAAAAATAAGTAAGAGTATGTACTGCTCTCTCAGATGTTTCAAAAACATCATCAAGATTACCATATCTTCTCTTTATCTTTTCATTAAAGAAAATAGGTACTATTATAATACTCTGAAATTTGAAGTTGCTTATGTTTCCCTACTTGAAATATGTAGTTCCAACTATAAATGAATGCTTAAGTCTAGGACTATTCACTTAGAAATATCTCTCACAGAAAACATACCTATTTTTATGAGCATTTTTTATTGTTAATGAGGTTTCTGTTGCTTGTTTTGGGGCCATATCTACTGATATTCACTAATTACTCCTGATTCTGCACTCAGGAATTACTCCTGGCAGTATTAGTGTGCTATATGGGATACCAGGGATTTAACCCAGTCCTCTGCATGCCGAGAAATTGCCCTATTATGGCTCCAGTCCCATTTTTTTGTTAAGCTTTATTTGTTTTTCCTCGTAGGTATTTTCTCTATGGAAATTTTCTCAGAGCTATCGCTTAAAAACTGAGCCACTTTAAAGTTAAGATGCAAACTACCAAACCTACTTCCATTCTCCATTTATACTTCTTACGTTGTATTGCTTTCAGTGCACTATAATTAAAACGATGCATAATCTCAATACCTGTTACTAATCATGCTGTGGATGAAGTTTTATGAATTATAGACCAGCTTCATCCTGCTGAGTTAATACTTAGAACACATTTGAAAAATCAGCTTAAAGATCAATTAGGGCATTTAATTAGATTATGCATGAGAATGTAAAATGGACTTTAAGGGAATAGTAAGGGGAAAAATTTTATAGAGAAAAAGAAAGAATGAAAATAAAAAAATTAGTAAAAACTGTTTTTTAAATTTTCCTACAGAAAAACAGTTGTATGTCCAATAATTGATGTGATTAGTGATGATACCTTCGAATATATGGCTGGGTCAGACATGACTTATGGAGGTTTTAACTGGAAACTGAATTTCCGTTGGTACCCTGTTCCCCAAAGAGAAATGGATCGACGGAAAGGAGACAGAACATTGCCTGTCAGGTATGTGGACCATATCTTCTAAAACATAGCACTTCTATTTCTATACTAATTGAGAAGTTTAAAATGTTATATTTTATTTATAAATCTATTAAAGTTATATATATTTCATTATACAAACAAGTATAATACCTTCTACATGATACTCTAAGGAACAATGACAAAACTGAATCTGATCAAAATTAGTAGACATAAATTTAAGTATTGGCAGAATGCCAAATTTCTTTTAAAATTTTGTATGTTTGGATATTCAAAATACATTTATTTGAAGTTCTCTCTGTAACTTGCATATTCTAGTCTTGACACTTGAAGTAGATATTCTAAATGAATATGCATCATAATAGAGCTATTCATAAATTAAAATAAATAGAAGTGTTCTGGCAAACATTCTAAATATACAAATCTTAAGTAAATTTTTTATAAATGAAAAATCCATTGGTAAAATTCAAATCTAGTAACAACTATGAAGAACTTATTGTTTGCTTAATTTATTTATCAAGAATATGACTAAGTGGGAAAGTACATGCCTCTCATGTGTGAGCTCCTGGTGTCTATTTGGGGCATGAAAGAAGAACAAACTTATCCTTGTAACTTTATGAATCATTACATGACATTTACAGCAAATAAAAATTGATATATTGAGAAATCCTAAAACCATATTATATTTTGCTCAGTACTTTCCTCTTTAAAGTTAAACTTAGCAAATTGTTGGATTAAAGACCCTAACATTCTAAGTTGGGAGATGGAGAATGACCTTTCAATCACGCTCTGTGGCCCAGAGGCTACTTCCTACACTACAAAGTCAAGAAATTGAGGTTCAGCGTTTGGACTCAGCGATGTGGTGCTGGGTGGGAAGTTATGCGGTGCTGTTCAGGCCTCCCTCATGCCAAACCAGGCCATCCTGGAATAGGAGACATGTGCTCCATGCCCAGTATGGAACTCAGCTCCTGTGTCAGTAAGGCATGAACCTCTGACCACTGTGATCTCTTTTGTCCCTAAGATCCTAATGTTCTAAAGCAACATACTTAACTACATGATCTATATATAAATGTCTCCTAAAATACTGAAGAAATGATACCCATTGCTAATCCAGTGTAATTTTACATTGGCTTAGTAAAATCTAGTTCTAAAAATTGGTTAATTTTAGGACACTTATAATTGTTATTAAATAACTGAAAAGCGATGTTTTTCCATCTTTTAAACATATACTAAAAAGGAGAAAAAATGAAATGCTATTCTAGACAGTTGTGAAAAAACAGCTGAAAATATTATATAGTAATTAAGGTGTAAATTATGAGGTTTTGGTCTTACTATAATCTACTCTTTCACCTCTTGCATCAACAATGAATACTGAGGCTCACTTCATTTGTATCACTTGACTTCCCGTTGTTTATCGATTTGCTTGAATGGGCACCAGTAGTATTTTCATATGTCCAGTCACATGCTAGTGTAGCCCTAGGGCAACTGCTCGCTCCAGGAACATGAAGAGCCTCAAACCATTCCTTCGGGTCATGGGAATGAGGTCTATATTGTTACTGGGTTTTGGCATATCAAATATGACAGGGATAGCTGGACAGGCTCTGCCATGAGGGTGGGATACTCTTATAGTAACCTCTCATCTTGTGCATTTATTGATGAACTGTGTGGCCGCTATGTGGCCATGAGAGTCAGAGAATGATCGGCTTTTCTGCTGGGCAGAGCTCTGACAAGCTGTGGAATCCAGATGTTGAAAACGGCAGCCCTCAGGGTGTGGGGGGTCTCTCTGGTTTCTTGCGAGGCTCTGCTGGGATGGTGGGCCAGGACTAGAACCCGCCTTCACTCCTGGGCACCTCAGGATCAACTAGGCACAGGGAGAGCCAGAGACTCAGGTACACGGGGCAGTGCTGCTACCAGCTCCCAATATTATTATTGTTTATTGGAGATCCTATTTCCCTAGATCATAGTTTCATTTCAAAATTGCCTGATTTTTAAGCTTCATGTGCCAATTTAAAAAAATTTCTAAATACTTGGGGCCAGAGCGATAGCACAGCGGGTAGGGTGTTTGCCTTGCCGCAGCCGACCTGGATTCATATCTCCGGCATCCCATATGGTCCCACGAGCACCACCAGGAGTCATTCCTGAGCAAAGAGCCAGGAGTAACCCCTGAGCACTGCAAGGTGTGACCCAAAAAAGGAAAAAAAAAAGATCGTAAAAATTTCTAAACATTTTATGAACACACACAAATAAAGCTAATGCTTATTCGTTTGAAAATAAGGTACAAAAAGATGTCTTCCTATTCAGTTTTAGTGACACTGGAAAAAGATATGGTGAATTTATCTCTTTTTCTCACTGAGTCAGAAAGTAATGAAGAGGGAGCTAATATTTATAGCAATGTGTTTCTGTTCTCATTTTATGAAAGTATCTAAATAGAAAGAGTGCTATTTTATTTATTTTTTATTTATTTGTTTATTTATTTATTTATTTATTGCTTTTTTGGATCATACTCTGCAATGCTCAGGGGCTTCTCCTGGCTCTTAACTCAGGAATTACTCCTGGCAGTGCTCGGGGTCCATATGGGATGCCAGAGATAGAACCTGGGCTGGCACAGGCTAGCGCAGCGCAAGGTAAACGCCCTACCCACTGGACCATCGCTCCGGCCCCTATTTTTTTATTAAAGAAAGGAAACAGTAATAGTTCTAATTATCCAATTTGCTCAAAACATTTTCTTTTTAACATAGAAATACACACATTCCAAGGCAAGGGTTCTGCCACTAAGCTACATCCCTGGTGTCAATGTGCTCTATTTTTGACCATGGAGAGCTAATGAAATTCTAATAATATTTTATTTGTTTCTCTTAATAATTATTTAGTATTTTACTTTCTAAAATGCTGATGGATCTGGGCAAGAGAAACCTCAGTCTTTGCTGAAGTTTTGAGATATTTATGGCAAAAGGTTAATTAATTCACTGACTGTGTTGTAATAGCCTGCAGGTAATTTTCATCAGCAGAGCTGTAATGTGACTTTCTTTGTACTTTTTAATCTATTACTCGAAGATGTGATCATTTTTCTCACATTCGTACAAACAGATAAATCATTCTAGGTGTTGAAGACAATTTTTTCCAACTTGATTAACAGAATCTGAATAGCTAAAACGATGAGAATTTGGTCAAAATTTCTCTTTCCTTGGCCGTAAGCTTGATTTTAAATGTCAGTTAAGATAGAACTTTCTAGTGCTAATATCAGCCTAAAACTGAGCATTAAATACAGGCAAAAAGATACACATGATAACCTCAAAATGTATGTATTGCAATCCACAATGTGTAAGAGAAGGGAGAGAGAGAGAGAGAGAGAGAAAAGAGAGAGACAGAGACAGAGACAGAGAGATAATAAACCTGCTATAGAGGCAGGCCAGGTTAGTGGCGAGGGAATCAGGGACTTTGGTGGTGGGAAATGGGCACTAGTGGAGGGATAGGTGCTGGAACTCTGTATGACCGTAACCCAAATATGAACATCTTTGTAATTGTATATCTCACGGTGGTATAATAAAATATTAAATTAAAAAAAGACAGAAATTTCTAGTAATTCTAATTGGCTAGTCATCTTTTAGAAATACCATCATGCATCTGCATACACAGAGGACAAACTTGAGCTTGTGATCAACTGTAGCTCAATCATATTTAAAGTTTATAATGGTTTTACTTATTATACTGTGCCCACTTCTGGCTTAGATATTTTCATCTTTATGAGTTTTTAAAATACTTGTTAAGTTACAAAAATGGAAAAATAATACATATAATCCAAAATATTTAGCCCTATTTAATTAATAAACTATCCTTGACATTCTTTTTGCATTTTCGGTCACACCTGGCTACACTCAGGGATTATTTCTGTCTCTTCACTCAGGAATTAGTCCTCGAGGTACTCAGAAGACCATGTGGGATGCCGGGATCAAACCTGGGTAGGTTGCTTGCAAGGCAAATGCCCTACCTGCTGGGCTATCACTCCAGCCCCTATCCTTGACATTTTACTGGTAGAAATTATATGAGTCTTCAGACTCATATAATTATAAAAAATAATATAAGAATAATTCTTATTATTAATATAATAAATATCATATTAATACAATGAATAATGTGATATCATTAATGATATTATTATATAATTATATAAATAATATAATATAATATAAAAATTATATTGAAACAATAGAATAATCAAATTGCTAAACTAAAGAACTATGTCTCAGATACATTGTGTAGATGTTTTATTTGGTTACAGATTATTTTACATTCAAAATTATGATGCTAAAATTGATTTTTAATTTTTGAAAAGTCAGAGATATTTCTACATTGTTCCAGTTTTTTTAATTGTCACAATCAGGTAGAGTTGAGTAGAAATTGTGTATTAAAAAGTAGCATTAAAATAAATGCCATCTCCCACCCTTCTTGTGTATTTCCTTCACTCGAGGTTAAAGATTAGTTGCTATTTCTAATTATTCTTCCATTTCAAGAAATAGCTATCTATCTGTCCCAAACAAAAGTGAGATAAATATGCATATTGAAGCTAATAAATTGTACATAAGTACTTCATTTTCCTCTTGTCTCTAAAATTTGTGGCCCTTAACTTGCAAGCTGCTCCTTGGGAAATGGCTTGGTCTGAACCCCATCAAACATAATGACTCTGTACAAATACATATATATTCCACCTAGTGTGTTGAGCAATAGGTAATATAAATTATTGGGTTGTGTGTATATTATTTTCTGAATACTTTAATTAGTTAGATGAATACTATTACGAATTTCTTCAAAAAACATATCACATATGTTACTTTGGTTTATGATATTGAAATGATTTTAATTCCATATGCAAATCAATATACATACATACATACATACTCTAAATAAATAAGCACACTATTACTTGTATCACTTGTATCACTTGTCTTTCTGTTGTTCATCGATTTGCTCGGCGAGCACCAGTAACATCTCCATAAGTCCTGTCACTTGCTAGTGTAGCCCTAGGGCAACTGCTGGCTCCAGGAACATGAAGAGCCTCAAACCATTCCTTCAGGTCATGGGAATGAGGTCGATAATTGTTACTGATTCTTGGCATATCAAATATGACACGGGTATCTTGCCAGGCTCTGCCATGTGGGTGGTATACTCTCAGTAGTAGGATCTCATCTCGTGCGTTTATTGATGAACCAATGGGAAGAGATCAGCTTTCCTCTTGGTTGGAGCTCTGACAAGCCGTGTAGTCCAAATGTTGAAAATGGTGGCCCTCATGGCGTAGGGGTTCCTTTGGCTTCTTGCGAGGGCTCTGCTGGGGTGGCGGGCCAGGGATAGAATCCCCCTTCCCTCCTGTGCACCTCATGATCAGCTGAGCACAGGGACAGCCGGTAGCAGCTCTGCCCTGTGTGTCTGAGTCTCTGGATTGGGCATAACTGGGCTTGAAATAGATGGCTGTAGGGTGGGACTCTGAGGAGCAGGGCTGTGATCCGCTCTTCTGCTGGGTGGAGCTCTGATGAGCTGTGGAGTCTGGGTGTTGAAAATGGTGGCCCTCATGGTGTGGGGGGTTCCTCTGGCTTCTTGAGAGGCTCTTCTGGGATGGCGGGCCGGGACCAGAACCCACCTTCCCTCCTTTGTGCTTCATGATCAGCTGGGCGCAGGTACAGCCAGTAGCAGCTCTACCTGTGTCCCCCCACTAATTATATAAATTAGCACATATATAATTATCCTACCACCTGCCCCTTGAGGTGTTGCAGGTGTGGCTGCCGTGCCCGGCTGTGTCGGCAGGTGGCAGACAGGAGACAGGATTGCCTACCCCCAGGCTTCTGCCCTGTGTCCCTGAATGGTTAATGGTCTGACATAGAAAAAGGCTGGGCCTCCTGGGATGAACCCAGAGCCATGGCAGAGCCTGGCAATCTACCTATTGTGTATTTGACATGCCAAAAAACAGTAACAATAATGGACCTCATTCCCAATGATTGGAGGCATTACTGGCATCCACTCAAGCAAATCCATGAACAATCGGAAGACAAGTGATACAAGTGATATAATTATATTTTCTGCACATGTAATGTTGAATATGACAAACTCTACTCTAAAGTTAATTAATGTTTGCTGGGCAAGGGAGAGGCTAGTGTTAAATCACCAGGATGTGAATGCAGGAGTTAAATGCTAGTGAGTGTAGGACTGGGGAGATTGTATAATGGCTAAAGGGGTGACTTTGCATTACACAGTCCTAATCCTAACCAGTCAACACAGTATATGGTCTTCAAGTACCTCCAGTGGTCACTCCTGAACACTGATCCAGAAAGTTTCCATATAGCACGGGAGTTACCCCCCACACCTAAATATATGAATAAAAATAGAAAGTTAAAAATAACCAGTGCTAGTTATGCTTCTGGGAAAAATACCTATATTTAATTTATGTCTCTAAATGATCCCACCTAAATATCCTTCAATAGTTACAAAAATATTAATTTCTGATTTAACTTCTCACTGATAATAAAATATATTCTACTTTCATGGGGCAGAGCTGCTACCGGCTCTTCCTGTGCCCAGCCACTCATGAGGCACCCGGGTGGGATGGCGGGTTCTAGCCCTGGCCTGCCACCCCAGCAGAGCCTCACAATAAGCCAGATGACCCCCACTCCATGAGGGCAGTCATTTTCCACATCCGGACTTCCTTCTCGTCAGAACTCCACCCAGCAGACGAGCCTATCACAGCTCGGATCATCGACACCCACCCTGCAGCAATCTTTTTCAAGTCCGGCCCAGGTATGCTGATCCAGAGACTCACAGACATGGGGCAGAGCTGCTACCAGCTCTCTCTGTGCCCAGTCACTCAAGAGGCACCGGGAGGGATGGCGGGTTCTAGCCCTGACCCACCACCCCAGCAGAGCCTCGCAACAAGCCAGACAACCTCCCACTCCATGAGGGCAGTCATTTTCCACATCCGGACTTCCTTCTTGTCATAACTCCACCCATCAGAAGAGCCTATCACAGCCTGGCTTGCGCGGCCGCTAGCGACCCTGTGGTTCATCAATAAATGCTGTATTTTGAGGTGCTACAAGAGTACGCCACCCACATGGCAAGCCTGGCAAGCTACCCGTGTCGTATTTGATATGCCAAATATCAGTAACAATTATAAACCTCATTCCCATGACTTAATATAATGTTTGAGGCTCTTTATGTTCCTGGAGAAAGCAGATGCCCTTGGGCTCTACTAGCTTAAGACAGGACATATGGAGATGTTACTGGTGCCCGCTCGAGCAAATTGATGATGAACAGGAAGACAGTGATACAGTCAACTTTCTTATCCTTTACCCATTATGTTTTATCTCATGACCTCTATTGAATTTAAGATAACTAACTCCATTTTTTGGCGTACCTTATTCGTTATCTTTCTAAAGTAAAATTAAAGATTATTAGACTTTATACTAATCTTGTTATTACAATAAATTTAACTTATTTGTAATTATAAGCTTTTATTACTGCCACAGTTTACATACTTTGGTATTCCTTTGGATTAACCTACATCTGACATATACATTTATTTTTTTTTCATTTGTTGCTAAACGTTTATAGATATGATCAAATGGCACCATAACAACATCAGGTCAAACAGAGTTGTCAGACAAAATTAAATACCACCATAACATTAAATTATAATAATTCTGCATTTATTAGGAATGCTTCATAGAATGCTAATATGTATTCTTTGCTGTATGTTACTACTCATATCATGGAGGAATCAATGAAGCTGATTTAGATCAATCTGGTTTTCATTTCAAGGCTTTGTAATTATGAAATTACCCAGTATTATCAATTATAAAATGTAAAATTATATCTCTGTCTTATTAACGCATGAAGCGTTCTAAAATGCTAAATGAGAAATGAATTTAAAAGGAGTTATTTTGAATTGATCCTGATTCTGTAAGTTGCATATATTCTTTCCCAAATAATGTGACTACTGCCTAATACTGTAAAAGAAACAGGACACCATGCACCACTGCTTAGCCATTTGGTATATTTCTTTCCAGAAGCATTTTTCTATTACTTAAAAGTTGAAAGCCACATATTTTCTATTCCACTCGTTGTTTTGCAAATAAAAATTCCGTAAAATGAGTGTTTCATTTTTTTTTAGTTATTTGTCTATTTCTCTAATCTAACATTGGTTAATTTTTTTTAACTTTGTGGGAAGAGACAATGTATGGAATAAAGGTATATGTATTGCATGTTAGTGGCTCCTGGTTGTTCCCCAGACAAACAGTTTCCAAAACATTGCTAAGTGCAGTTCTCCTGGTGGCCCCTGACCACCTCTTGGTGTGGGTAGGCTGCCCTAACACTGATAGAATGATCTGCTGATCTAATCCACAGTACTCAGGGCCAGAGCAGCACCGCCTCCAAGGGCTCTTTCATTGAAATACAGATTCGGTTAGCTAAGAATCTAGGGAAATGACCCCAGACCACTCTGAAAGAAAGAGTTGAATTTTTATTTCCCACTTCTTCAACATTGTTGCCTACCTGTGTTCAAATTTGCTTCATATTGTTTATGTGAGAGAAAAAAAAATTTGATGGAGTATGTGAATCTCTAAACTTTGGAAACTATAGGATATTTATAATACCTTGCTTCCTAGTGCTTTAGAAAATAATTTCCAAGGTTTTAAATAGTTGGGATGAGAGAAAATTGGAGGTAAGATAGAAATTATAATGAATTGAATTGATATTTATATCAATTTATTTATATCCGAACTAACTTATTACTTTAGCAAAAGTTTTTTCAAATGACTGATTCCAGCTGACCCCATAGTGGTTTTGATTCTTCTTAAACATGAAATGAAAGTAAATGGGGAAAATGAAACTTGGACAGAGATCACAGCTCTTAGAGGCTCACATGCTTTTGCTGAGTAAAAGGGCGAACACACCACAGGGCTCATGCGCTATTTCTGGTTCCATACTCAGGGGCCACTCCCACAGCACAGTGCAGTACTGAGTATCAAACTGCGGTTCCCAGAGAGAGAGCAGAGCAAGGAAGATGCTTACTTGCTTGTATATGACTCAGATTCGATCGCCATTGCCCTGTCTGGTCCTCCAAAATCCACCAGGAGTGAGCTCTGGGCAGAGCAACTAGAGGACCACAGCTGAGTGTGGACCCCAAATGACAACAGAAATTTGGGTTCCCACCTGCAGCAGATACGTTTTTTAGAAGTTTGGGCCATCTGCCTAAAACTTAGAGTTTTATAAAGTTATAAATATTATGAAAAATATAGATTAAAATAAAAACAGAACTATTCCCCTATTATAAATGTAGGTAGGGGGGAGAGCTATTTGTTCCTACTAAGTACAACTTGTTTTTTTCTCCCCTCAAAATTAACTTTAAAACTTTGTGTATTCCATGAAATAGAGAACAGGGCTTGAGTAAGCTTCTTTGCTTAGAGCTCAAACTAGCATAGATGTTTAAAGTAACAGGTTCATTTGCACAGAAACCTACCTGCTTTTAACCAAACATTTTTCGGTTAAGTGTGATGTTGTACAATATCCCATTAAGCTTGCCATTTTTCTCTGCTCAAACTTATAAGCACACTTCATTACTTAACTGTTAACAAAATTGTATGTATGCCCTTTCTTCTTGTATTCTCACCTATTCTTTATATTTGCTATAGTATACAAATTCAGGAAGACATGAAAGCAACTCAGAACATCTAAATTCACTTTTTGTATCTAAACACACAATACGATCAATCAAATGAAGGCATAATCTTATGAATTTTAATAATCAAAATTATGTGACTACAGTATCTCTAAATTATTCTAAATTTATCTTATTTAGAGAATATAATGTTTATCTTTTTCTCTGCAATGAAATATGAGATATATTATTAATAAGATATATTAACAGTCTAGATATTGTAGTACTCAACCATTGTTAAAGCATCCTAAAGCTGAGTCTCTCAGATCTTATTTAGTTCATTTTCATCCAAAGACCTTGTGTTTGGCTAGGAAAAATTGAATATAATCCTGGTTTATCAACAGTAATAAATATCAAAAGAAAATTATTATATTAAATAACTTTGAAATAAATTTGAGAACAGCTAAAAATATAGGAAAACATAGTACATAAAGTTGGAGTTTAAAACTCAGTAAATATGTATTCCCAAAAACTACCTCAAATATTCAAGCTAGTTTAGAGATGGTTGTTGGTATATATGAGAGAAATTAGAGATATTAATAAAATTTCTTAACAAGTCACTAACTGCTTTAGGGTATTTGAATAGCAATTAAACTTTATACACATTATAATTCAATTCACTTGACTGAGTTTGTAGGGATTATAAAACTCTATAATACTAAAATTATATTTATAATCGTATTCTGAAACCAAAATTAAACTCATTATCTTGGAAAGAAATCTTTTGTTTTTTTGTGGGGGTGTCAGGGGAACACCTGGTGATACTAAGGGGTTACTTCTGGCACTGCACTCAGAAAGGAATTCTGGCAGATGCGGGCAACCATATGGAATGCAGAGTATCCAACCCAGGTCAGCCATGTGCAAGGCCGGGACTCTATCATTCTTGCCCCTTTACTTTTCCTCTCTTTAAGACTTAAAATGTGTTGCAGCTCCTATGAACTGGTACTATGCTAAAATATTACAATCTGTACTTCATAGTAGAGTTTATTGATAATGAGATTTAGATATTGAGTTTAAGTTTAAGTCTTGCTAAAGATCATGCTGTGGGTTTGAGTTTTTAACCTTGTCAGTTCAAGTAAAAACTGAACTGGACTATCTCTAGAGAATCTTTATTGTCTACCTGTTTTACACATACATGGCATGTATCTCAGTATAAAATATAGGTTACATTGTTTTAATGATATAAAGGGAATTCTCTTTAAGCATTTCTGAATAATCAAATATATTTCATCCTTCTTTTAACTTTCCATTTTCTGGTGATAAAGATCATTGTTTTTATAAATCAGATATTTGTTTTTTGGAGTTTTTATACTCTAATATATCTTTAATTTCAAATATGTCAAAGCCAATTACCAAACCTCTCCTACATTATAAGAACAGAGGTTTTCCCATGGGGTGCATTTTAAGTCTTTTAATTTTTATGTACTCAGTAAGTGTGTATTAATAGTACAATACATTTAATGAGTGCATTAGGGTATTGTATATATGCATATATGTACATATATATAGAAACAATTATTACACTTAATACTTATACTTAATATCTTATACTTAGTAAAATATCACAAGTTCCTTGAGAGAGAAAAACAGAGAACATAGAAGCTAAAAGGGAAAGATTATATATAGGTTGAAGAGGACAGGTTTGTACTAAGGAAAACTCTCCCCTTCCAATCTGAATACAGTCTTCCTATTACAAAGAAGTATACCACCATTGTATCGCCTAATATTAGGGTACCTTTAAACATAAAAGAAGGGTTTCAAAGGAAAATACATGTGAGAAATGAATTGCTAACTGTATATGAAAGCCTTTACTAGAAGCAGAAAATAGCCAGATTAATACTGGAAAGACATGTGACAGAGAGAGGCTCATTGGGTAGTTCTTTATAACTAATATTTGAGATAAAAGAGGAGTTTGTTCCTTAAAATCGTTCTAGATTATCTGGTAAACATTTTTTGTTTGTTGTTTGTTTGGGGACCACACATAGCTGAGTTCAGGGCTTATTTCTGGCTCTCTGCTCAGGAATCACTACTGGCTTGGGGGACCAAATCGGATGCTAGGGATCAAATCCCGATTGGCGCATATAAGGTAAATGCCCTACACACTGTACTATTGCTCTGGCCTCTCTAGTAAACATTTGTAAAGCAGTCTGTTGAACAAGTTGTGGAAACAGAAGACTATGGAAACAAGATTTAAATAAGTTAAAAATACGGGGGCTGGAGAGATAGTACAACACTTAAGTTCCTTACTTTTCATGCAGCTGATATGGGTTCAAACCCAGGCAGCCTCGTTGATCCCCAAGCCACATAGGAGTGATCTCTGAGAATAGAGCCAGAAGGAAACCTCGAGTACCATCGTATGTGTCCCAAAAACAAAACAAAACCCAACATAATTAATAAGTATTAGGAAAGCAAAATACAGATGGAAGAGGTAAAAACAAATTAGGATTCGGTTTCAAAGAGGTGATAGTTAAAGGCTCTAACAAATGTTTAAGGTAGAGAGTACAAAAAAATAACCCTAGAGACTTGGAAAGTCTTCATTTTGGGATAAAGAAAATTATTGTGCAATTGTATAGAAAAATATTATAAATAACCTATTTCTGAGTAACAGATGAGAATAAGTAGATCTAAGATTTGACAGCATTCCAAAGAAAGGAAGTGGGCAAAGTATCTATAGGAATCGTAAAATCAATAGTCAAGTTGGACAAGGAAGCTCTTGAACAATGTAATGGATTACAGAAGTGAAAGACTTTCAAGCAGGAAGGCTAATGAATCGTTACGTGTGTGTGTGTGTGTGTGTGTGTGTGTGTGTGTGTGTGTGTGTGTAGTTTAGGGATTAATTCCTGCTTCCAGGCTCCCGATCCTGCGATGTCATGGCAAGAATCTTCATCACAGACCTAACTCTTTCTCTCTTTCTCTCTTGTTTTTTTGTTTCATTTCATTTTGGATACGGAGAGGTTAAGGAACTGCTATTGAATTTCTGGATCAGATAGATCCTTTCAAAGAGCAGTTAATATAGAGGTGGAACAGAATGCATGATCTAATTTTAGGAAGAAAGCCAAGAGTTGGGGAACGAAAGTAACCTTGAATAAAATTACTAGAGGAATGTAGAAAATTCTATGCTCCTATTTTGAATGAATAGTGGGATTAAAAAAAAGAAAATTGGATTAAAAAAAAGAAAAAGGATATTTTTAGGATCATCTCTTTCTCCTTTTTTATGCTTCTTAGGTAACACCTGGTAATGCTCAGGGGTTACTCCTGGCTCTTAAGCGCAGGAATTACTCCTGGAAGAGCTCGGGAACCATGTAGGATGCTGGGGATCGAACCCGACTTGGCTGCGTGCAAAGCAAATGTGCTACCTGTTGTGCTATTGCTCTGGTCCCATCTCTTTCTTAAAATACAGTTTGTAATTTTTGTTTGTTTGGGGGGGCCATGCCAGCTGTGCTCAGGGCTTACTCCTGGTTCTGTACTTAGGAGTCACTCCTGACAGGCTTGGAGAATCATATGGAGTTTCTGGAATCACACCTGGATCTGATGAATGTAAAGCTAAGGCCTTACATGCTGTACTATTGTTCTGACTTAGTATTCATATTTTTAAGTAAAAATTGTGTTTTTATTTATTACTTTTCAGATATATATGATATATATACAAAATACTCTCATCATATAATTTAAGGCATTGATATTATGCATTTCAGCATATGTCTAGCAATAATAATATCTTTAAAATGGACTTCAGTATGTATTAAATATGTGTTAAAAGCTTTATTACTTTATTAGTAAATAGGTAAGTGGGTAGGCACTTTGAACTGATTATTAAAAATGCATCACTTAACATTCTTAAGCACTTGCTTGCTTTGTGATAGGATAATTGCAGCAATTTTTGTTCCTCATTTCATTTAATAGATGATCTAACACCGTAATACCTTATAGAGTTATTGCCACACAGTAACAAAAGCTCAATCAGGGAAGGGTCGTGGCCATTCCATAATTACCATCTGTTTAGCTTTGTTAGTATTTCTCATTATAACAGAGAAGGTCAATGATACTGTTCATGACAGGAGCCCGGCAAGGGTAGAAGTAATAAAACAGCTTGGAGACCAAGTGAGGCTCTGCTACTCCAAGTGATGGACAGTTAATTACCTGAGTTTTAAACAGTAAGAGCACTGGGAGAAATTGAAAACTTTGCAATATGGTAGTTATCCAAGTACATATTACTTGGTGGTTTTTCAGTGAACTGTACTTTTCAATTAGTCGTCATGAGTACAGCCTGTGGCAGAAGAGCATGTAATTTTGGGAAAAGCAGAACATTTTAACAGTCTAGCATACGTAGATATTCCAAATTTCTATTCTTAGTGCAGGCTTTCCTGTCTTTAGCAGCATTTTAGAATCATCTGGGAATTTTATTCAGTACCAAAGGTCAGGTCCTTGCCAGTCATATTAAAACCTACTCTGTGGAGAGCAGTGACCAGGCATCAAAAGAACTTTTGCCTGGATGATATGATGGATGCGCTTCACAGGTTGAAAAAATCACGCTTCTACAATAAACATCCAAAAGTAACTCCTACTGGTATAGATAGAACCATTTAAGACTACAATAATTTTCTTTTTCAATTTTTTTTTTGTTTGTGTTGTTTGTGGGCCACATTTGGCCTTGCTTAAGGTTAATTTCTGCCTCTATGCTTAGGACTATTATTGGTTCTACTCAAGGGACCATATGAGATGCAAGGGTTGAAGCCAAGTCAGCCGTGTGCAAGGAAAGTGCCTTACACACTGTACTATCACTCCAACACCTTCTTTTTGAGCTTTAATCTATACTTCTATGGATGATGGGTAATTTACACAGTATTTCCTTTACCTTTCATATTTAACTAGTAACTGTTTAGAAGCTTACATCTGACTTAATCCTATAGTGGTAATTTTAAATGTGTAAACAAAACATAGCATATATTCCAGGAAGAATCTGTGCCAGATATCTATGAAGCTTTTGAAGAACCCATTAATTTGTTCACCCATATGGTTATGTGGGTCGTTCTATCATTTTTATTAGGCAAAAAGAAGGGTAAAAAATTAAATACACAACTTTGATTTAAAAAATATTTATGTAATTCTCATAAAGTGCACATAGTGGATAAATATTTTATAGCATTTAATAGATTCATGTTTAGACTCTGGATCTTAATAGATAAATTATGTCTCCATATTTCTAGAATTCAAATTAAGATGATATGTAATTAGGTAATAAACTATAACAACTTGTAATGGTAATGTAATGTGCTGATCGGTAATGACCAATTACTTTTTTTCAGGGGCAGTGATTAGAGCACTAACATCTCTTCACTGTGCCTTTCAGAAGGAAGGAGAAGTCCCTATATTATGCGGCCAGTATTCTTTCCATGTGTTTGTCAGATCACCTATACGAAAATATAGGCCAATATCAACCTAAGTTTACTGAAAAAATGTGAAATAAAAATGCTATTTATTAATTTGAAAACCTTGACTTTGTGGTTTCCAGATCAGATTTTTGAGTTTTTTTTTAACTTTAAATGTCTCAAAAGTATTTGCTGCCGTTTTATTGAACTCCACACATTGTCTTCAAAAGATATTCTTTTGTTTTTGTTTTTTTTTTCAACTAGGACCCCTACTATGGCTGGTGGCCTATTTTCTATTGACAGAAACTACTTTGAAGAGATAGGAACTTACGATGCAGGGAATGGATATCTGGGGTGGAGAGAATCTTGAAATGTCTTTTAGGGTAATTCCATTTTACTTTGTCTTTTGGTGCTGAACATACTATGTTGTAGCATGCACAGATAGACCCCATAATATATTGTCAAACATTTTTGTGGAGATGCAAATTACTGATCAGTTTAATATTTCTTTGAAGCTTTGCTAGTCTGTTTGCATGCAATATTTAGTGTTAATGGACAATGATTGTTTTTTATAAATTTGCAAAAATATTTTTTCTTAGGTTAAAAACATTAGGGCTTTCAGTTTCTAATAAAGAGAGCTTTTTAATAAAAAATATCCTATAAAAGATCTCTTTGCTTTTGAAATAAAACCTGGAACTCTTTGTATTGTATGAATTTGCAAGTGCTGCCTAAGGGAATTTTCAACTACCTTTAAGAATAACCTGTTGTTCAAAGGAACTCCTGAACAATTTTGTAAATAACATGACTTTCTGCAAAACAGACATTATTATTTGACTAATCTGTTTGAGTAAGAAAGTTCACTTATTTGGCCTTCAGAGTAAATGATAATTAAGAAATCTTCAAATCATGACACTAGAAATTATATTGATTATTAATATTTTGCATAGATATGTATGAATGTACTTATTTATAAGAAATAAAATCTGGGACTAGATAGATAGTACTAGGTCCAAGAAGCTTGCCTTGCATGTAGCTGACCTCTTTTTAATGAATATATTTGCATATGGTGCTCTGAACACTTTCAGGAGTTAATTCTGAGACAGAGCTTGGAAAATACCTAAGCACAGCCTCGTTCTGACCCCAAATCCCTTATTCCACAAAAAAAGAGAAATAATGAATAATAACATAAATTTTTCTTAAAGCCACAGATAACGTTTATTTAGTAGACTGAATGTTTTCAGTCTAATATTGCACTTAAAATAACCAAAACTCTCCACTTTTTCCAAATTATAATAAAGTATTTTATCGCTAATATTAATAATCATTAATATTATAATTAATATTATAATCATAATATTTTATGATGTTTAAGAATCATGAGTCTCAACATCTCATTTAGAAGGTGAAGATTGCTTTTCATGAACATTCTATATAAATATTTCTTATATTTTATAAGAAAATATCACTAATACAAGATAATAGAGATGCAATAATGGGAAAAGATAGAACTAATGAAAACAAACCCATGGACTGAGACAATGGAGTGTAGGTGAATAGGCTGCGAAGAGAGAAATGAGAAGCTCCATTGGTTGGTGTCAGAGAGATATTGCTTAGTTGGTGGTGGTTGTGGTATGATAACATATATTTTGAAAAGTGTGAACAGTGGCATTAAAGCATCCGGTTGTTTAAACTATCATTACCCAAAAAGTCCATTTATGAAAAATATTAAATTTTTGATTTTGAGAATGAGAGCTAATTTGAATGTGTATCATGTAGCACATGGCTGATATTGGAGAAGTGAACTGTTTAAATAAGTACTAGAATGTCCTGGTCCAGTTTATGCCTATAAACATTTTGAATAGCCAGATATCTTAGATCTGTTATTAATGGATTTTAACTTTCCTCAGACTTATTTGTATATTTCTAGTTTGATGTCATTTGAACCATAATACTCAGATTTTTAGTCTAGAATGCCTTCTTGCCGTTTGATCTTTATATCCATCTTCGGGCACACTGGGAACAAGTAGGCTCCCGAAGAAAATACTTGTATAATTTCATAATGAATAAAATAAGAGATTACAGCTTAAACAAAAAGAGAAACAGGGAGAAGTGAGGACAATATATTTAAAAATATAGTTTGCTCTTACCACTAGATATCATGTGAAGGATATTTACATATACAATAATTGATATTCATTGAATGCTGCTCTGAGGTTAAATTTTTGAAATTAATATAGAAGTATTGTCATTAGCTGTGATCCTGAAGCACAGTGTTTTCATTCTTAAGATAAGAAAGAGAAACTTGAACGGGTGGAGAGAGAAAGTAACAGAGAAGTAACTTTCTCTCTCCACCTATTAAAGTTTAGATTTTGCCAACTGACTGTCCTTACTTTTGTCACATTGCTCTCTGATTTCATTGATGGTCTTTGAGTTGACTATTTGTGTTCATGTTAAAAACCCAAATTGTGGCCCTTTAATGGAGTGCATGTCACAAATTTAAGATGCTGACTTCCATTCCTGATACCACACACAGAAAATAAAATAATCATTAGAGAACAATTTATGATGATGATAGATAGATTGTGACCTGGAAATAAAAATAGATAAAAATGTTTTAAAAGTTGAAAATTTGGTGCTTGGTGATTTGAAATTATTAAGAATAATTTACTTAGAAGTACATAAGTTATTGCATGATTTTTTATGATTTATTATAACATGGATTTTTTAAAAAGTCATTATTTGTAGTTTCAATATCTTTCAATAGAATCAATATTTAATTATTTATTTCTTTCATTCGTCTTATTTCATTACCATAATATAAAAGTAAGCATTTCTTTTATATGTCCTAGCTAGGGAGATAATAAGGATGAAAAATGCTAGAATAGAAAATTAGCAAAGCAACCAGCATCTCAAATCTTAGCATCTTAATCTTAGATTAAGTTTGTAAAGATTTTAGACAATAGTTTATTTACACACGAACATATATTGAGCATGTAATCTAAGTGTTATTTGATATTCATATATTAAGGGTACAAAATTGATAGATACATCGTATTTTTACTCTAGGAATATCAAATTCTGTGAGAGGTTTACATGGGTACTATTGACCCTATAGAAAATGTCCTCAATCTGTAAAAGGACTTATATTAGAAAGATCTACATAATATTTATTGTTGTAAAGAGAACAGAATTATTCCCCTATGATTAGAATAAGATAAAAAAATATTCTCCCTTTGCCTACTTATAATTAACATTTTTGTGGAATTTTTAGGCATTTCAGTACCTTAAGAACAATGAATAAAAAAGGCCTCCATATTGTAAAGGAGAAAGTAAGATTCTCATTACAGATAAAAAGTATTGTCTGTGACATTTATTTGAATTCATATAAAATGGTACTAAAATGCATAATATTCTTGATATTTGTGGGATGCAGAAATAATATTCAAAATATCAGTAAAATATTTGTAAGTATATACAAATATTAACTTTATTTCTTCTATAGCAATTAAGGCATGAACATTTTAGTTTGAACAATAAAAAGTCATAATAAAATTATGAACTAGTGACAATCTGAGAAAAAATATATGCTGAAAGATCCTCTGTAATAAGTACAATGCGTTCTTAAATAACAAACAAATGCGTATCCATATTTATGTTTTTCTGATGCAATATGATATTAGTAAGGTGTCAGTTATGCCCATATCAATATAAATTCTGTGTAACATTAATCAATACCCTAGCAGGTCTTTTTAAAGTAGAAATTAATGTTGGTTCTATTACTAACTGAAAATAAAAAAAATGGAGAACAATGCAAAATGTTTAGACAAAACAAAAAGGTTAGAGAAGTAAGAGTACATAAATTTGAATATTTTGTCAAGCTGGAGAGATATGTTAGCAGGCTCAGTGACCCAGGTTTATTCTCAGCATCACAAGTACTCTAGCATCGCTCGGAGTGCCTCCTTAAGCACAGAGCTAAGAATATTCCCTGAGCACTGCCAAAATTGAAAAATAATGATAGATGTATAACAGTCAAAACTAGGTGGTATTGACAGAAAGGAAGGCGGGTGAATAAAGGAAAGAGAAATATGATGGTATTTTTAACAAATAAGCATGGAAAAATTAGATTGCATATTCATATGGACAAAAATATCTGAAATATATGCTTTAATTATATAAAAACTAATTCAAAATTTAAAACCTAAAATTGTGGAATAAAATATAGGAAAAAAGTGTTATGTACTATAAATTGGACAGCAGACAAAAGTTTTTTTTAATTAAACATTTTATTATACCACCATGAGATATACAATTACAACGTTGTTCATGTTTGGAGGTTTTGGTCACATAGTGTTCATCACCACGCCCTCCACCAGTGCCCATTTCCCACCACCAATGTCCCCAATTCCCTCCCCCTCCCATAGCCTGCCGAAATGGCAGGTTCTTTATCTCTTTTCTTTCTCCCTCTCTCCTCCTTCTCCTACACATTTGTGAGTTGCACTACATACACTTGGAAGCCATCATGTGCATTTTTTTGCCTATATTTAATGCTCAGTTCTAGGTTGGTATCAGCCCTTTCGACATTTATTCACACATGTTCCCTTCTCTGTCTTACCTAACCTCTGACTCCCTCACATTTGCCGTAAATCCACTTTTGGTAAGACCACCTGATATATATAAGCAGACAAAAGTTTTGAAGTGATAAATTAGACTCCATCAAAATGATGAAGTGATGAGAAAGGCAAATCACCTTTCTGGCAGGAAGTAGTTATTAGCAAATGATGAATTTTATAATTGCCTTGTACCTAAACAACAGAATATTAAAACTTTGGTAACAAGAAAATAATCAGTTAAAACAAAGTATTCAAAAGCTTTAGCAGATGAACAGACGTTTCACTAAAGAATACAGTGAATAAACAGGATCAAAATGTTTACATTATTAGCTTCTAAAAAATTAAAATAGAACCATAAGGAGATAGCATTATATTTGTTATTAATTAAAAGGAACACTTTGATGAGTATGAAGATAAAATGGTACAGTAAGTCTAGCAAACAGCTTTACTACATCTTAAATAATCCCTAGTTATTTACCCTAGGGAAAAGAAAGCATAAGTCTGTACAAGAGTTATACATTAATGATACTTATTTGTAATAACCAGAAACAAGAACAACAGCCATCACAAAGTGAAAGAATTATCGTTGGTTTGTGAGTATAGATTATTACTTAGAAAAATTAATGACTTTTTGTTTCTGTAGGGACCTAACCTAGCTATGCTCAAGTTTACTCTTGGATTTGTGCTCAGGAATTGCTTCTGGCAATGCTCAGTGGACCATATGCAGGGCAGGTATAAATCACTGTTAGCAGTATGCAAGACAAGTGACTTAGACCCTGAACTAAAGCTCTGGCCCCTGGAAAAAAATGAACTATTGGTATTCCCTCTGTCAGTGTGAATCTGCAATTACACTGAATGAAATAGGACAAAATACTATATATAATTTAGAAAATATTTAGAAATAAAAATGTTATCTACAAGTAGATGAAGATAAATTGTCATTGAATTGTTAAGGTAAGAGAAGAAAATTAGACAAAGGACAAGGATTCTTATTAAAACTTTGCCAGAATCTGCCATGGAGCAGGGCTGGGTCAGGGGGAGGGAACCGGGGATGTTGTTGGTGGGAGATGGGCACTGGTGGAGGGACGGGTGCTGAAACACTGTATGACCAAAACCCAAACATGAACTTTTTAATTGTATATCTTTTTATTTGTATGGAGATGGGCACTGGTGGAGGGACGGGTGCTGAAACACTGTATGACCAAAACCCAAACATGAACTTTTTAATTGTAAAAAAATAAATAAATAAATAAATTTAAAAAATAATAAAAAAAAAACTTTGCCAGAATCACCCCTTGTGGGCTTGGGGGCTGTAGGGGATGCTGGGGATGAAACATGGGTAGGTCTTTTAATTTATTTTACTGAGTCACCATGCCTTACAGTTGGAAGGTTGTTCATGATCAGGTTTCAGCCCAACATCGCCCAGAACCCATCCGTCCACCAGTGCACGTTTCTTACCACCAATGTGTCCCTTTGCCGTCCTGCCATCATCCTACCCCTCCCCCTCAGTCTTTCTCTAGGGCAGCATTTTCCTTCTTTCTCCCTTTCTCTCTCCCATGAGCATTATGGTTTTCAGTACAGACACTGAAAGGTTACCAGGATTGTACCTTTACTAATCTGCTCGCTGTTTTCATTTACCACTGTCTTTGTCGTAGTGGTCTCTTCCCTTTCCCAACTGCATTTTCCGAAGAGATTGAAGCAGACTACAACCATGGACCAAGCTTCCTGACCCTTGTTTCTACTGTCCTTGGCTATTGATTTCATATTATAATTTTTATACCCCACAAATGGGAGAAATCATTCTGTGTCTCTCACTCCTTCTGACTAATTTCACTCAGCATGATGCTCTCCATGTCAACCCATTTATAAGCAAATTTCATGAGTTCATCCTTATTAACAACTGCATAGTATTATATTGTGCAGATATACCATAGTTCCTTTAACCAGTCATCTGTACACTAATTCTTGTATGTGTAACTAACAGTTTACATTTATATTTTATTTAATTCACTCTCAACTGAGTGAATTAAATAAAATATAAAACTGCAATTTAATTTTATTTATTTATTTTTAGGTTTTTGTTCACACCTGGTGATGCTCAAAGTTCTGTGTTCAGGGCTCACTTGGGTAAGATTAGGGCCGCTTTTTAAAAAATAAGCTGCACACTATGGAAATATTAATTTATTGTTATCAACCTTAAAAATTGGAAGATTTGTCAATGGAAGCATTTTAATTAGAAAGATTTTTTTTCATTACAGTTTAATAACTTTTAGCTGTTCACTTTTTACCTTTAGCATGATACTAGTTTCTTATATACTATATGCAAATGTCAAACTTGAAATTTGAATCTTAGTTTGCTTACAAAATTATATTCATGATTAATGTCAGGTGTTCCAAAAGTGAAAGGGAGCTTATGGTCTTATGATCCTTATATTATTACATCACAGAAATAGAAAGGCTTACTCAGAAGTTTCTGAGAGATTTCACAATAAATTCCTTAACTAAACCAGAGCTCACTCACTTTTTTTTTAGTTTTTTATTATACTAACGTGAGACATACAATTACAAAGGGGTTCATAATTAGTTCTTGGTAATACTGTATTCCAGCACTCATCCCTCCACAGTGCCCTAATCCCACCACCAATGTACCGACACCTCCTCCCGCACACCCCCAGGCTGCCTCAACAGCAGGTACCCCCGTTTCCTCTCTTTCTCTCTCTGTCTCTCTCTCTCTCTCTGTCTCTGTCTCTGCATCTCTCTCCCTGTTCTTTTTTCACATTGCGGCTAGCCCTGCAGATATTTAGGGTTTATCATGTAAGTCTCTTTGTGTATAGTCAATGGTGAGTTCTAGCCTGACATTATTATTCCCACACTTAGTAAAACACTGGCATGTAATAGCAGGATTTTTTAAATCCCCATTTTTCTTTACCTTCCAAACCAAAATGCAAATAGTAGTATGTTAATATGAAGAACAAATCCAAATGAAATGTTGTAAGATTCATTTAGTTGTGAATTTTACATTTAGTGAATTTTACATTTAGTAAAATTCATTTAGTTTCAAATTGCACAGGCAATGGAAAAGTGAATGGGAGAATAGTATTATAAATAAGACAAGGAAGTCGTCGGACTTTTTTGAAAGGTTGTAGAACCCAGACTTCATAAAGTAAAAAACATTTAGAGGACAGGAGACATAATATCAGACTTAAGTCATGTACCTTGTACACATGTGTCACAAGTTTTAAATTTTCTAAATAGAATTAATCCAGTTCTACTCCTGGCACTGCACATAATATCTCAAGTACAGCGAGGAGTGATCCCTGAACACAGAAGCAGGAGTAAGCCAGGAAGACCACCGCCAGGTATTCTCCAAACCCCCAGCCCATCTGCCCTGCAAAAAAGCAAAATGAAATAAAAAACTGTTACTGCAAATATTAGCATGGTGTCCTTGGACCACCATGAAAATCAGAAATCAGACAGTAATAGAAACATTTTGTGTAATTTAATGAAATCTAACCTTATATGTTAACTATAATTTTGTAGTATAATAAAGCATTATCTTCATGATAAGGAGATATTTCAGTCAGTGAAACCTGTATAATCATAGTGAATTAAAATGTGTATAGAGAACTGTATTTTTTCCAAAATAAAAATGCAAGAATTTATTTTGTTTGTTCACTATAATAAATATCCCATTGTATATGCTCCCATATAAAAAATAACAAAAAGAGGTATTTTCACTTCCGTGTTAGAAATTGTGTGATAACATTGTATCCCTAAGGTATATGAGTGGAAACAAGTCATCTCATTAAAAAATAACATTTTTAAAAATATGAAAATAAAAACCAAATGAGCAACAGATAATTATATTGAATTGTCTATGCTGTGATTCATCACCTTATGCTACATTGACACAAAAATGTTTAGTGCATTAAGGCATTGTAAGAAAAGTGGGTAGTCTGCTACTTAATATTAGGATTTTCGGTTGTCAATGCAAGTACAATTTATTCCTCCTTGAAATGATAATTCTTATTGTCCTTTGTTTATCTCATAAGGTCTTATATTACTGTTTCTCTTTGAAGTATAGGCTATTCATCAACCTACAAATACATTCATTTATTCCCTAGACTGTTTGACCTGGTCTCAGTTTTGTATATTTATATATAACCTATCTTCTCTCTAGATTTATGTGCATGTAAGTGTATTTGAGTGTCACTGATTAAATAATCATAAAGGCCCAATTCTAAGTTTCTAGTAATAATTATCATAAAGGATATAGTAGGGTAATTAATACATAGATTTTAGAAGTTTACAATACAAGTGGTATCTAGTGAAAATGAGTGCTGAGTTATAATTACCAGACATCTTAAAGGAGTGGGGTTCCAAATAGAGAACTCTGGGAAAAGGATAGGAATGAAGTACATAAAATAGAGATGGAATTACAAAGCTAAAAATAATAATGTGTACATTTTGCCATTTAATTTCTATTAAGATATACAGATTTGAATGGATTTCGTAGGTGTTATTAGGAAACACATTTTGAAATAGATTTTATTGAAAAATTATGCAAGTTTGTATTCTATCTTCTTGGATTCAGTTATGTAAAGCAATAAGAGTATATCAGAGGGAAATAAATATTGATTTCTGACATAAAGCAACAATTTTCAGACTTATTTCTTTAACAAACATAGGTATACATCAAAGAAATTAAGTAGCATTATTACCATGTGGCAACAAGCCAGATGTATTTGTCATTTTAGTGAGTTTCAGTGCATTAAGAAACCAACCATCCTTATTAGGGAAAAATATCTGAAATGTGACCTAGGACAACAGTCCAAATACTGTGACAGTTTTCTCAACCTTCTTGCTACTGCATAGATTTCTCTACACACCCACATCAGCTATAAAAATCTTTATGATTTTTTGGATATTAAATATGAAAGAGCATAATTAACTATTTGAATTTATGGTTCTAAAAAAGAGCTATATTAAGAATGTTAATGTGCTCAGAAGGATTGCATAGCAATCTGACTTCACTTCTGTTGACTAGATATTACCAGTCACCCACTGAATTTATTTAATCACAGAAAATAGCACAGGAATTAAGGCAGTCATTCCGCTGATTCATATTTGATATAAACCTAAACTATTCTATAACTGAATATTTGACCTTTCTCTTGTTTCTAATTATGTAATGGAATGAATTTTTGTCACGTTCTGGGACATCTAGTGTCCTGTAGTAGTGTCAGGAATAAGTTGATCAACCAAGCTAGGGTATGCTCTTCTGTCTGATGGTGACATCATTTGATGCTCCACTGAGCTCTCTTGTGAGTTCATAATGACAGGAACCAATTTTGAACGGTTTATTTTACAAATTGAAATTTACATTTTTCTTTGTGGATAAGGAAAAAAAGTAAATTATGTCTGAGATACCTTTAATTTATAAATTTTAAGAATTATATATATATAACAATACCTCCCATATACTTATACACACACACACACACACACACACACACACACATTAGCCTTGACTAAATAAGATAAACCTGCCAATAAATCATATAAAATTTTATAGGTAAAAATAAGTTAAAAGGGCCCGAGCCATAGCACAGCAAGTAAGACTTTTTGCTGTGCACATGGTCGAGCCAGGTTCGACCATGGCATCCCATATGGTCCCCTGAGCACCGCCAGGAGTAATTCCTAAGCAAAGGGCCAGGAGGTTCTTGAGCATCACCGGGTATGACCCAAAAACAAAAAAAAAAAAAATTGATAACTGACTTAAAAATATGTGTCAGTTTTTTTCATGCAGGTGATTTTTTCCCACTTCAATTAAGCACTGTTGTTTCTAAAGTTGTTCATGAGGCATTTGTTACAGGTATTCAGTATCACAGTCCCAATCTCACTGCTGCTGTGACTTTCCTGTGGAAGGAAAAGTCCCCTTTTTCCCTAGAGCCCCTGCACCCTGCCATAAAAGCAGCCCCTAAACCATTTATTTTATATTGTTTGTTATAACTATTCAGATAATGGAATTAGCAAAAAACTTTTGTAAAGAAAATTTGTGAAATTTGTTATATTTCACCATGGTTGCATTAAGTCCTTGTCTTAGAGTTTACTAAGCTGTTGTTGCTAATTGGTCTTCTGTGTTATCATTTTTGTTGGTTGCGCTTTATTGATTTTTACATTATATTTCCATCAATCTGATATGCTACTGTCGGGGACGCTGCCATGGTCCCCAACAGTGCCTGGAAGTGAGTTCCTTCTACCTCCGAACCCGGCAGGGAATGGATGAAGACTCAGGAATCCGATGCAGTTTTAAAATGCTTTATTTATCACAGGTTCAGGCATACAAATCAGCAATACGAAAAACCCGGTGCTTAGGATTCCAGGCTAAAACCCCAGCCATGTGTAGGCCAAGATGGCGGCCACCACATGTAAAGGCTCTGTAAAAGGAGACAAAGACAAGACTCCCAAGAAGAGTGCAAGCCAAAAACAGAGCCCAAAAAGAGAGCCCAAAGAGAGAGAGGAAGCAGGCTGGTTTTATACCCCTGCAACTCAGACCTCCCACTATTATGGGAAGCAGGAAGGGTCAAATGCCCTTAGGTAATTTCTCCCAGCAACTCACCTAGTCCCCATTATATGCTAATGTTTTGAGACAAGATCTGCCTGGAAATGCATTATAGTGTAGAGAAGGGGGTTTCTGAGATGCCATGTCTCTGTACCAAAGACTAATACTAATGCCAGTTAAATATTTCTCCAACCCTGGTAGTTTTGTATTTTAGTTGCCTTTGAGTTATCAGGGAGTCATGCTTGCTTGCTTGGAGGCAAACAGCATTTCTCTCTGGTCTAATTACTTAGAGATCCAACGTGACCAGGCAAATATGCTGGTAAGATCTAGCTAATCCCACGATGATTGTGGTAGCATGAGAGAATATTTATACCAGCCAGTACAGAATACATGGTCAGATAAACTGCCACATTTAGACTACCCCCTATCTATAAAGTGACCTGCAGGAGGCAATCCAGGGCAGATGCAGAGGCCTAGTCTTTTAGGTGTCCTGCAACATGCTACTATTTTGATATTAGTACTGTAGCATTTAATTTTGTGTCTCTAGAGAAGTACTGAGAGATGAGATTACATGGTGGAGGTGATGGATGTGAGTGTATTTGCTAAGGCCTCCAGAAGTATTGGTAAGTGGGAGGAGGTTACTCACCCCAACTCTAAGAAGGCCCAGTGTTGTCAGCACAAAAACCCTGGTGTATCTGAAATTTAGGCAGTTTGACATTTCTATGGAGTTCAGTCTGGAGTCAGTGGAGTCAGTCATACGCATGGTGGCAGCATTGGAGTGTGAGTGTGGCTGCAGGGGCTTTGGCAGGGTGGGGACTTGGCCCACCCCTGTTCCCAAGATCACCCCAACATTTCAACTGGGACCTGTGTATCCGAGAAAGTTTGCTGCTAGTTAATCTCTCCTGAAATTTAATCAGGAGTCTCTGGAACAGCAAGTAAATGAGCTTACATGGTGGCAGTGTTGGTGGAATGTAGGTGACTGGTGTAAAGAATATTGACAATAAGCATAGAGTCTGGTCTCATGGAACAAGTGCTAGAGTGAGACAAAATAAATACAAGAAAGTACCTCAGTGAACAGGCAAACTGGTTGTTAATTTCAGATGGGAAATTTCTTTTGGGAAAGAAAAGTGAAGACATTGATTCTGTCACTGGAATTCTCTAGTCACAAATATCCTAAAACTGTTGGGGAAGGAGAGATTTCCTATTCTACATTTTTTTAAATGATTGAATATTCTGGTAAAAATTTTACTGGTTAAAATTAGCATTATTTTCACGTTAAAATGCACATTTTTATTTATTGTTATGAGCATTTGAAACTCGCAAAATATTGAACACAGTACAATGTTAATGAGATAGAAAAAATAATTTATGTTCTCCAAAATAGTTTAACTAAATAGTCATAAGTTAATTATTAGTTTATTTAACTGGTGGTTAATACATACAATTGATGGAATATGCCAAGCAACCCATTAATTGCTAGGATATAGACATGAGCAAAAGAGGACCAACCTCTAATGAGTACATTTTGTCATGGAGATTTATATTTAAATAACTCTTTTTTAGAATTATTTTATGCATATTATTGCAATAGATATCAGTATGATAAAATATATAAAATGGTTTATATGCCTGTAAATTTTCACCTTAAGGTGTTTATAACATTTTCCTTGCATATTAAATTACCTCTGCAGCAGTTATCAAACTACCAGTTCCAGGAATAAGCTCAGAGTACTGCTAGATGTGGCCCTAAAGCAAAACCTAAAATAGAAATAAGTAGAAATCAATATATAAAATATTCAACCAAAAATACCCAAATATTTCACTTGAAATTTATTTTTTATTAGGGAGACACCCTTATCTAATAATCATGATAAATAGAATTGTCACTGAGAATTAGACTGAGAGGGAAAAGGAAAAAGGAAGAGCTGGTATTGAGGAGTGCAGGGCTAAGGACTTTTAGACAGAAGACAGACCCCCCAAAGTCACTGCTTGCTTGCACTGAGGTTATTGCTCTGGGTTAGAAAGATTCCTAAACTATCCTATTATGTACATGTGCTTGCTAAAAATGTATAAAAAGTTGATTTTAAAATTTGAAAATTTGCTGATGTCAGTTGAGAAAAAAGCTCTGAAGGTACACTTACAAGGTCGGAGCAATAGTAGTAGAGTTGGTAGGGTGTTTGCCTTGCACCCAGATGACAGTTAGGTCCCTGGCCTACCATATTGTCCCAAGCACCACCTGGGTGATTCCTAAGTCAAGAGTTAGGAATAACCTCTGAGCACTGCCAGGTGTGGCCTCCCCATAAAGTAAGGTACACTTGCTTCAAAACATCTAACTGCATTATAAAGCTATAAAAATTAGTATAACATGGTGCTTAAAATTAAACAGATAGAGGAATATAATCACTGTATCACTGTCTTCCCGTTCATCATCCACTTGCTCGAGCAGGCACCAGAAACATCTTGATATGTCCTGTCTCATACTAGTAGAGCCCAAGGGCATCTGCTTGCTCCAGGAACATGAAGAGCCTCAAACCATTCCATCAGGTTATGGGAATGAGGTCTATAATTGTTACGGGTTCTTGGCATATCAAATATGACACGGTTAGCTTGGCAGGCTCTGCCATCACAAGATAATGACAATAACACCCAGAGTTATTTTAAGAGAAAAAAATTAAACTAAAACATTTAACAGGGGTCCCTCCACCGTAAATAATCTATGTAAGACAAGGGTGCCAGTGAAGCTAAGACATTTGCCTGCACCACACCCGAACATTATCAGGAGTGATCCCTGAGCATAGAGTCAGGAGTAAATCCTGAGCACCCCTGGGTGGTACTCGGGATGAAAAAAGGAGAATAAAAAATGATTTAAAGAGTTGGAGCATGGAATTGGTGTTGGAATACTGAATGCCTGTAACAAATATTCATGAACAACTTTGCAAACCACAGTGTTTATAACAAGTAGGGGTGGGGGTGATAGATGGTAATACTGTGTAATAGTAAAATAGTATACGAAGTTTATAGCAGCGTCTCAGGTCTGTCAGCAATTTATTTCTTTTTCCTTTTTTTTTTTTTCTTTTTTTTTTTTTTGCTTTTTTGGGGTCACACCTGGCGATGCTCAGGGGTTACTTACTCCTGGCTCTTCGCTGAGGAATGACTCCTGGCAGTGCTCGGGGGACCATATGGGATACTGGGGATAGAACCCAGGTCAACCGCGTGCAAGGCAAACGCCCTCCCCACTGTGCTATTACTCCGGCCCCATAATGGCCATTTATGACCATGAGCTTCTCTTTGCTAGAACCAGGATTTCTCAACCAGGGGGCATGATATGCGGGCTCGAGTAAGAACGCTAAAGGCCAAAGATGGAAAATCCCAGAAAAGGGGGATCCCAAAGCATACCAGAGTAGAGGTCTGAGGGTAGATGGTGGACAGAGGGGACAGGAGGAGGGGGCACAGGCAGGAAGTTGGGAGGTCTCAGTCATAGAACGCTTGAAAACAGTGGTTAAAGCTCGTCATATAATTTAAAATCAACAAGTAGCAGGAACATGGAATAGCATTACACATTTAAAAATGACAAAACCATGACCCCTCTGTTCATCTGGTTTCGTTTGAGGAAAAACATATATGGAAATTTAGTACATACTAATGAAAACCTCAACTTTATGAGAAAATAAACACATTTCTTGTGCTTGGAATAACTGGATTTCTAATTGAACAAAATAACAATGCTTCGTTTCCTCACTTAAAGGCAAAATAATTTTTCAGAAGACTTGAAATTTAAATGAGGGAAAATTGACATTCGTGTCCTTCAAGAGAATATATGATTAAAAAAAAATAACTGGGTAGAAGTAGAAAATTGATCTTGAAAACAAGCTAAAAATTGAATTATAAGTTATATTAATTTAAAAATTAATTTATATAAACATCTAAATTATAGAGGAAATGTTATAATTATTAAAGTGTTTAAATCCACTTTATTCCAGGGGCCGGGGCATAGCCCAGCTGGTAGGGCTTTTTCCTTACACGCGCCAGCTTGTGCAGGCCCAGGTTCGATCCCTATCATCCCATTTGGTCCCCCGAGCACCGCCAGGAGTAGTTCCTGAGTGCAGAGCCAGGAAAAACCCCCTGAGCATTGCCGTGTGTGACCCAAAAAAGCAATAAATAAATAAACAAATAAACAAACAAACAAATAAATAAATCCACTTTATTCCCATATTGTCTTTAGAAGATGTATCTAATTCTTTCTTCCTCTCCCCTCACGTTTCTTTAAATAAAACTATTTTGCTTCACTAAAGAAGAAATAAATTTTAAGATGCACTTTCTGGAAAAAGAAAACTCAAAACCAAATGCCAAAGAGCTTCTAGTTTTCTACTGCTACTAGTCATTTATGTATTCCTTGTCCCCCAAAGAATGAACATTTGTTTCTTAGTTTAATATTTAATTTACTAATGCACAACCATCAAAGTATGCTACGAATATATCACCAATACTTTGAACCTCTTGGATATCTAGCCTTTCCAGAAAGCAACCCTGTTATACTACTCAAACTAACTGTTCTCATGTACTGTGTTTATTATTCTTTTTTAAAATATATTTATAGAGGCCGAGCAATAGTCCAATGGGTCAGGCTTTTGCCTTGCTCTTGGCCATGCCAGCCCAGGTTCGATGCCAGCCATGCCAGCCCAGGTTCGATCCCTGGCATCCATATGGTCCCCGAGCACAGCCAGGAGTAATTCCTGAGTGCAGAGCCAGGAGAAACCCCTGAGCATTGCCGGGTGTGACCCAAAAAAAGCAAAAAGAAAATGATATAGTTATATAAATGTACATATCTGTTTATGTGCTTAAAGAATATCCTCCTTTATTAAACGTGCTTAATATGTAATGACATCATGCTATGTGTAAAATAATTGAGTTCCATAGACAGAGGAGAAAGGCTCAGAGGATGGTATAAAAGAAATCTTAATTTATAATCTTCTCTCTCAGGCCTACTTTAGGCTAGAATATCTAATTCCCAACCAATTGTTTTTCTTCTGGAAAACGACATGGAAAAAATGTACCATAAATCATTACAAATGTTTTCTGCAGAAGTAGGATTTATTTCATTTTTCTATAAAGTCATATTTGATCCATTATTGATATTTGAGACCAAACTCCAAAACTGATTGTTCATAGAATAATCAGTGCACTCAGGAAATCTGGTGCACCTTGCTAGTCAAAATTATTAATGCGTTCAAAATGAAGTGCACATACTTTTTTATTAAAAAGCTAAATTTAAATCTCTATGGTAACTCCTGCATTAAATGTGCAACATCCCAGGCTATGATTATATTGTCACACTTAGCAATCTCTTTCCCAAGTACTTGGCTACCAATCGCTCCGCTGTTGTTCTTTCTAGTCAACCAGAAATGGTTTTATAAAAGGGAAACTAATTATGTGATTTATTTAAATAAGGCCGAATGACTTCAACAATAATAGATTCTAAATACTAGGAAGGAATCTTTAGAGGGTGTGAATAATGTTGAAGAAAGGCTTTGATCTAATTGTTCAGAATTGGAAAATTAAATATCATCAGTATAGCTGCATTTTTAGTAGCATCGACGTGTAATTGCATACTTTTAATAGGTTTTGTAAAATAAAACTTGAAAAAATATCAATTTTTACTTCATCTGTATGAATGAAAAGTATTTAAATATTTTATTATCACACAAGTAACTGATTTAAGCTACAAATTCGTTAAAGTTTAAAAAAAGGTTTTTGCATAGAATTTTTTAATATTTCTCTATTGTAGTGAATAGTATATGTGCCCTATTGTCAGTATACATTTGTGTATAACAATACCATTCTTAGAAATCATGACAGTTTTACCTCATTTATTACTTGGTGATACTCTCATGTACAATCCCATTCTCACAATTTTCCTGTTTTAATGAGTGACTAAATTATTTATATTTTTAATTCCATATTTTAGTGGGTCAATAAACTTTACAGTCTATTTTAACTGGTTTAAGCTATTTGAGTTTGAGCAATGATTATAACTTCTGAAATTTCTGATGAAAAATCTATTTATATAGTCTTATAAATTGTGAAAATGTCAGGCATTTCACAATAATCTTGTGCTGATTTATTTGAATAGTAATTATACCTGATCTTTTTCTGACACTGCAATACCTGAAATGTACAACTTTTTTTTTCCTGAGGGGTGGTAGAACAGAATAGAAATTCTGGACTCTTTTAGGTCATGAAAAGAAAAACTTGAGGAGGTTGGAAATATATTGCAGAGTTATTGCAAAATATAAGGCAAATGGCAGATATGAGAGTTATCTTTCCTGAATTTATAATTAATGAGCATATTGAATTGATGAATTTGTCATGAAATTAAATAGGGAACATGGAAGAGCAAGGACTGTCCTTGGAGGCTTCTATGTTTAAAATGGAAGAAGAAAATTGTCACTGCTAAGTCAAAACTGTCAGACAAAAAATAAGCATATAGCACAGAAATTTATTTCCAAAGTCACAGTTTATAAGAGTTCATGAGAAGTTTCAGATGACATAAATAAGATAGTATTATAAACAATATTTTAAAAATTGCACTGTGGGACCAGAGACAGTACAATGGGCAAGGTGTTTCCTTGTACCTGACTGACCTGGGTTTAATCCCTAACACCCTCTATGGTCCATCAAACTGACTAGGAGTGATCGCTGAGCATGTGCTCCAGTAGTAAACCTTGAGCACAACCAGATCTGCCTTAAAACAAACCAACCAAAAATTGGATTGAGAAGATTTATAGAGGAAAATTAAAAACTTTAAGAATTATTCCTAGAAATAGGAAAGAAAAAAAAATGCTTACATAATGGACAAATATGACTAATGCAACTATTTCACATTTGTTGTTATTTTAATCATTTAGGGAAAAACAAAATTTTTGCTGAAATAGAAAGAATTAGCAAGCATAGGTAGGGGCCAGAGTGATAGCACAGCGGGTAGGGCATTTGTCTTGCACACGGCCGGCCCAGGTTGGATACCTGGCATCCCATATGGTCCCCGGGCACCACCAGGATTAATTCCTGAGTGAAGAGCCAGGAGTAACCCCTGAGTGTCGCCGGGTGTGACCCCCAAAAGCAAAAAAAAATAATACACAAGCATAGGAAAGGGACTGAGGCATAGTATAAAGATTAAGTTATGTGTCCTGCACGCAGCTGACTGCAATTTTATGTCTGAGACAGCATATGATCTCTTGAACACCAAGATTAATCCACGCGTGCAAAGTAAGGAATAAGTATTCAGCAACACAAGGTGTGCCCCCAAACACTCCTCTTCTCAAATCTAGGTAATGTTGAAAAATAAATAGGGTGCAATAGTTAGGATGAACACTTACAAGCTATGGGAAGTGTTAATAAGATAATAAAGTACCTGAATACAGCATTTTGTAGTTTGTAATGCCATATTACACTAGTTACTTCACTGTTTTTAATCAGATCCCTGTGAATTAATTATTTTTTTTAAAGGTAAATTTTTTTTATTAATTTTTTTATTTTTACAATTACAAAGATATACAATTAAAAAAGTTCATATTTGGGTTTTGGTCGTACAGTGTAGCAGCACCCATCCCGCCACCAGTGCCCATCTCCCACCACCAACGCCCCCGGTTCCCTCCCCCCCCCCCAGCCCTCCTCCATGGCAGGTTCTTTATTTCTTTCCATTTCTCTATCTTTCTCTTTTCCTTCCTCTCCAGACTATGGATTACAAAACATACATTAAAGGGTTGTCATGTGTATCCTTTTGCCTCTATTTAATGCTCAGTTCTAGGTTGGCATTAGTACCCTCACAATTGTTAGCACACTGTTCCATTTTCTGTCTTACCTAGCCTCTGAAACCTACACGTTTGTGATAATTTCCACCTTTGACAGGACCTCCTGATGTATGTTTCACTTGACCTTGGATATTGGTATCATAATATGTACCTATATATTTATGTTATGCAGATAAATGCAGTCATTCTGTAACTGTCTCTCTCCCTTCTGGCTAATTTCGCTCAACATAATCTTCTCCATGTCCATCCATTTGTAGGCAAATTTTATAACTTCATTTTTCCTAACAGCTGCATAGTATTCCATTGTGTAGATGTACCAAAGCTTTTTATCCAGTCATCGATTTTCGGGCACTCGGGTTGCTTCCAGATTCTGGCTATTGTGAATAATGCTGCTATGAACATAAAAGTAGGGATGGTGTTTCCGCTGCGTATTTTTGGTTTCCCAGAGTATATTCCCAGGAGTGGTATGGCTGGGTCAAATGGGAGTTCAATTTCTAGTCTTTGGAGGAAAGTCCATATTGTTTTCCAGAAAGGCTGTACCAGCCGGCATTCCCACCAACAATGGATGAGTGTCCCCTTTTCCCCCACACCCACGCCAGCACTTGTTGTTCTTGTTCTTTTGAATATGTGCCAGTCTCTGTGGTGTAAAATGGTATCTCATTGTTGTTTTGATTTGCATCTCTCTGATGATTAGTGATGATGAGCATTTTTTTCATATGTTTTTTGGCCATTCGAATTTCTTCCTTGCTGAAGTTTCTGTTCATTTCTTCTCCCCATTTTTTGATGGGGTTGTTTGTTTTCTTCTTGTAAAGTTCTACCAGTGCCTGATATATCCTGGATATTAACCCCTTATCAGATGAGTATTGGGTGAATATTCTTTCCCATTCTGTGGACTGCTTTTGTATCTTAGTCACTGTTTCTTTTGAGGTGCAGAAGCTTTTTAGTTTCATGTAGTCCCATATATTTATCTTTTCTTCTAGTTGCTTTGTTAGAGATGTTTCATCTTTGAAGATGCCTTTAGCTTCAATGTCATGGAGGGTTTTTCCTATATTTTCTTCAATGTACTTTATGGATTCAAGTCTGATATTGAGATCTTTAATCCACTTTGATCTGATTTTTTGTGCATGGTGTTAGACACAGGTCCAAATTCATTTTTTACATGTCGCTGCCCAGTTTTCCCAACACCACTTATTGAAGAGGCTTTCCTTACTCCATTTTAGACTCGTTGCACCTTTATCAAAGATTAAATGATCATGTGTTTGAGGTTGGGTGTCAAGATACTCAATTCTATTCCATAGGTCCACGGGTCTGTTTTTATTCCAATACCATGCTGTTTTAATTACTACTGCCTTATAGTACAGTTTGAAGTTGGGTAAGGTGATGCCTCCCATTTTCTTTTTCCCGAGGATTGCTTTAGCTATCCTTGGGGGTTTATCGTTCCATACAAATTTCCAAGATTGTTTGGTCAATTTCTTTGAAGAATGTCATGGGTATCCTCATAGGGACTGCATTGAATCTGTATAGAGCTCTAGGGAGTATTACCATTTTGACAATGTTGATTCTCCCCATCCATGAGCAGGGAATGTGTTTCCATTTCCTTGTGTCCTCTTTTATCTCTTGGAGCAGTGTCTTGTAGTTTTCTTTTGTACAGGTCCTTTACACACTTGGGTAAGTTGATTCCTAGGTATTTGATTTTCTGTGGCACAATTGTGAATGGAATTGTTTCCTTAATATCCCTTTCTTCTCTTTCGTTATTTGTATATAGGAAAGCCACCGACTTTTGGGTGTTGATTTTGTATCCTGCCACTCTACTATATGCGTCTATTGTTTCTAGGAGTTTTTTGGTAGAGAGTTTAGGGTTCTCTAGGTATAATATCATGTCATCTGCAAATAATGATAGCTTGACTTCTTCCTTGCCTATCTGGATGCCCTTGATGTCCTTTTCTTCTCTGATTGCTATCGCAAGTACTTCCAGTACTATATTGAATAAAAGAGGTGAGAATGGGCAACCTTGTCTTGTCCCTGATCTCAGGGGGAAGGCTTTCAACTTTTCCCCATTGAGAATGATGCTCGCTGTGGGCTTTTGGTAGATGGCTGTAACTATCTTGAGGAAAGTCCCTTCAATTCCCATTTTCTGGAGGGTTTTAATCATGAACGGGTGCTGGATCTTGTCAAATGCTTTCTCTGCGTCTATTGATAGGATCATATGGTTTTTATTTTTTCTCTTATTGATATGATGTATTATGTTGATTGACTTGCGAATGTTGAACCATCCTTGCATACCCGGGATGAATCCTACTTGGTCATGATGTATAATCTTCTTGATGAGTCTTTGGATTCTGTTTGCTAGTATTTTGTTGAAGATCTTAGCATCCGTGTTCATCAGGGATATTGGTCTGTAGTTTTCCCCTGTGAATTAATTATTATCTTATATAACTGAAGGTATTGATTCTTAAAGAAATTGTCATTAACTAGATAACATCAGGTGCTTCTTTAAACTATTTGAATCTTATCTCAAGAATTCAGCAGCTTCACTTAACTTTGGACAGGACGGACTCTTTCCAAAAGTGGAAAAAAAGAAACGAAGACGATCTGAAATATTTCCAAAAGCGCCAGGTCAGCCGTTCTTGAGCTCTAGAGGAGAGGAAAGAAGGAGGTTATCTATAGAGAGGATGGACTTGATATTTGAGTTTGATATGAGAAGAAAGTTTTGGATTAAATACTGCTTCCTCAGCACGAATTTGAAGGAACATTGAGATTTCTTATGGAATAAACTTTGCGTCTGAGAATGATATTCTATAGTTCTAATAAAAACACATGAGAACAAAAAAAAATAAAAGCCTTGTACAGCATTCTCTTTATTTGTGACTTATAAGTCAGCAAAAGGGTGATCCAGATCTTACCTTTTATGGGTATGTATTTAATCTTCTTCTAAAATATAATGTTTTGTGTACTAACCTCTACTCTAAATTTAAAATGAATTTTTAAAATGAAAAAGCCTGTCAAAGTAGAGAAGTGCATACATTCAAAGTAAGTTTATGGAAATTTGTGGTGAGTGAGTATTTAAGACGGCATCAGCATAAATTTATTAATGTTTCACTTTTATTTCTCTAAACATTTCACTACACAGACACACACACACGTGTTTGGTTGTGTGTGTGTGCACCTATAAGATTTGTAGAAGGGCATCATAGTTTTCTATGGCTTGCATTTAAGTTTTATATGTATTCCTTATAAAAAAGTATTTATCTGAAGCAAAACTTATGCTTTCCCATAAAAATGTCTCAGGTCCCTGACAAGAAATAAAATATCTCTAGCTGATTAAAAACTAGGAAAGGACCAAGGATGTTACTCAGCAGTTGAGCACTTCCCTTGCATGTATGAAACTTCACATAAACAGTCAAACAGCAAAGGAAAATTCTGTCCATGATAAAGATTATAGTTTCAGTAAATAGCCATTAAAACTGTCCTTTTTCTTATGGACATGAGAAACTCCTTTTAAACTGTCAGCACACACTGTTCTAACACTCATAACTAAATTGATCTAAAAGCTCCTTGAAGAGAGCCATGTTTTGTTTTTTCTTCTCTGTGTCCCAGAGGCCAGAATGGTGCTTGACAAAAAGTCCGTGGCTAAGAGATTTGTTGGACAGAGGCCATCTAGGTCTTGAGGGAAAATGCTTTGAAAGGAGTGAAGTCCTTGCCTCTCCCTCGAATTTATCACAGGGGTTTCCATTTGAAATACACTTGACCACTCTCTAAGTTGGAGAGCAAATTTCATTTCAACTAAAATGCTAGACTCACATCAGCTGAGATAACCAGATTACAGATAAAGAAACTGAATAACCGAAGAATCATTTTTTTTTTGAAATACCATATTTTCTTCCCCTCAGCCATCCAAGTTATTTTAAGTGTTTCTGGCATTCAGATGGAGCAGGAGATGTCACTCACTGCAGCTGGGAACCCAGGTGGTCTACGGATATTCAAAGGGACTGTTCTGGCAACAGTTCAGGGCGACAGCACACAGCTGTTATGAGCTGCTCGGAGGTTAGAAGCTGCAGATGTTAGAACTATCTAACAGGCGGTCCGCTCACCAGACGTGGAAGGACACCAATATAAATGCAAACCACCTGACCTAAATATCATTTGAGAAATCAATGAACTGTTTTCAAAAATCTCATCTACAAATAAATTTTACAGTTGTCATTTATTCATAGGCTTAAATGTTCAAAGGGGGAAACTACAAATTCCGATAATTCTGTTTTTTGTCTTATCTGTCCCTTAACATGCACTAAAAATATTTACAAAGCCTCTACAATTTATCATGTTTTGAATATTTTTGGTTTGTGTCTAGGAACAAATGTGAATGTGTAATATCATTTTTTGTTATTTTGTTCATGTGCTATCTGCTTGCAACAATCTAGTTTTTTTTTAAAAATGCAATGCCTTTTTGAAAATGTAAAAAAAAAGCCTTAGATCTTTAAGATCTAATCTTCATAAGCAGATAAATATAAATATTATATGGTTTTGAATATTTGAAAGACTTTATTGTCCTCATTTATTACTCTTTTCATATTGTCATTTAAGCAAAAGATAGAAGAGTTACAACAAAATACACAGGTGTGTGTGTTTTGTGTATGTGTGTATGTTGCTCTTTGATCTAAATAAAAATTGAGCATTTCCACAGTATCCTAATAAAATACACAATTGTGAGAAATAATAGTGCATTAGCCACAATGTGTCTCAAGGTCACAAAGCATCAAGGTGATGAACAGCAAAAAGTGTTGGTAAACTGTACGTTGAAACCGTTGACAAGTATTCATATTAGAAATATTACTATTGTGTATTTCATTGGCTGGGTAAAGGTGTTTGTTTTTGGAAGAAGTAGGCAAAGAGCGTAGAAGATTCCATCTGTGACCACAATCTCTTCACCATACTCTGATCAACAATGCTTCGTACACATAACACCTTAGTTCCATTTGGAAAGTTTCTCTACTTAACACCTAATCTAAGCACACTCTTCTGTGCTTCTCTTCGATTTTCTTTATTCTCTTTATGCCTCCCACCATATACCACCAGGAGCACCTTGCTAAGTCACTCAGTGGCAAAGTCAAATAACAAATGTCTTTGGAGGCTCTTAAAACATCTTTAGATTAGTTTGTGTTCTTTGGACTATGAGTAGATATAAAAGGGTTCTCTTGAAGAGCCAGAAATTACTACAGAGATTAAGTCACTTGCCTTGCACACGAACAATTCTGCTTCAATTCTTGGCACGAATTGAAGCAACTCCAGCAGTGAGCCCTGAGCACAGGTTCTGGAGTAAGCCCTGCATCATCAAATATGCCTGTAATAAAGTTTTTTTTTTGAATTTTGAATTTTTCAGGTTCACTTCAAAACTGAAATTAGAATGACTTTATAGAGAAAGTAAAATAGAATTTTTTTTTGTTTTGTTTTTGTTCTTTTTGGGGTCATACCCGGCAATGCTCAGGGGTTACTCCTGGCTCTTTGCTCAGGAATTATTACTCCTGGCGGTGCTAGGGGACCATATGGGATGCCCGGGATCGAACCCGGGCCGCCACAGGCCCGCGTGCAAGGCAAACGCCCTACCCGCTGGACTATTGCTCCGGCCCTAAAATAGAATTTTAGAAGCAAGTTCATAATATATTTGAAATATCAAAGATTTATTTCATAATCACCTACATTAAATAACTATAAAAACAAAATCTTCGATTTTCTCGAATATATGTATTTTCTTAAAAATATCTTGAAGAACAAAAGATACTCTTAAGGTTTCAGTTATTTGGGAGTGGGGACTCCTCCTGTCTGTATGCTCAGGGTTCACTATTGGTGCTCAGAGGCCAAAGTGTGGTGCAGAGATCAAATCTGAGTCTATCGTGGTACAAGACAAGCACCGTAAGTATGTGCTTTCTCTCTTTTCCCTGTTTTCTTTATTGTTTGATACTTTCTACATTTTTAAATCAGGAGGAAATGTGAAGGAGGGGTGTTGAGGCTTAAAAATAGCTGTATTGGAGGGGGCATTGTGGCCCCCCTCAGGGGAGACCCCAAGGCCCCGGACTCAAGGGACCTGTGGATTCCATAGCCTTAATATTACTTGGGGTCAGGGAGTGACCATGGCTGGCCGCAGATGCTGGGTCCCCAGCAGTACTTACTGTTCCTTAGGGCCCTGCTGGGCCTGTACCCCTTCATACTCTGCCCCCTGACCTGTAGGTGGAATAACAAGCAAGTCTAGAGATTCCTGAAAACTCTTTAATGTTTACTTTGTTTCATCTCTTGCTTGCTCTCTTCAGGAAACACCTAGACCTCTGAAACCTCCCAGCAGTTTCTTCTGCAGACTGCTCTCTTTTTGAGGGGGTTTCTGTGTAGGCTCCTCTCGTTGGGTTCCCCCCGTCCCCTGCAGGCTGCTCTCCCTTTCCGGGGTCTGTGCGCTCCTCTCATCAGGGCCTCTCACTTCCGGATGTCTCTCTTTAAGGCTTCATGCTTCTGGTCCAATTCTAGGATGTCTCCTTTTAGGGCCTTTCAGATCATGGCTTTTCTCTTCAGGGCTTATTTTCTCTGGACTCCTCGGCTATGTCCCTATCTATTGCCTAGTTACCCTGTTTCATCCTTTGCTACATTTCCTGTGTCTCTGAATCCCTATCCAATTCTTTGAGTTCCCCATGTTGCCCTGCTGTCATGGTTCTAATACTCAGTAGCCCTGAAAATCTTTAGCCCTATAGCCTTGATGCCAGCCCTCGGGCTCAGGCACCAGAAGCACCTTCTCCTCCCTGGTGCTGGCCATCCGGCTCAAGCACCAGGGACCCCATGACCTAGGTTGCTGGCCAGGCACCAGAGGCCGCTATCTTTCAATCCAGAAGCTCCTCAAGATGCTCTCTAGGGGTCCCTATTTATAGTCTCTGCCAGGTTTAGAGAGCCCTAGCCTCAACTGTCTTAACAGACCTTGGGAGGGACTGTGCCTTTAAGATCCCACAGAGGGGTAGTGCATTGCTTCATGATTAGTTGTATTGTGGGCATCTATTTTATACTTTCTCTTATTCAGAACATGTACAGCTAATTTTTGCTATGTGTGTCTAACAAAGCTAAGCAAAGAAAGAAATTAGGAAAAACTTGCCAAAATTGGAAAGTATTGATCACAATTTTGAAGATTTTGTCATTCCTATTTAAAATTTTTCCTTTTTTGTGTATGTAAACTATCTTTTTTAATATTTTATTATACCACAGTGAGACATACAGTTACAAAGATGTTCATGTTTGGGTTTCGGTCATACAGTGTTCCAGCACCCATCCCCTCCACCAGTGCCCGTTTCCCACAACCAATGTCCCTGATTCCCTCCCCATCCCCTAGCCTGCCTCTATGGCAGGTTATCTCTTTTCTTTCTTTCTCTCTCTTTCTCTCTTCCTTCTCTTACACATTGTGGATTGCAGTACATACACTTAGAGGTTATCATTTGTATCTTTTTTCCTGTATTTAATGCTTAGTAATAGGTTGGTATTAGCACTTTTGACAATTATTAGCATACTGTCCCCTAACCTCCTCTGACTCCCACACGTTTGTGGTAATTTCCACCTTTGAAAAGACCTCCTGATCCATGTTTTGCCTGACTTTGGATATTGGTATCATTATGTGTGTATATATATATATATATATATATATATATATATATCTGCGAGACTCGCAGACATGGGGCAGAGCTGCTGCTGGCTCCTGCTGTGACCAGCCGCTCACAAGGCACCCGGGAGGGATGCTGGGTTCTAGCCCTGGCCCACCATTCCAGCAGAGCCTCGCAAGAAGCCAGACGACCCCACACTCCATGAATGCCTCCATTTTCCACATCCGACTTCTCTCTCGTCAGACAGACCTCCACCCAGCAGACCAGCCTATCAGCGCCCCGGCTCATCGAGTTCCACCCTGCAGCATTCTTTCTTAAATCCGACTCAGGAATGCCGGTCCAGAGACTCGCAGACATGGGGCAGAGCTGCTGCTGGCTCCCGCTGTGACCAGCCGCTCACAAGGCACCCGGGGGGGGATGGTGGGTTCTAGCCCTGGCCCACAATTCCAGCAGAGCCTCGCAACAAGCCAGACGACCCCACACTCCATGAGGGCCTCCATTTTCCACATCTGGACTTCTCTCTCGTCAGACCTCCACCCTGCAGACCAGCCTATCAGCGCCCAGCTCGCGCGGCCGCTTGCTGCCGCGCGGTTCATCAATAAATGCTGGACTTAGAGATGCCTACAAGAGTTATGCTACCTGCACGGCAGAGCCTGGCAAGCTACCCGTGTTGTATTTGATATATATGCCAAATACCAGTAACAATTATAGACTTTGGTCCGAATGGATTGAGGCTCTTTATGTTCCTGGAGCAAGCAGATGCCTTGGGCTCTACTAGCATGAGACAGGACATATGTAGATGTTACTGGGGCCCGCTCGAGCAAATCGATGATGAACGGAAGACAGTGATACAGTGATACAGTGATATATATATATATCATTTTTTATATATATATATATATATATATATATATATGTCATACAAATAAATGCAGTCATTCTATATCTGTCTTTTTCCTTCTGGCTAATTTCACTCAACACGATCCTCTCCATGTCCATCCATTTAGAGGCAAATTTCATAACTTCATTTTTCCTAACAGCTTCATAGTATATCATTGTGTAGATGTACCAAAGTTTCTTTACTCAGTCATCAGTTCTTGAGAACTCTGGCAGTTTCTAGATTCTGGCTATTGTGGATAGTGCTGCTATGAACATAAAAATGTGGATGGTGATTCTGCTGTGTGTTTTTGGCTTCCCAGGGTATATGCCCAGGAGTGGTATGGGCTGGGTCAAATGGGAACTCAATTTCTAGTCTTTGGAGGAATGTCCATATTGTTTTCCAAAAAGGCTGTGCCAGTCGACATTTCCACCAACAATGGATGAGAGAGTTCCCTTTCCTGCATCCATGCCAGCACTTGTTGCTCTTGCTCTTTGGATATGTGCCAGTCTCTTTGGTGTGAGATGATATCTCATTGTTGTTTTGAATTGCATCTCTCTGATGATTAATGATGATGAGCATTTTTTTCATGTCTTTTGGCCATTCAAATTTCTTCCTTGTTGAAATTTCTGTTCATTTCTTCTCCCCACTTTTTGATGGGGTTGGCTGTTTACTTTTTGTAAAGTTCTACCAGTGCCTGATATATCCTGGATATTAACCCTATATCATGGGGTCCGGAGTGATAGCCCAGCGGGTAGGGCATTTGCCTTGCACGCAGCCGGCCCATGACGGCCCGGTTCGATCTCCGGCATCCCATATGGTCCCCCCGAGCACCGCCAGGAATAATTCAGTGCAGAGCCAGGAGTAACCCCTGAGCATCACCAGGTGTGACCCAAAAAAAAAAAAAAAAAACTTTATCAGATGGCTATTTTATGAATATTCTTTCCCTTTCTGTGGATTGTCTTTGTATCTTGGTCACTGTTTCCTTTGAGGTGAAGAAGCTTTTTAGTTTTATGTAGTCCCATATGTTTATCTTTGCTTCTAGTTGCTTTGTTAGTGGTGTTTCATCTTTGAAGATGTCTTTCACTTCAAGGTCATGGAGGGTTTTTTCCTATTTTTTTTCGACGTACTTTATGGATTCAGGTCTGATATTGAAATCTTTAATCCATTTTTGAACTGATTTTTGTGCATGGTGTTGATGCGAGACAGAGGTCCAAATTCATATTTTTACATGTAGCTGCCCAGTTTTCCCAGAACTGCTTGTTGAGAGTCTTTCCTTGCTCCTTTTCTTACGTTTTTCCTCCTTTATTTAAGACTAAATGATCATGTATCTGAGGCTGTGTGTCAGGATACTCAACTCTATTCCATAGGTCCACAGGTATGTTTTTATTCCAAATACCATGCTGTTTTAATTACTACTGCTTTGTAGTAGAGTTTAAAGTTGGGAAGGGTGATACCTCCCATCTTCTTTATCCCGAGGATTGCTTTAGCTATTCGTGGGCGTTTATTATTCCATACTAATTTCAGGAGTGTTTGGTCAATTTCTTTGAAGAATTTCATGGGTATTCTTACAGGGACTGCATTGAATCTATATAATGCTCTAGGGAGTATTACCATTTTGACAACATTGATTCTCCTGATCCATGAGCAGGGAATGTGTTTCCATTTCCTTGTGTCCTCTTTTATATCTTGAAGCAGGGTTTTATGGTTTTATTTGTACAGTTCCTTTATATTCTTCATTGAGCCGATTCCTAGGTATTTGATTTACTGTGGCACAATTGTGAATAGGATCATTTTCTTAATATCACTTTCTTATTTTTTGTTATTTGTATATAGGAAGGCCACTGATTTTTGGGTATTGATTTTGTACCCCTGCCACTCTACTATAGGTATCTATTGTTTCTAGGAGCTTTTTGGTAGAAAGTATAGGGTTCTCTAGGTATAATATCATGTCATCTGAAAATAGTGATAACAACTTCTTCCTTACCTATCTGGATACCCTTAATGTTCTTTTCTTCTCTGATTGCTGTGGCAAGTACTTCCAGTACTATATTGAATAGAAGTGGTTAGGAGTGGAAAAAAAAGAAAAGTACAGACCAATCTCCCTGATGAACACAGATGCTAAGATATTCAACAAAAATACTAGCAAAAAGAATCCAAAGACTCATCAAAAAGATTATACATCATGCATGACTCAGTAGGATTCATCCCAGTAATGCAAGGAAATGGACAATGTTGGACATGAGAATCTCCTGGTGGACAGTTCCACAATGAAATTGACCACATCATCTTCAATCGACGGTTTTATCTGACTGATGTTGCTGTGGTCCCTAAATTCCAAACAGGATCGGACCACCGCCTCCTTCGTGAAAAATTCTACTTCCCGCAACGGGAAGAAAAGGCTGCAAAGTTTAAGAAGAGAACTCTCAGAACAAACCACCAACTGGGAACTCTTTGGCACCATTGCAGCAACATGGGAAGATACCACCATTGGAGACATCAATGAAGAATACAACCGACTGGTTCAGCACCTCCATGATTGTGCAAAAGAATGCCGAGAAAGAGAAAAGACACAAAAGGATGCCTGTCTTCAGAAACTCTAGAGCTCATTCGCCAAGGTGGCAAGGCGCAAGCCTCAGGAGAACAAATGCTAACGTCCAAGCTTGCTAAACGGTGCAGAGTAGTGATAAAAGAAGACCTCAAAAACAGAAGAGCAGAAATACTGGAAGATGCAGCAGAAGCCGGGAAAAGCATTCACACCGCCCCGCCTGTCCTTCGCCAATGATAAGACCAAAATGACTGTCCTCCGATGCCCTGATGGATCTATCAGATCTTCCAGAAGGGCAATGGAGAAGATTATCCATGACTTCTACTCAAATCTCTTTGATAGCCACATCCACCTGCCCATATACCAAATTACACAGGATGGATATGTCATTCCAACGTTCTCCCTTCTTAAATCCGACATGCCATCTTGTCAGTAAAGAAGGGAACAGCACCAGGCCCAGACAAAGTCAGACCCGAAAACCTGAAGAATCTGCCATTGGTACTCATCAATACACTAGCTCGGCTCTTCACACATTACCTGTCCGAATGCAAGGTACCCTCCCAATGGAAAACCAGCAGGACTGTTCTACTGTTCAATAAGGGAGACATTCACGATATAAGCAACTATCATCCCATCTGCCTGTTGTCCATCATCAACAAGCTGTTTACACGAGTCATTCTGAACAGGATTGGCAGAACACTAGATGAAGGACAACCATGTGAGCAAACTGGCTTCCTAAAAGGATTCAGCACAATCAACCGTATACACACAGTGACCAAGCTCATTGAGGTTTGTAGGGAATACAAGATGCCGCTCTGTCTCACGTTCATTGATTTACAGAAAGCCTTTGATTCTGTGGAGACTGAAGCAGTCATCGAAGCCCTAGTCAAACAGGGTGTTCAAACCCAATACATCAAGATCCTTCGTGAGCTGCATTTCGGATTCACCACCAGGATCTCACCATTCTACAAAGAAGTGATCATTGATGTCAAAAGAGGGGTTCGACAGGGTGGTACCATTTCACCAAAACTCTTCAGTGCCACCCTCGAGAACATCATGAGACAATTAGAATGGGAAGGAATGGGAGTGAAGATAGATGGCCCGTAACTACACCACCTCCGCTTCGCTGATGGCATCGTTCTAATAACACCAAACATTAGCCAAAGCGGCACAAATACTAGCTGACTTCGACCAAAAATGTGGAAAGATAGTTCTACAGCTTAATCTGAAGAAAACTATGTTCATGAAAAAATGAACTAGTTCCTGAAGCCCCATTCATTCTCAATGGAACAACCATCTCTGAATGCAGCAGTTATGTGTACCTAGGTGGAGAAGTCAACATGATGAACGACCTAAAACCTTAGCTGCACAAGAGGAAGAGAGCGGCCTGAAATGCCTTCAAAGGCATCGAAGAAGTAGCTAAAAGGACAAATAACCTCAGGCTCCCGGCACATCTCTTTGACTCCACCCTTCTCCCTGCATTAACATACGCCTCAGAGACCTGGGCCATACGAAAGCAGGATGAGAATGCTATTCAGGTCTCCCAAAGAGGAATTGAAAAAGCTATGCTTGGAATATCACGCCTCACTCAAGTGAGAGAAGGAATCCGGAGTTCTGACCTCTGTCGCTGTTCCAGAATCAGTGACGCTGTCTCGTTTGCCAAGGCATCGAAAATCAGATGGGCTGGACATGTAATGCGATTTGGAGACAACCGCTGGACTAGAGCCATTACTGACTGGATCCCACTGGATGTCAAAAGATCACGTGGCCGCCCACCTACAAGATGATCAAACTTCCTTGAAAAGACACTGAAGGAATGGTTTGAGGCTCTTCATATTCCTGAATCAACCAGATGCCATTGGGCTACATTGGCGCGTGATAGGGTCCAATGGAAATGTTACTGGCGCCGGCTCGAGCAAATCGATGAATAACAGGATTCAAGTGATCCAGTGAAGTGATCAATGCAAGGATGGTTCAACATTCACAAGTCAATCAACATAATACATCATGTCAATAAGAGAAAAATAAAAAACCATATGATCATATCAATAGATGCAGAGAAAGCATTTGACAAGAACCAACACCCATTCATGATGAAAACCTCCATAAAATGGGAATTGGAGAAAACTTCCTCAATATAGTCAAAGCCATCTACCGAAAGCCCACAGTGAGTTTCATTCTCAATGGAGAAAAACTGAAAGCCTTCCCCCTAAGATTGGGGACAAGAAAGTTGCCCACTCTAAAATTTTCCTTTAAAATTTAAAAGTGGGTTATACTTATTGAAAGAGATTTGTTTGAATCCTAGATTTCTGAAAGAAAATTTAATTTATCAACATTACTTCCTCTTATTTTACATATGTGAATATTCTGAAGCCTAAGTGACTTGTTGCAATCAATCTTGCATTCCTTTCAAGAGCAAAATTCAACTTTCTATTGTTAAGTCTGATGTTTGCTTTCTGTTAATATACAAACAATAATTCTGCCTTTAAATACTCTAACAATTACTTGCTCTATTTCTTTGTGATACTAAAGTTTGTGTTCAGTAACTCTGGTGAGCAGAATAAGGCCCCATCATCTTGCTAGACAAGAATCTTAATACTGATGCTTTGTATCATGATATTACTTTATCTATCAAGATTTCTTCCAAATCACATAAATCTTGAAAGCATTCTAATGTGATAATTAAGCCAAGAGGGCTGGAGCAACAGTTCAGCATCCAGGGAACTTGCCTTGTATGCTGCTGACCTGGGTTCAATTCCCAGTTTCAATATGGTCCCTAAGTTTAGAACCAAAATCAAACCTTGAGTACAGAGAGATGTGGCAGAAAAGAAAATAAAATTCAAGAGTTAGGGCAACCATTAAAGAAGGCATTTTCCCAGTCAAAATGATCGTGCGGAATAACCCACCAGCTTAATGTGTGAATAGACAATGAATATGAATAGACAATGCTAGTATGAATAGACAATTACCACTGACTCCCTCATTCCTGCCTTTTAGATTATGGACTTGTACACCTTTTGAATTTGTGAAAAATTTTCATGGATTATACAGCAGTTGGGATTTTAGTAACAACTTTTTTCTGTCTTAATTGTAAGAAGTCAGGGGATTTATCATCAGTCTACTTGAGTATTTATAAGCAAAGTGGAGAGTTGGAGTGATGACAGGGATTACTTGAAATAAACAATGACTGTAAAAGGAAATATTTAAAAAACCGAGTCATAAGTATCTTGTTTTGGTTTCTCTTTGCCAGAACAAAGAAAACAATAACTTTGATTCTTAATTATATTTTAGGACAAATGCTTTTTTGTATAATAAAAATATAAAAATTGTTGTAGAATTTTGTGTAATTTTTCAAATCCTCCAAGGCGTATATTAGATCAATTTATTAGTATGTGTTGGCCACCACTATGAGATCAATGAATAATTAAAACTATGCAATGACTTAATGGTATATTTGATTGTTCTTCATTATGTAAAAATTATACTTCCTTTTCATAAAAATGATAAAGATAATGTGTTTGGGAGATTTCTTTAGAGATTTACTTATAAGAGTTAATATACAAATTTTAATTTGTGATAGGTTCACAAATAGCATTCAGATATGTTCAAATTAGTGCAAAGAAATTTAGAATCTATTTCTCTGTAAATAAGATATACTTTATTTAGTTTATACTGTTTTCTAACACTATACAATAATTTTATTAACTACTTGTGGTATTCTAATTGTATATGTTTATGCATGCATATTAATATTCATATACAATATTTACACATATGCATGCATATGGAAACATCTGCAAGATGCCACATTATTAAACTGAGAATAAAGAATTTTAAGTCATGTAGGAGTAAGGAGTAAATGCTGTTGTTCTAAATGCTATTAGGAAAAGCTATTAATGTAATATGATAGATTAGTTAATATGTCAGTTTACTAAATTTAAACAATTGAAAATATTTTGCAGAAGAAAATGTGAGTTGGACCAAATAGAAAGGACATTATTGCTAAGAAAAACACAAACATTAAAACTCCATGTTAATGCCTTCAGAGTATATCAGTGACTATGTAATCATCTCTAATTCCTTTGTCATCACGATGGCCCAAGATATTCTCATCCATATCTTAGATGACTGCATGAACCCCTTAATAAATATCTCTTACTTTAATTTAAAGTGTTATTTCACCTAAAGACTAAGTGACTTGGGGCCGGATCGATAGTCCAGCAGGGGAGGGCATTTGCCTCTCATGCAGCCAACCCTGGTTCGATCCCCAGCATCCCATATGGTCCCCGAGCACCACCAGGAGTAATTCCTGGAGTGCAGAGTTAGGAGTAACCTCTGAGCATTGCCGGGTGTGACCTAAAAAAGAAAAAAAAAAAAAAAAGGCTAAGTGACTTTATGTGTGCTGCTGACCTTCTTTCTTCCTCATGACAATAATCTGTTGGGGCTGTTTCGGGTCCGCAACAGTAACAGGGTCCATTAGTTTCCCTGGTCACACTAGGAGCGACAAAAACCACCAGCCCAGTTTAGAAAATCCAAAAGCTGGGGGACGGAGCGAAAGTCCAGCGGGTACAGCGTTTGCCTTGCATGCGGCTGGCCTGTGAGGCCGGGTTCGATCTCTGGCATCCTATATGGTCCCCCGAGCACCGCCAGGAGTAATTCCTGAGTGCAGAGCCAGGGAGAAACCCCCTGAGCAATGCCAGGTATGATCCAAAAAAAGGCAAAAAAAAAAAAAAAAATCCAAAAGCTTAACTTTTTCAACTTCACGCCACAAAAACTGCTAGACACACTGCCACACCACACAAGTGGACAGACTAAAACACACACTGACCGCCAAACTGCAAGAGCCAAATCCTATGCAGAGGCGAGGGGCAGGGGTATATCCAAAGATGTATGCTTGTTTTTCCCACAATGAAGTAGAAACTGGCTTTGGTGCAAAAACCTCAGGGGAGCCTAACCTCTGCTTCTCAAGACTTACGAGATGCTAACATAGAGCACTGCTCTTCTTGTTCCCAAGCTAGTAAACATTCATTTTTATAAATATCTAGTTTTCTGGTATAAACACAATAAGAGGGACAGGCATAAATGACTACACCCAAGATTAAATATATAGGGTGATCTTTCATGGGGAGATCACATCAGATGTTCCAAACTCTGCTCCCCTTGTCAGATTGATCATCTCTTGGATCCCCAAAGGGTCCTTATTCCAATAACAATAATCTTGCTCTGCTCCAAGGCAAATCATAAGTACTCTGCTCCACTGCAGGGCCATTCATACTTATCTAGGTGATTACAAAGCTGTTTTTCACCTCGCTTTGATCCTTGGGTAACAGCAGAACTTATTCTAAGAGTTGTCCCATTTCGTAGCCAGGGTGGACTCTTCCTGGTACCATCCAGTCCCTCATAGAGGACACCTCTATAGGGGGGAATGAGGAAATAGATCCAATCTTAATGGTATCAGGACTTATAGTTAGAAAATATAAAGAAAACCCAGGAGTAAATAATTTAGGGTTAAAATAATTCACCACTGGACTGCCCGACCATACTTTTGTGTTTATAGAAGAAATAGATCCCTTGGCCTTAGCATATGAAAAAGCTTATAGGAATAAGAAAAACTATCCATCATTAGCAAAGTAAAAATCCAGGGATAGCAAGTAAGGTATAACCCAACAATAATCTAATATTGCCTAAACTCATACCTATAACCTAAAAGTATAGCAGAAGGTAATAACAGTTAACATAACAGTCATTGGCAGATCTAGGATCTAATCTCAGTACAAAGAGCCTTCGTCACTCTTCACCTGCTCATGGTCTCCTGAGTTAGTATTTTCATTGTTTTTTGTTATTACGCCCACATTAAGTAAAGACTTTGTGTCAGAGATGTGCATGTGGGTTGGGGTTGGAGGGATAAAGATTAGTGTCAAAACAAGCAGCCACATGAATTTGGTATAATAGCTGTAAATTAGAAATAGTAGCAATATGAACTGAGATATGCAAAGTTGAAGCTTATGAAATAGTTAATGTATCTTAATTAAAATTCATTGATGTATGTGACTAAATACATGTCAAAAAATAATGTGCATTACTTGTCTCGTTCAGAAGAAGAAAATCAAATAGTCAAATGAACAGTAGGTCTTTTACTTTGTGATTAATAACATTTGTCATCATCAAAAGACTCAAAAAATCTGGGAACAAAGAGAACTAACTTGCTAGCTCCTATCCTTTGAGAATCAAAGGGCAGTTTGCTTTACTTCTTTTTTACATAGTTAGATTGACATGCTGGATATTTACAAAATTAATCTGTTAGAAGCCTACGAAATAGCAGACGCAACCACTAGTACATCAAAGGGTCTATGTGAGTGAAACATCATGTTTTATTCTGTTTAAAAATTTTGAGGCTGTAATTTCAGAAAATGAAATATAGTCATCTAACTGAAAATGTGTTAGATATTCTTTGAAGTCCTCACAGTGTACCTAAACCCTTAGACATTGATATTATAATTACATAAAGACAAAATTTATCTAGATTTAAATAAAACATTTTTAAAAGTAAGAATAAATGTACAAAATGCCTGAGAGATAGTACATGGGTTATGATGCATGTGGTCGACCCTTGTTTGATTTCCAGTTGATTGATCCTGGAAACCAAATCCCTTCTCTGCACACATGCACACTCATTTGATAAGGTAAAATTAAATTAAAAAAAAGAACAAAATTACATTGTGTAAATAGTTGTTGCCCTGATCAATAGCAAAAAAAAAGCTAAACAATAGGCACTTAACATTTTGATACTTCAGTAGATTCCCAGGTATGATATTTGATGTACATGATCTCATGAGGGTCTTAGAAGGTAGTTAATATTATTCTATTTTTCTAAAGGACATGGTAGAAGCTTCCAGTGCCGTACCCATTAGTGTCCTTATGCTCCAGAGTTGACCTGGTGATGCCTGAGTGCATGTCTATCTCTGCTCTGCCTTAGTTCCTCAGCCAACATATTTGTTGTCAACTGTGTACCAGGCACTAGATTTGGATATGGAGATAAAACAATGACTGGGCATTTCCTTGCCCCATTAATGCATATATTTTTGTTGCAGAAAAATGTACAAAGGCAGTAATTTATTGCATACTGTAATAAATGATGAAGAAATAAACATGATGCAGGGCAGAGCGATAGTATAGCATGAAGGGTGTTTAACTTGCATGTGGCCAACCAGAGTTCAATTCCCAGCATCCCATATAGTACCCTAAGCATCTCCCGGAGTAATTTCTGAGTGAAGAGCTAGTAGTAACCCTTAAGCATTGCAGGGTGAGACACCAAAAAAAAAAGGAAAGAAATAAATATAGTGCAAGTAGATAAAATACCTAGTGTGAGGCAGTTTGAAAATAACCATAGGATAGATATCTCTGCTGTGGTATTTTAACTAAGATCAGAAACATGGCAAAGGGCAGTCAGGTGAAGGAAAGACCAAATTTTAGAAGCACATGTTCAATTTCTGTTATTTGAAAGTTTTCCCGATACATGAGTCTAGCACCAATATTGTTGTTTATTGACGTGGGAGAGAATCATATAGGGTCTGGTAGACCCTCTAAGAATTTTGCTTTTATTCACAGTACAAAGAAAAGCACTTAAGTATTTACATGGACAAATAATATGAAGTGACTTATTTTGTTTTTCATACCACACTTTCTTAGCACAAAATAAATTATAGAAATAAAACAGTGAAAGTGACAAGATGGTTTAGTGCAATTGACAAATAGCAGGTGTTGGATATAGATATGCTGGAAATTATTAAGCAGAAAGTAACACCAATATTTGTAAGTGTGTTGAATATGAATGACAAAAGAAAAGGAAAAACAAATTACTGATCACTTTGAGTTTTGGGGTTTGTTGTGGTGATGGATTTGAATGAACACCTAGGTGAAGAATGTTGAAAAATATATCAGCTTATTTGAAAAAAAATAAGTGATTGAAAACAAAAGGAAGGACTTAGCTGAGATATTATTCTATTTTGTATAGGGAGATTTAGCAATCTTTACTTATGTGGAAGAGGAGGAATTCAAAAAGGTATTTGGAAACCTAAGTCTGGATCCCAGGGAACTGGGATACAATTGAGATGATCAGTATACAGAAAGTATATAAGCATGTATATACTTCAGCCTAAGTACACATGAATAGGACACCAAAAAATATTTTTTATGTTTTCTAAGAGTGCATACTTTAAAAAGGAGTACATGGGGATATAAACGCTTACAATACAGAATGATTATATATTTACAAAATGTTTAAAGTATAAAAGTAATACAATATAAATCTTTAACAGAGCTTCCCTAAAAGAGATGGTTTTGTACACTGATTTTGAAGGAGGCATAATTGTTAAACAGGTGCATAGGAGTCCTTGCTCAGTTCTTTGATTTTGGTTTTGGTTTGGGGCCACACTCAGCAGTGCTCAGGGGTTACTCCTTCTTTGCCCTCAGAAATCATTCCTAGCAGGCTGGGAGAACCAGATGGGATGCAGAAGGGACTGAACCCAGGTCAGCTGTGTGTAACTCAAGCACCTTTTACCTTCTGTTCTGTTGCTCTGACCCCCCAACTCATGTTTTAATAAACAGAGCTCAGGTGTACAGGATCACTTCTACTGTTGTTTGGCCTGGCAGTGCAGCAGGTGGTTTAGTGCACAGCCCAAAATTGCTCTGGAAACATGATAGCATTCTTACTGGTCCTGAAATCGACCATGGGTATCCTAAGTATTGTTGGAGATCAAACCTCAGATCTTACTCATACAAGGTATGACTCCTGCTCTTTGAGCTATAATTAAGAATTTTTTTAAATATAAAATATATTTGTATAGTTAAATAGCATAAGGAGTTGAGCATATTCCTTATTCATAGGAGGTCCTCAATTTGATCTGTTGTACAGTATGAACAACAGATTGGGGATGATATTGGCATACCTGGACCTGAGCAACACTGGGGTGGTACTAGTGAACCTCAGTTCTGCTTGGAGTTGGAGCCGCATTCTACCAGTCATCCCAGCATTGAACATACAAGCCCGCTTATAATGGTCATGTATAACAAGAAGTGACATCCTGTCTAAATTGCAGGAGATATTGATATTAAGAAAGAATGGGGTATTTAAAATTCCAGATGAACATAAAATGTTAGGTTGGTTTCTCCACAAAAAAAAAAAATTAGTTTTTGATCATGGGCTCAACATGCATAAATTCTTTCATTTGCAACAGATTTAGGATGCCAAATATCCATTAAGGAAAATAAAATTTAATTATTCTAATCTTGTTATACTAAACATTCCAAATACTTCCAAAATAGTCTCTTTGGAAAAACACTAGTATTCTAGCATTAAATCTCAATGTCCATCACATATTTACTTGACCATATGAAATCAATGGTTTGGCCTTACAAGCTTCTCATAAAATATTATTGCAGTGTATCTGACCAAGGTTTTGTTGCAATTGCTCTGTTTCACAGATTTGGCAATGTGGAGGCTCACTGGAGATTGTGACCTGCTCACATGTTGGTCATGTTTTTCGGAAGGCAACTCCATACACATTCCCTGGGGGCACTGGTCATGTCATCAATAAGAACAATAGGAGACTGGCGGAAGTTTGGATGGATGAATTTAAAGATTTCTTCTACATCATATCTCCAGGTAAACAATTCTGACTTTTCTTTCTGCAGAAGAAAAAAAAATGTAAACTAGTGACTATACATTTTGATATTCCTGCTATTCTATTAATTGAAATAAAATATCACTGTAATAAAATTACAGAAAATAATGTGTGATAAAGTTATACTATGAACTCAATTTTGATCTAAAATGTGACAGACTTTATTCACCTCAGTGTCTAAATACAGCTTATTTTTTCTTGTTACAAATATTATGCAAACAATGAAGCAAACAGTGTACACAGAGACCCAACTTTTATTAATATGTGTCAATCTGATCTCAGAAATATTTTAATGTTTAAACAGAAATATTTTTCTACTGCCTCATTTTCATAAATATTTAAATGAAAAAGAACACATAGCTATAAATATAGGCTAGAAATTTATGGAACTAATGATATCTATATTGAAAGTGTATTTAATGAATAATAATAATTAATTTATTACATAATGTGTGAAAAAATCAAAATATGCAACAATGAATAGCCTACTTAAGATATAGAGAATAGATAAAGAAATAAAGGTAAATATAGAATACCAATAACTGATGGGATTACAAGAATTTTATTATTTTTACTTATAATTTTCAATAGTTATATTTTTATTGATAAAATAGTACATAATGGCTTTTATATACCATTAAATAATTTTTTTTTCTCTTTTTGGGTCACTGGCAATGCTCAAGTGTTACTCCTGGCTCTGCACTCAGGAATTACTCCTGGCGGTGCTCAGGGATGCCGGGATCTACCCGGTTCGGCTACGTGCAAGGCAAATGTCCTACCCACTGTACTATCACTTCAGCCCAGAAAATAAATTTTAATGAACTATTGGGATATAAAAATAATAATTTTAAAATAAAGGATTAAGATAAAACCCCATTATTGTGTGATATGAATGAGTGATTTTTTTTAGAATTATTCCAACAGACATATTACTTATTTCCAAAAATGTTCACTGAAATACTAATGATAAAAATAAGATGAGACATTTTGAAAAAATAAGAGGAAGAGAAGGGATAGCTTTTAGGCTGTCAAATCTAGACAAAGAAAGCAAAATTAACTAAAGTCAATTCACTTGTCACTTGTCTTCCCTTTGTTCATCAATTTTCTTGAGCGGGCACAGGTAACATCTCCATACATCCTGTCATGTGCTAGTGTAGCCCAAGGGCATCTGCTCCGCTCCAGGAACACCAAGGACCTCAAACCATTCCTTCAGGTCAGGCGAATGAAGTCTATTATTGCTACTGGTTTTTGGCATATCAAATACGAAACGGGTAGCTTGCCAGGCTCTGCCATGCGGGTGGGATACTCTTGGTAGTAGGCTCTCCCTCTCATGCATTTACTGATGAACCACAGCCCCTTAGCAGCCATGCACAACAGGTAGAGATTGGCTTTTCTCATGGGTGGAGCTCTGACGAGCTGTGGAGTCTGGATGTTGAAAATGACTGCCCTCATGGTGTGGGGGGTTCCTCTGGCTTCTTGCAAGGCTCTATTGGGATGGCGGGCCGCTACTAGAACCCGCCTTCCATCCTGAGTGTCTCATGATCAGCTGAGCATAGGGAGAACCAGTAGCAGCTCTACCCCATGTATCTAAGTCAAAATCAATTAAATTATTTAATTTAATTAATTAAAGTAATTTGAATATTTCCTTTTGGAAGTTTTGGTTTAGCTTGTTTTTTGCAGTTCATGTCATCTTGCATATATATGGTTATCAAAATCATTAACTGTCTAACTTAACAGGACAACAAAACCCATAAGCACATTCTCTTTTCTATAATACTAGCTATCAAATGTTTTCAGAAAGTCAGATTAGGTTCTAAACTGAAATGTGCTGATACCTTGAAGTGTGCACAGCACTATAAAACCTCCTAAGAATGAAAAAGAAATATTGGGTCCCTTGCCTTGCAAGTATGTGGCCAACCAGGTTTGAGCCCCTGCATCACGTATGGTATCCCAAGCCCACCAGCATGATTCTTGAGTGAGGATTCAGGCGTAAGCCCTCAGCAACATTGGATATAGCCCAAAAAGCAAACAAACAGATAAAGAAAGAAATAAATGGTATGAGCTTTCTTGTAGTTTTGTAGCATTATTTTTTGCATGGCAAGGCATGTTTAAATGTGTGAATAGGAGAAACTTTTCGCACATTTTCAAGTGCCTTCTGTGCCAAAGAAGGTGTTGCCAAGAACAGCATTTCATATACCAGTGTATTTCTTTGTTCAGTAGTGATACAGTCTAGATGTTCATAGAGTTGAGTTCAGCAAGGCCATATAAAATTCACAGAAAGGCAGTGACATTTATATAACTATTTCATTTCCTTTGTTGGTACTTCTTGAATTCAAATAATTATTGTAGAAATACAGAGTTTCAAATAGGAAGAAAGAAGCAATTGAATAGCAAAAGGTGTTATGTGTGATAATATATAATATAATTCAGGGATATAAATACTAGAAAATAATGGTAACCAAATTATTCTATTTCCTCCTGATGATTACTATTTGCAAAATACAATGTACTATTTTTTGCATAATTTTTCATTGGGTAACAAAGGCAGAGAAATGGTACAATATTTCTCAAACTGTAATGAATTACAGGTCTTGGATTTTAGAAGAAAAATTTTAAAAAATGAGCTATCTGGAACTATAGCCATATATATTCAGCAAGGACTGTTAGTATATTCTGGAACATGTAGGTCTTGTATAACGATAAATATTGTTTGGAAGATTTTTTTAAACAAGTTAATTTGAATCCAGAAAAGGACTTTTGAGACATAAAAAAAAGACATAGGTGGACATGCTGAACACATCTAAGAAGCTTCTAAGGACCATTATGCTTGTGTATGTCTGACAGCTAGCATTGCTGAGCATAGGACACACACCTGCAATGTGGGCCAGATAGGAAATACCAAAACTGAAAATAGAGAATTGCTTCTCTTTGGACCAGGAAGTAGAGAAGTCATAAAATCAGCCCGAAGAGTTAAAGTGAGCAATATTGAGGAAGTCGGGGTTCTGTCACTTATGTTTTGGAGCTTTTTATGTTTTTAAGTCAGAATTGGCAACTATTTTAGCCAATATGGTTACGGTTTATCATAATCACTTAAAGTCAAATTCTTTATTTATCATCATCTAGATTAATTGGGTATCTATTATATATTATTTAGAATAATAGCTAAAGGTATAAAGAGAGAAATTGCCTTGGAATGGGTAGATCGGTGTGATAGAGGTGTTATCATGCACATTAAGCCTTAATTTTTTTTTTTTTTTTGCTTTTTTGGGTCACACCCGGCAATGCTCAGGGGTTTCTCCTGGCTCTGCACTCAGGAATCACTCCTGGCGGTGCTCGGGGACCATATGGGATGCCGGGATCGAACCCGGGCCGGCATGAGCCGGCGCGCAAGGCAACGCCCTACCCGCTGGGCTATCGCCCAGGCCCCAAACCTTAAATTCTTATCTTCTACTAAAATCTCTAAACTGTTGTTTCAATTCTTGGTAAACGATTTTAGTTTTAATAATCTTAGATGATTTTTATTATTTCTAAATAGTCCTTGCAAATATGCTCATTTGTTTAAATACTTTATGAGATGAATCCCTGATTTTACTACATAGTAGTAGATACGTAAAGACACTAAGGACTGAACTTTGCTTCCTACCAATATGCTTTCCTAAATGCTTCTTACCTTCTCTATTATTTGGCTTCAAAGACACTTCATCTCTACTTTGAAATAACTGGATATTCTGTATCAAATGGTCCCCCAGATAGTTTTGATAGCACGGCCAATTTATTTTCATGAAATATATTAATTTAATTGTATTGCACTTTTCTACACCAGAATCATTATGAACTTACATTTCTAGTGCTTAGCAACATTACTTTAACTTTGAAATTATTGAAAAAAATGTTATGTATTAAATACTTAGAATGAATAAGTAAACAGATGGTTTTTAGTTATTATATGTATATGTATTAAATAATTAGAATGAATAACTAAACAAATATTTTAGTTATTTTATGTACTATATGTATATGTATTAAATAATTAGAATGAATAACTAAACAAATGACTTTTAATAAGCCTTGAATGTTTTCAAGGGTTTACTTTTGTTTCCTGGTTTCTACTTGATTCTCCATTAATATAATACTATTCTTTAATATATATTACGGCAGCCTCCAAATTTAAAGTAAAATTACTTTTACACATATTGAGTTTTTGTGCATGTAATAGATCTTTATTTTTTTCATTTTCTGATATATCATTATTTGGAAGTATCATAGTTTGATTAACCGAGGAAATATTTGTCCTTTTTTTTGTTTGCCAAATGTGTATTTTAATTTTTTTAATTAAACATTTTATTATACCACCGTGAGATATACAATTACAACATCATTCATGTTTGGAGGTTTTGGTCACATAGTGTTCCAGCACCCGCCCTCCACCAGTGCCCATTTCCCACCACCAATGTCCCCAATTCCCTCCCCTCTCCCATAGCCTGCCTAAATGGCAGGTTCTTTATCTCTTTTCTTTCACCCTCTCTCTCCCTTCCTTCTCCTACACATTGTGGGTTGCACTACATACACTTGGAAGCCATCATGTGCATTTTTTTGCCTGTATTTAATGCTCAGTTCTATGTTGGTATCAGCCCTTTCGACATTTAATCGCACATGTTCCCTTCTCTGTCTTACCTAACCTCTGACTCCCTCACATTTGCTGTAATTTCCACTTTTGGTAAGACCACCTGATATATTTATGTCATGCAAATAAATGCAGTCATAATTTCACTCAACATGATCCTTTCCATATCCATCCATTTATAGGCAAATTTCATAACTTCATTTTTCCTAACAGCTGCATAGTATTCCATTGTGTAGATGTACCACAGTTTCTTTATCCAGTCATCAGTTCTCGGGCATACTGGTTGTTTCCAGGTTCTGGCTATTGTGAATAGTGCTGCTATGAAAATAAAAGTGCGGATTGTGTTTCCGCTGTGTGTTTTTGGCTTCCCAGGGTATATTCCCAAGAGTTTTATGGCTTGGTCAAAAGGGGGCTCAATTTCTAGTCTTTGAGGAATGTCCATATTGTTTTCCAGAAAGGTTGTACAAGTCAACATTCCCACCAACAATGTATGAGAGTCCCCTTTTCCCCACATCCACGCCAGCACTTGTTGCTTTTACCCTTTTGAATATGGGCCAGTCTCTGTGGTGTGAGGTGGTATCTCATTGTTGCTTTGATTTGCATCTCTCTGATGATTAGTGATGATGAGCATTTTTTCATATGCCTTTTGACCATTCGAATTTCTTCCTTATCAAAGTTTCTGCTCATCTCTTCTCCCCATTTTTTATGGGGTTGGCTGTTTTCTTCTTATATAGCTGTACCATTGCCTGATATATCCTGGATAGTAACCCCTTATCAGATGGGTATACATATATTGATTTTTAATTTAATTTCTATCCCACAAGTACAGAGTTAAAATGTGGTAAATCCATTACTACATGTGCTAATACTTTTATGTCTTTCATAGTATTTACTATGTCTCCATTGATTTAATCTTTGCACATTAGCCATTGACAATATTGATTAGTTGGTGGTGTATGATTATGTCCCTTAAAAGTTTTTGAGTGAGGAGTTGAAATACTTTGAAACTTAGTATTGAAGAATAAATTTCAACATTTGTTTAGTTTACTTTTAGGCAGTCTTGTAAAGAATGCAAATACATAGCATCATCGATTTTTAAAGCCCTGTTGGCTCTTTAAGCCTCAGGCAGTTTTCGCTAGTAATTGGGCTGTTTCAGTTTGAGCCAATCTGATTGTCCTAGAAAATCCTTTGAAATGAGGTGATGTAAGCAGAAACCACTGTTCACAGAGCACCCAATTAGAAATAGTAGCAGTTTCCCGCTTTGCTTACAGGAAAAAATCTTAAAAACTTTAAGATAGAGTGTAGTCATAACAATTCCCATATATTTGAAATTCAGGCTGTTCTATAAACATTGATTTTCTTTCTCTGGGGAGGGAGATTTCTGTGTCAATTGACAAGGTGATTAGAGTAGCTGTCCTTGTATCACCTCTGCTGGTTCTTGCTTTTCTTTATGGACTGTCTATGCTCCTGATTCTGAGCCGAAACAAATTGAAAATAAAGTTTAAAAACTCCCCAATAGACCTTTAATGGTATTTATATGAAACTGGCACAATAACTTATTTTCCTTTGGCATTGTTTTATTTTGATCTGTATTCTCCCTAAAGAGAAACCATTTAGCAAAAGATCCTTGAACTCATTTGAAGGTTAACTTTCTATTTGTTGACAGAGTGTTAACCTTTTACAAATGCTTTAGAAAAACCAGCTCATCAAGGGTAACCTTTATTAGCACGCATATTTGGAAAGTTAAGGTCTATAGGCATTTCTGCCTCTACATTTTTATCTGTAAAATACAAATATTTTCCAGCATACTTATATTTTAAGATACAGTGTTTAATAATCAGACTTTTGGGTGTGGGGTTTAATTTATTTTGTAAGTCATGGAAATGTGGTTCCAGGCTGATTTCATAAGCTTTTGATGTTTCCAGCAAAATGTGTAGCATGCAATTTTTTAAAATAATCCAGCGATATCAGCTTTTGGTTGGATTAGCATGAACTCATCTGAAAAGAGTACAGCATTTCTGAAAGCAAAGTACATTTGTCTTGTTATTTAATAAATGCTTCTTCAGCAGCATAGCCATGGAATCACTGAATGGATAAGATACCAGAAGAGGAAAATCTAAATCGTTTTTATAAGCTTTATTCTAATGACCTATGATATATTTATCTGTTCAACACCTTAAATGCTAAATATTGAAATGTGGAATCATAACTAGTCAATATTGATGTCACAGCCTACAGGTACCTACCTTTCTCTGCTATGACCAATCAAAGATTTTTCAAATGCTTTTATTCTTTGAGACAGCAGCTCACATTTTTATGGTTGATATTTTTATTGTTATTTATTGGCATTTGTTTTATACTTATATACTACCTTTCTTCTGGGTTCATTCCTACAGTATTTATTGTTCATCATCTACACTTGGTCAGGGAAGAGGAGGGAAGCACAAATAAAATGCTGCCTTTGAGATGAGAAGTTACACTGGGACAGGGCTAGAGGGTTAAAGCGTAAATACTAATCTATCATAAGCAGGTTGCCTTGGCTGCAATTTAAAAAGAAGAGCGAGCAAAAGAAGTTGTCTTTTCCTTTAATGAGTTGACTTTCTGCACTTCCACATTTCAATAGTGTAGAGGAAAAATAAACTAAAATGTCCTTAGTCTCCCATCCAAGCACTAACCTGTCCTGACCCTTCATATTCCTTTAATAAAATGTTTTTAAAAATTAAAAATTAAGTCATTTGTATGAATCAAAAAGGAGAGCTAAAGATATGGTACCGTGGAAAAGGTGCTTGTTTTGCACAGAGCAGACCTTGGTTTAATCCCTGAAACAGGAATTGAGCCAGGAATAAGCCAGGAGCACTCTGATTGTGGCCCTAAACCAAATATGTATGTATAGGTACAGATATGTTTGTGTGTGGATGGATGGATGGATGGATGATGGATAGACAGACAGACAGATGGCTGGACGGACGGACAGATAGACAGATAGATGAATAGATGGATGAATAGAGGGATAGAGAGATAGAGAGAGGGATAGAGATGGAGAAATGATAGAGATAGAGAGATGATGGAGAGAGACAGAGATAGAGAGAAATGATGGAGAGAGATAGAGATAGATAGATAGACAGACAGATAGACTGACAGATAGACAGACTGACTGACAGACAGATGGACAGAAAGATAGACAGACATATACGCAGATAGAAAGAAAGACAGATAGATAGACAGATAGACAGCCAGATACACAGAAAGATAGGCAGACATATAGACAGACAGACAGACAGACAGACAGATAATCTGTTTTCTTGATTTCTATTTCTTACTAACTTCAACATCAAGTGATTCTCCAAATCCTTTCTACCCTTGTTGAATTTTCCCAAACTCATTCAGTTATCATCCTTATGAACTCATCTGGGTCTTGACCATTGTTTACCCACTTTGTGCTGGTAGAGGCATGCCCAAACTTACTGTCACTTGGTCTTTTCTTTTAAGACCCTATTAATCACAACACAAAATCAAACATCTAGGATATGGGTAAGCAGCCCTGTGTTATCTGCCTCCTGCCCATCTTTTTTTTTCTCCACTTTGGTTCCCAGAATTCTACATGCCTTATGAAACAATGCTGAAGTTTAAGGTTCACCATGCTCCCTCCTGCTTTCAGGTTTTTGCATATTTGAAAGAATGTTTGCTAAGTTAATGAATTCTGTGGTGTGTGCATAAAGCACCATCATCACCTACCTGTACTCATCATTCTTGAGTCAGCTTGACAGCATTTCGCTAGGAACTACTGCTCTCTGTGCTTACCCCATTTTCATGTTTTCCCATATTTTATAAAACATTTCCTTCCTCTACAAAGCTTTATAAATAAAGAGACTTTATTCATATTGGCTAATAGAAATGGCAGTTTCAAATTTTTTTCTAGAACATTATATATGTCATTGACAAATAATGTTTTAGTTACCACTGATGTGATCTTCCTTAACTAAATATCCTGCAATAGAAACAGTAATGTGAGTCCTTCAAATCCTTTCCCACACATTAACATCCATATACTCATAAATAAATAACATACAGTAGATATTATTTTTTTCTCTTTTTTTAACTTAGTGTGTCCTGCAGTGTTTGCATCTAATTTCAGTAGGAATTATGCCATTCCACTTAGCAGCTAAATAGCTTTATACTTCAGAAATGTATCAAAATTTACTTAAGCACACTGATTTTGACAGACATTAATCATGTTTCATTGTGAGATTTTATAAAAAGATTTTTGAAATATTTTTGCAACAGCTTTTTTGTAAACCTGGTGAGATCTTTCTGGGAATTGTAACAGCACTATAAAGTGGGGTGATGCTGTATACCTGAAATTTTATAATATTGTAAATTAAGGTTCAGCAGTAAAGTGTGTTTAAAAATAAAAACAAATAAAATTTGTTTAACCAAATGAAATATAGGTGACTCCCTGGATTAAGTTCAACCCCTAAATTGATTTACCTTTCTGTACTTGAACCTCTCTTTTTCTTAGTTTCATTACTATAAAATGGAAGGTATAATAATAATAATAATAATAATGTTTTCCACATAGTTTTTAGAGACTCAACTGGAAAATATACATATTAAGCATGTAAAACAATGTCAGACAGACATTGAATATTCAGTTATTCTTTGAAATAGCTTATTGGCTCAGTGGATATATATATGTGTGTTTTCTGGTGATAATCAAAATTTTTTCCCAACTAGAAATTAAACAGCATAAATCCCTCCAATATACTTAGGCAGTATAAACTTATTCTTTATACTTATATTTATTTTTTATACTTATTCTTTTTTAGGCACTTATTCTTTCGTTATTTATTTTTGTTCATATTCTTTGTTCACTTTACTTTGAATGTTGTGTTTCCTTCTTATGCGCCTTTAAATTTTATGTATTTTTATAATTGATCTTTGTCTGCTACATACATTGCAAGTATTTTCCCATGAGCATATATTATCACTGTATCACTGTCTTCCCGTTCATCATCGACTTGCTTTCGAGCGGGTCCCAGTAACATCTCCATATGTCCAGTCTCATGCTAGTAGAGCCCATGGCATCTGGGAACATAAAGAGCCTCAATCCATTCCGGGATGAGGTCTATAATTGTTACTGGTATTTGGCATATATATCAAATACAACACGGGTAGCTTGCCAGGCTCTGCCTTGCAGGTAGCATACTCTTGTAGGCATCTCTAAGTCCAGCATTTATTGATGAACCACGGGGCCGCGAAGTGGCGCGCAAGCCCGGCGCTGATAGGCTGGTCTGCTGGGTGGAGGTCTGACGAGAGAGAAGTCCGGATGTGGAAAATGGAGGCCCTCATGGAGTGGGGGTCATCTGGCTTGTTGCGAGGCTCTGCTGGGATGGTGGGCCAGGGCTAGAACCTACCATCCCTCCCGGTGCCTTATGAGCGGCTGGTCACAGGGAGAGCCAGTAGCAGCTCTGCCCCCATGTCTGCGAGCATATATTAAAAATTACTTAAATAGTATTCATCAGGGAGATTGGTCTGTAGTTTTCCATTTTTTTGTGGCATCTTTGTCTGCATGAATAGCTAAAGCAATCCTTGGGAAAAGAAGATGGGAGGTATCACTTTCCCCAACCTCAAGCTCTACTACAGAGCAGTTGTAATTAAGACAGTGTGGTATTGGTATAGAGACAGTCCTGTAGACCTATGGAATAGAACTGAGTATCCTGAAACACATTCTCAAATATACAACCACTTAATCTTCGATAAAGGAGCAAAATATATTAAGTGGAGCAAAGAAAGCCTCTTCAACAAATGGTGCTGGGAAAACTGGGCAGCTACGTGTAAAAAAATGAACTTAGACCTCCTTCTAATGCCATGCACTAAAGTCAGATCAAAATGAATTCTAGATCTCAACAACAGACATGAATCTATAAGGTACATCAAAGAAAACATAGGAGAAACGCCTACGACATCGAAACGAAAAGTATCTTTAAAGACGACACACCACTAACCAAGCAAATGGAAGCAAAGATAAACAAATGGGATTATATAAAACTAAAAAGCTTCTGCACCTCAAAAGAAACGGTGACCAAGATACAAAGACAATCCACAGAGTGGGAAAGGATATTCACCCAATACCCATCTGACAAGGGGTTAATATCCAGGATATATCAGGCACTGGCAGCCCTTCACAAGAAAAAAAAACAGCCAACACCATCAAAAAATGGGGAGAAGAAATGAACAGAAGCTTCCAAAAAGAAGAAATTCGAATGTCCAAAAAGGCATATGAAAAAGTGCTCTTCATCTTTAATCATCAGGGAGATGCAAATCAAAAACAACAATGAGGGTACCATCTCACACCACAGAGACTGGCACACATCCAAAACAGCAGGAACAACTGGTGCTTGCGTGGATGTGGGGTAAAAGGGACTCTGATCCACTGTTGGTGGGAGTGCCAACTGGTCCAGCCATTTTGGAAAACAATATGGGCATTCCTCCGAAAACTAGATATTGAGCTCCCATTTGATTCAGCAATAGCACTCCTGGGAATATACCCGAGAGACCGGGAAAATGAATAGCACAAACACTATCTGTACTTCTTTATTCATCTCTGTGCTATTCACTATAGCTAGAATCTGGAAACAACCTAAATGCCCGATAACAGAGGACTGGCTAAAGAAACTGTGGTTCATCTACACTATGGAATACTATGCGGCTGTCAGAAAAGATGAAATTATGAAATTTACCTGCAAATGGTTGGACATGGAGACTATCATGCTGGAGTGAAATTAGTCAGAAGGAAAAGGACAGATATAGAACGACTGCATTCTTAATACGACATAAATAGATACCAGTGTTTTACTAAATGTGGGAAAAGGTAATGGCAGATTAAAACTCACCATTGAATATACACAAAGAGACTTAAGTGATAAACTCTAAATACCTGCAGGGCTAGCCACAATGTGTAAAATAAGAGGGAGAGAGATGCAGAGACAGAGAGAGAGACAGAGAGAGAAAGAGTGGAAACGGGGCTGTCTGCTATTAAGGCAGCATGGGGGTGGGCGGGAGGGGTGGGGTACATTGGTGGTGGAAATGGGGGCACTGGTGGAGGGATGGGTGCTGGTATACTGTATTACCAAGAACCAATTATGAACACCTTTGTAATTGTATGTTTCACGGTGGTATAATAAAAAAATTTAAAAAATTACTTAAATAATTTAATTGCTAAAGGAAATCAACCTTAAACTTTATGGTTGTTTTGGAATTATTTTCTCCCTCAATATAATACAACTTAGGTGTTTCAAACATTTGTGGATGATTTTAGTTTGTGTTGATTAAAATGCCCAGAAGTATGTCTTATGTCTTATTTTTCCATAATTAGTGGTCTCCAACTTATTTACAAAATAATAACTACTTTCTAGAAATAATACTCATTTACCTTTGCTTTCTGCTTTTCCCTGAAGCAAACTGTGTATAATTTCTGTCTAATAATTGGTGTGCATGTCTCTGTGTGCGTAAAACTAATGTAAGATTCTGAGGTTTCTAATTAATAAAATTAATTATTAGATTGGCAATGCTATGATTATTTTTCGCTCCCTAGGGCTGTTGAACTAATAGAAGTAGGGAATTTTTAAAATGTTTGATTGATGCTACTTATCAAGAACTCTAGTGTAAGAGGCATAAATTAATGTTTTGTTAGGGTCTGGCTGAGAGATTTTGTTAGCTGGAATATTATTAAGGGTGAATCAGTCTTGACTTTGATGTACACAGAAATATTTTGCATACCTAATGTAAGCTTGTCAATGAATCTTCAAAGTACCACAGTACATTATTTGATTTTTAGCATGACTAAAACTGTACAGCCTTAGATTATATAATTAATTGTGTTAGTCTTAATCCTTAATTATTATATTTTATTGACTTTGGTGTCCATTGCTTCTTTGGACTCTTTATGCAACCTTAACAGTTCTCTCCAAAATTCTTTATCAAAGAGGTTATATAGCTCATTGTTATTACTTGGCTCATCTAGGCTAGTGACTTCACTCACTGAATTTGATGGAATTCTGTGAGTTGCTTTTACCATTACGACTTTTGCAGCTTTCAAGTGTGTTCTTGGGTGGTTAGATAGTACAGTTAGTAGGTCTCTGGGTTGTTTGCAGAGTGTGGTGGGAGGCAAGGAACATATTGACGTATGATCATTGATAGCTTGTGTAAGATAAATACTAAGCACTTCACGCAGACACTAACCAGCATTTTGAATTTTGGGAGTGGGACCTGAATTGGCCCGCTTTGTGAGTATTCCTGGGCTTTTAGTCTGGGGGCATGATGGGTCCTGCTTGAAAATTATTTGTTTAAATACCCTAATCCTTAGATGAGTGCACCACTGTGAACACTTAATAATTTGTAGTCATTGGTTATAAAATATCCATTTCTTACTTTTAATATGATCAAACTAAGTCCCCCAAATTTGGTCTTTTTTGTGACTCTCCTTTGCCTATTTCCCTATTTTTAAGTAAAACCTGACTTTAATTATGAGATGATTTATTTATTTTTATAGGATTCTGAATTTTGCATAAGGTTCTTCCCAATTTCTTTCACGTTTATACATAGTAAACAGTTATAGACATGTTTTAACTGATACCAGTAAGACTGGCAAGAAACCAGAGCAAACCACACATCATGAAGTTAGTCATTCTCAACATCCAGACTCCATAGTTCCTCAGAGCTCCATCCAAGAGAAAACCTGATCTTCCCCCTTTAAGTTTTATCAGTAAATGCTTGGGTTGAGAGCCTTCTACTGAGACTATACCACCTACATGGTAAAGCCAGGCAAGCTACCGTGTTTTATTTACTTTTTATGCCAAAGACTAGTAACTATTATGGACCTCAGTTCCATAACCTGAAGAATGGTTTCGGGTTCTTCCTGTCCCTGTAGCAAGTAGATGCCCTTGGGTTGCACTTGCTTGTGACAGGACTAATGGATATGTTACTAGTGCCCACTCGAGCAAATCAATGAACAATGGGAAGACAGTGATACAGTGATATTTTCAACAAAAAGGTCATAATCAAGGGTACATTTCAGAGACATTGTAAAATGCAGTCTTTTCTAGATACAAAGCTTACCAAATGCACTAAACCCACTGAATGTGCAAATTTGATGTTGTTTAACATAATCCCTTCCCAAAAACTAAAGCTAAACAAAAACAACCTCACCACACAGTTACCTGCCAGATATAAACTCTCGATTTTTTAAAATTGTTGTGGGGGTCACATCTGTGACAGTATTTGGGGATCCTGGGACAAGTCAGAGGTTCTCACCTGCCAGTGCTAGGAGGGGCATGTGGTACTGGGGATCGAACTTAGGACCTCACACCTACATCTAAGCCCAGATATTCACCATTTACATATTTCTTAGACTTCTTGATAATTCACAGTCTCTTGTAAGTGGTTTATTTATCATGTTAACAGAATGTTCCAAAAAGAAAATGTTCACATTTTTAGTAATAATTATCTTTATTTTGTGGAACACTTGCATTGAACACTATCTCTAGCAAGTCTTTAATAGGAAGAAATGCTGAGTAATTAATATATGCCAGGATAACTAGGCCATCAGGAGGAATGGGCAACAGCTTTACAAAAAAAGAGGCTGCAGAGAAAGCACATTGGGTAGGGTATTGACTTGTATGCAGACGACATGGAGTTCCGTCTCCAGCATCTGCTATGGTCCTCTGAGCTATGACAGGTGTGATCCCTGAGCACAGACCCAGGAATAAGTCCTGAACACTGCCTGGTGTGATCCCAAAAAGAAAAACAACAAAAACTACAGTAGGAATGGGGCAAATCAGTTTTAAAAGGTAGATTGCTTAGTTAGCACATAAACTTTATTCGTAATTTTGTTAGAAGCAGCATAAGGAGTCTTTACTCTTAATAGGGAATTGACAATGCTAAAAAGCAGGTGGCTCCTAATTGAATACTGGGTCTGAGCCTGCTAGTGTGAAAGTTTACTTCAGACCATATGTACACATGCACATGGATTCATTAGCACCAGGTGAGTAAGGTGTCTGTTCTACATTAATTATCTAGAAATTTTTCGGTTTACTTGTGAAAACTAAAATCAACAGTTTTTATATTTTAAAAACAGATTTAAAAATTAAAAAATAGCCCTTTTTGGTTAATTTGGTTAATTAAAATCAGCAGATGCATTTTAATTTGTATATGTTAGCAGTTTGAAACTGAAAGTGCATCCTAAATACTGATAAAATGAACCAGTTAAATATAATTTATCAGTAGAGAATAAGAAAAGCAAAATCGTAGTGATAGTATTGTGGGTTCTGGAAGTTTTTCTTTAGAATTGTCATTACTAAATAAACTCCATAATGACATTTATATTTTTAGCTGTTTTATATTATATTGTGGGGGGAAATATACATGATCTTAAAGTCTGAAAACGGGTCAATTTGGGATTTTCTATGACAATAATTCAGAAATATTATTTCATAATAAGTTAATTACGTTTTTAATAAAAGCTCTTATTAGATAAAAACATAGCAAGCAAATTATGAATGAGTCTTCATTTTACAAAAATCAACTATATTAAATATCTGTATTAACTAATATTTTATTATCTCATAGTTTGGTTAACTAATAGTTGACTAAAACATTAACTAATATTTAAATAATAAGATAAACATAACAATATGCAAATATCAATGTCCTTTTATAAATAGCTGGTGGAAGAGAGATGGGGATTTCAGAAATAAGATTAAAAGATTTATTATTTCTACTGAGAAGGACTTATGTGGAAGAACATGAATATTTGTGAAAATTGGGAAAATAAGAAATTCTATGAAGACAATTTTAAATTTTAGATCAAAGAGCTTTCCAGATTTATAATGTATTGATTTGCAATGCAATGAACTCCTTGTCTTTATAAGCATTCAGTCCAAGGGTATGTCTTTTAGGTATGCTTTCCTGAGGATTGAATCGGGTTAGAATTTATTTCTTGTCAAATTATTCAAACTGTATAATCCAGTCTTCAGTCCTACTATCTTTTCAATGAATCCTACCATCAATTCTGTGAACAAAAAATATAATGGATGTCTCTGGGTTAAAATTGAAAAGAAATAGATTTCAACTCAACATAAGAAGCTTCTACGAATCTCTTCACCTACGCAACAAGAAGCCCTTGTTTGATCCATGCAATCATAGTTTATGCTCACTATATGGAGATAAGTCTAATCTCGATAAGACTTATTTGCTTTTACTCACAGTGCAGTCCAGATTTATGGCATTGTATATTGTGCTGCAAGTGCCTGCTGTTGTATGGATCAAAGTGAAATAATAGGGATGCCATCATCCTGAAATGGAGTAGGAAGTAGATTTCTATTCTGGTTGTCTTGTGCTACGAAAAGGTATAGATATCCAAAAGTCATTTGAGCTTTTGTATAATTAGTTTGCAAATAATGTCTCTAATTTATTGAACTTTATGTCACCTAAAATGTATGTCCTTTCTTAAAATTCTACCGGCAAGGATAATTAACTTTTGATTCATTTTGGTAATCTATTTACCATCATCTTAATTTGTGATTGATTATTCATAGTCTTATAATAATGATAAAATGTAATACATAATCCCAACTTTATAATAATGATAATAAGAAGATAAGTTTTAAATTTCTTAATATTTGATGCCTCAAAATATCTCCAAGCATTTCTACACACATTTAACTATTTTATCAAACACTTTCCTTGCTTAATGAATACTACAACACAATTTAGTTCTTAATATTTACTTGGCAAGCAGGGGAAAGTGATGGATTAGCAATTTTATGCATTTAGTCACAAATTCTGGTAAGGTCAAAAGATTGGAATTTATTCAATTAAGATCTGAAAAATTTGAAAATTTACAACGGGTGAATTCAGATCTCGAGTTACTAAATTTTTAAATGGTCCATATGTCTGTACTTCAAATATATGTTAAAAGAACAGTTAAATAAAGAAAGTTGTTATAAGACTGGGAAGTGAAAAGTACATAAAATATATTTTAAGCAAATAGGTGAGCATAGAAAAATTAAATTCTAATGCAAACTTTCAGTAAATGACTATATAAACCATTAAATAAACTTACTAAAGTGCTACTAGAAAAACTGCTTTCTGTTTCTCCAGTGTGATCATCCTTAATAATGGACTTTCATTTTAACTAAAGTTGTTTTGCCAACATTTATCCTACAAACATCAATTAACCTGAATATAATTCAACATTTATTGGCTTTAAAACAGTTTTGTAAGCTATTTTTACATTATATTTGTACATTACTTTTGAACTTTTGTTTCCAAAATGGAGTTTAAACCTTTGCATTTCTACATGACCTAAAGAAAAAATATAGGAAGACTAAATAAAGTGCTATGTTTATAAAGTGCTGTTGTATCTATATTTATATATACATATCAAAATGCTAATAGCACGTATGTTTATTCCTCGCAAGACAAAAATATTTCTTTGGGAGCTGAGAAGAAAGCAACAGAGTTAGGCAATCGGGGTTAGGTTTCTAAGACCATATGATTTCCTGAGCAGCTGAATGTAGCCCCGGACATCCCAGCATACTCAGAATCCGCTCTGGTGGTCCTTCACTACAAGACCCAATCACCACCACATCCGCAAAGCCCTACCAATGAACTGCGAACTGATTGGCCAGATATAGCTGAGACTGCCCCAGTGCCCTGAACCCTGCTTGGGAGGCCCATATATTATTCAGAATCATTTTTAGGAAATACTGACTTATTACATCTGAATTTATTGTTTGATATAGTTTATGGAAATACTAAAATTTCCCTATCTTAAATGCAACCCACAATGTGTTGCATGAGGGAGAGAGAGAGGAGATAAGAACCTGCCACTTAGGCAGGATGTGGGAGGGGGAGGGAATTGGGGACATGGGTGGTGGTTGAGGAGCACTGGTGGAGGGCGGGTGCTGGAACACTGTGTGACCAAAACCCCCAAGCGTGAACAACGTTGTAATTGTATATCTCACGGTGGTATAATAAAATGTTAAAATATATATATATATGTATATATATATGTATATATATAATATATATATAATGGCAGGAAAACCCATATAAAATCATCATTTTCTCCTTTCTCTACACTTTTTATTTTACCTTTCTCCTTTTTTATTCTTTTGGTTTTTCTTTCTCTATTTTTATTTTTTTTTTTTTTTTTTTGTTCTGAGGGTCACCTCCTATGCCCCGAACTCTGGGCTTACTCCTGACTCTGTGTTTAGGGTTCACTCTTGGGGAGTCTCTGGGACCATATGGGATGCTGGAGATCAAACTATGATCACTTGTTTGCAAAACAAAGCACTTTAGCATTGTACTATCTTTCAAGGAAAAAAATTCTTAATTCCTGGTCAAAGACAATGAAACTTGAGCTCTTACAGAACTAGGCATTTGAGGAGATGTGTGGGGTGATTGTGAAAGGGCCTGGGATGGCGGTGGAGGGAAGTTGATACACTAGTGGAGGCTGTGTACACTAGTGGAGGCTGTGGTGTTGAAATGTCTTAGGCATGAAACTCCATCATTAACAAGATTGTAAACCATGGTACATAAATGTGTAAATATAAATGAACAAAACGTAAACAACTGTTATGTTGCCAAAGTGATTGTTAGCTTTATGAGGGCAAGAACGCTATCATTTTTGTTTGTTTCGGGACCACACCCAGCTGTGCTCAGGGCTTATTCCTAGTTCTGTGCTCAGGGATCACCACTGGAGTCTTGGGGAATCATATGGGATGCCTGGGATCAAACCCAGGTCAGCTGCATATAAGACAAATGCCCTACCAGCTATACTGCTGCTCAGCTTCAGAACTGTGAATTTTTTGCTTTATAATTTCATATAATTTGCATTTTATTTATCATTAGCTTCTGAGATAACATCTGGCTCATGATTGTTGTTCCATTAAATGTTTGTCTTTCTTTATTAAAAAGTAGAGAGGCAGGGTACAAAATCAATACCCAAAAGTCAATGACCTTCCTACATGCAAAATACAGGAGAGAAGAAAGGGACATTAAAGAAACTATCCCATCCACAGTTGTGCCACAGAAAATCAAATACCTAGGAATCAGTTTGACAAAGAACGTAAAGGATCTCTACAAAACATTACTTCAGGAAATAAAGGAGGACCTGAGGAAATGGGGACACATTTCCGTGTTCATGGATAGGAAAGATTAACATTATCAAAATGGTAATACTCCCTAGTGCTTTATATAGATTCAATGTGGTCCCTATAAAAATACCCATAATATTCTTCGAAGAAATTTAACGAACACACCTGAAATTTGTATGGAATAATAAACCCCCACGGGAAGCTGGAATTTGTCTCGCCCTGGGCCCAGCTGACTATGGGGCCCCCGGGAGGACAGATGGGGTTTTGGGAGTGGGTCCATCACCTCTGGGGGGTCCCGAAGCAGCTGGATGAGACTTGCCCACCACACTAGCCACCACCTTCGCTGTCCGGACGCTGGGAAACTGCCTCACGACCAGATTAACAGAGCAAAACCAGTTCGAGCCCAGGTAGGTGGCTCCCAGAAGCGGGAATCAAAGGAATTCATCAGATGGAGTCAGGGGTCGGCCATTCCCCCTCCATTTTGTCCAGCCTGGTGGCCCCACCCAGGAGCTGCCCTGGGGCCACCAGCCATAGCATGAAGAGCCTCACAAGCGGCTGGGGAAGCTGGAACTCGGCTTGCCCCAGGCCCAGCTGACTATGGGGGCCCCGGGAGGACAGATGGGTTTTGGGAGTGGGCCCATCACCTCCGGGGGTCCCAGAAGCAGCTGGATGAGACTTGCCCACCACACTAGCCACCACCTTCGCTGTCTGGATGCTGGGAAACTGCCTCACGACCAGATTAACAGAGCAAAACCAGTTCGAGCCCAGGTTGTGCGGCCACTTGCGGCCACCCAGTCCATTAAAATAGTGGAAACAGTAATGTCCTTTGGTGCACTGCATTCCACGATGTGCAGGAAAGTTTGGCAGGAGGGAGAGATAGAGAGAAGAGAGATGATGTACAGAACCTGCCAAGTAGTTGGGGTGTGGGAGGGGGGAGGGAGGTGGGGACATTGGTGATGGGAGATGGATTTGGGTGGAGGGATGGGTGTTGGAACACTGTAGAACCAAAACTCTACATGAGCATCTTTCAATTGTATGTCTAAAATGGTGTAATAAAATTTGGGGGGAAAAATAAAAAAATAAACCCCCACAGATAGCTAAAGCAATCCTTGGGAAAAAGATGGGAGATATCACTTTCCCCAACCTCAAACCTACTACAAAGCAGTCATAATCAAGACAGTGTGGTATTGGTATAGAGACAGACCTGTAGATCTATGGAAAAACTGAATATTCTGAAACAAGCTATCAAATATACAACCTAATCTTTGATAAAGGAGAAAAAAAATATTAAGTGGAGCAAAGAAAGCCTCTTCAACAAATGCTGCTGGGAAAACTGGGCAGCTACATGTTAAAAAATGAATTTAGACTTCCTTCTAATGCCATGCACAAAAGTCAGATCAAAATGAATTATAGATGCCAATGAATGAATCTATAAGTATCTCAAAGAAAATATAGGAAAAAAAACTCTATGACATCAAACTAAAAAGCATCTTCAAAGACGAAACACCACTGACCAAGCAAATGGAAGCAAAGATATACAAATGGGATTATATAAAATTGAAAATCTTCTGCACCTCAAAAGAAATGGTGACCAAGATACACAGACATTCCACAGAGTGGGAAAGAATCTTCACCCATTACCCATCTAACAAGGAGTTAATATCCAGGATATATCAGGCACTGGTAGTAAAACAAGAAAAAACAGCCAACCCCATCAAACAATGGGGAGAAGAAATGAACAGAAGCTTCCAAAAAAGAAGAAATTTGAATGGCCAAAAGGCATATGGAAAAGTGCTCTTCATCATTAATCATCAGGGAGATGCAAATTAAATGAGGTATCTCACACCACAGAGACTGGCATGCATCCAAAACTGCAAGAACCACCAGTGCTGGCATGGATGCGGGGAAAAAGAGACTCTCTTCACTGTTTGTGGGAGTGGCGATTGGCCCAGCCATTTTGGAAAACAATATAAACATTCTGAAAACAATATAAACATTCTGAAAACTAGGTATTGAGCTCCCACTTGATCCAACAATACCACACCTATTAATATACTCTGGAGACACAAAAACACATAGCAGAAACACTATCTGTACTTCTTTATTCATTGTTGCGCTATTCACAATAGCTAGAATCTGGAAACAACCTAAATGCCAGAGAACAGAGGACTGGCAAAAAGAAACTGTGGTACATCTACATGGTGGAATACTATGGTGCTGTCAGAAAAGACAAAATTTTGAAATTTACCTGCAAATGGATGGACATGAAGACAATCATGCTGAGTGAAATTAGTCAGAAGGAAAAGGACAGATACAGAATGACTGCATTCATTAATGGGATATGAATATATACCAGTGTTTTACTAAATGTGGGAAATGGCAATTGACTAGAACTCACCATTGAATATATGTTGGGGAATGCCGCCAGAGTCCCAGACAGTGTCGGGAAGCGAGTTCCCTTCTACCTCCGAAGCCAGCATGGAATGGATGAAGACATAGGAATCCGATGCAGTTTTAAAAGACTTTACTTATCACAGGTTCAGGCATACAAATCAGCAATAGAAAAAACCCTGTGCTTAGGATTCCCAGCTAGAACTCCAGCCACATGTAGGCCAAGATGGTGGCCACCACGTGTTAAGACCCTATAAAAAGAAGACAAAGACAAGACTCCCAAGAAGAGTGCAAGTCCCAAAAGAGAGCCCAAAAAGAGAAAGCCAAAAAAGAGAGAGAGTAAGCAGGCTGGTTTTATACCCTGCAACTCAGACCTTCCACTGTTATGGGAAGCAGGAAGTGTCAAATGCCCTTAAGTAATTTCTCCCAGCACCTCACCTAGGCCCTATTATATGCTAATGTTTTGAGCTAAGATCTGCCTGGAAATGCCTTTATAGGGTAAAGAAGGGAGTTTCTGAGATGGCATTTCTCTGTACCAAAGACTAATACTAATGCCAGTTAAATATTTCTCCAAGCCTTCACAAGTCTTTTCTACTTCACAGTAGTTTTGTATTTTAGTTGCCTTTTGAGTTATCAGGGAGTCATGCTTGCTTGCTTGGAGGCAAACAGCATTTCTCTCTGCTAATTACTTAGAGATCCAACGTGGCCAGGCAAATATGCTGGTAAGATCTAGCTAGTCCTATGATGATTGTGGTAGTATTAGAAAATATTTATATCAGCCAGTAAAGAATACATGGTCAGATAAACTGCCACATTTAGACTACCCCCTTATCTACAAAGTGACCTGCAGGAGGCAATTCAGGGCAAAGGCTCTTAAAGGAGTCCTGAAACAAATATACACAGAGACTTATGTAATAAACCCTACATGACTGCAGGGCTAGCCGCAATGTGTAAAAGAAGAGGGGAGAGGGGCCGGAGCGATAGCCCAAGGGTAGGGCGTTTGCCTTGCGCCCAGCAGGCCCATGCCGGCCCAGGTTCGATCCCGGCATCCCATATGATCCCCTGAGCACCGCCAGGAGTAATTCCTGAGTGCAGAGCCAGGAGAAACCCCTGAGCATCGCCGGGTGTGACCCAAAAAGCAAAAAAAAAAAAAAAAAAGAAAGAAAGAAGAGGGAGAGAGATGCAGAGACAGAGACAGAGAGAGACAGAGAGAAAGAGAGGAAAAGAGGGGGTACCTGCTATAGATGCAACCTGGCGGTGGGCAGGAGGGGGTGGGTACGTTGGTGGTGTGAATAGAGCACTGGTGGAGGGTTGGGTGCTGGAATACTGTATTATGAAGAACCAATTATGGATACCTTTAACTGTATGTCTCACGGTGGTATAATATTTTTTTTAAAAATTCACAATTTTTAGGATAATAGTAGATTTAATATCACTGAATCACTGATCACTGTCTTCCCGTTCATCTTTGACTTCCTCGAGCGGGCACCAGTAATAGCTCCATATGACCTGTCTCATGCAAGAAGAGCCCAAGGGCACCTGCTTGCTCCAGGAACATGAAGAGCCTCAAACCATTCCATCAGGTCATGGGAATGAGGTCTATAATTGTTACTGGTATCTGGCATATCAAATATGACACTGATAGCTTGCCAGGCTCTGCCGTGTGGGTAGCATACTCTTGTAGTCATCTCAAAATCCAGCATTTATTGATGAACCACGCGGCCGCTTGTGGCAGCACGAGCCGGGCTGTGATAGGCTGGTCTGCTCGGTGGAGTTCTACGAGGAGGAAGTCCGGATATGGAAAATGGAGGTCCTCATGGAGTGGGGGGGTCGTCTGGCTTGTTGTGAGGCTCTGCTGGGGTGGCGGGCCAGCGCTAGAACCTGCCATCCCTCCCGGCACCTCATGAGTGGCTGGGCACAGTGAGAGCCAGTAACAGCTCTGCCCCATGTCTGCCTCTGATCAGCATACCTGGGCCGGATTAAAAAGACTGCAGCAAGGTGGGTCCCGATGAGCAGGGCTGTGATAGGCTGGTCTGCTGGGTGGAGTTCCGATGAGGAGGAAGTCCGGATGTGGAAAATGGAGGTCCTCATGGAGTGGGGGGTCGTCTGGCTTGTTGTGAGGCTCTTCTGGGGTAGCGGGCCAGGGCTAGAACCTGCCATCCCTCCCGGGCACCTCATGAGTGGCTGGGCACAGAGAGAGCCAGTAGCAGCTCTGCCACATGTCTATTAGATTTAATATATAATGATAATATATTTGTCTATATGTTTGGTGAACATAAAGGACATAACCATAATATATCCTAGTCCCCTTTTTACAAAATTAAAAAATGCAACCATAAAACATCAGAACTATCATTGATTATAAAATGCTGCCTCTATATTACATATAGCAGACATCCATATATTACATATAGTGGACAACCCATATAGCTAGTGTTCTAGCCCTAGCCCGCCACCCCAGCAGATCCCGCTAATAAGCCAGAGGAACCCACACACAATGAGGGCTGCCATTTTCCATATTTAGACTCCCCTCTCCTCAGAACTCCACCCAGCAGGAGAGCTGATTGCAGCCTGGCTTGGCCGCGCGGTTCATCAATAAATGCTTGAGTCTTGAGGTGACTAGAAGATTATCCCCTCCCGCACAGCAAAACCTGGAAAGCTACCCATGTTGTATCTGACATGCCAAATACCAGTAACAATTATAGACCTCATTCCCATGACTTGATGGAATTGTTTGAGGCTCTTTATGTTCCTGGAGGTGGGCAGATGCCCTTGGGCTATCTCGCATGTGACAGGACATATTGAGATGTTACTGGTGCCCTCTCAAATAATCGATGATCTATGGGAAGTCAAGTGATCAAGTGATCAAGACATCCATAACCTTCCTCACTCCTTCCTATACCATCTTTTAGATTTCACAATCAAGCCTCTTATTCTGAAATTATGTTTACTTCTTTTTGTTTCTTTCCCATTAATTGTCCTTAATTCATGCGAATAACATTGGTAAAAAGTGTAAATGTTTACAAGTCATAGTGTTCTGATGTTATATTGTACTACCATTGTACCATTAAACTTAATACTGCTCATAGGACCCTTCCATTCTGCTGGTCTTGCTCTTGGTAAACTCAACTGTGTTCTCGTTTTTTTTTTTTTGTTCTTTTTTGGAGGTAGGGATGTGGGGAGGCCATGGACATTTGGCTCATACTTGAGAGTGCTTCAGGGAATATACTGGCTTTGTATAAATACTGGCCTTCAGAGGTAATACTGGCCTACTGCTTCAGGGGATAAACAGATAAACTTGGCTCACTCCTGGTGGTGCATATGGGATCAGATGGGATTCTGAGTATTAAATGGTGGTTCATTTGCCGTGGCAGCATCCACGACAATGACAATTCTTCTATAATGTCTGTGACTTCTTCCATTAAAGTCTGTTTCTTCACTTGCTTTGTTTCTCATACTCCACTTATCATTGACTTCACCCAGTACTTTTTCAGTATTTTATTCTGACTTATTTTGCCTAGTATAATCAACACCTATCATATCCATCCATGGTAGCAAAGAAAATATTCCATCTTTTTCTAAGAACTGAGTAGCATTCATTGTGTGTATTCACCACAACTTTATCTACTTATCTTTAGGCATCAGGTCTTTGTAGATCTTCGCTCTTAGAAATAATGCTGGTATGAACTTAAGTGTGCATTTATTTTCTTGATTTAGTGATTCTATATTCTGGTAATACACATTTAGGAGAAGTCTGCATAATATTTTAATATAGGCTGAACCATTTTATATTCCTTTCACCAGTGAGTGGAAGGTTTATTTCTCCATATTCCCATCAACATGCTTTGCTTTTGCTATACGCCATTCTCACCGGTGTAAGGTGATCTCTCACTGACATTTTGATTTACATGTCATGGATTACAAGTAATGCTAAACCTCTTAGCCATCTGTATATTTTCATTGGAGAAGGGCTTGCTCAGTTTTTCTTGCCGTTTATTGATGGGAATTTTTTTGTTAAGTTTTGAGAATTCTCTTTTTTTTTTTTTTTTTTTTTTGCTTTTTGGGTCACACCCGGCAATGCTCAGGGGTTTCTCCTGGCTCTGCACTCAGGAATTACTCCTGGCAGTGCTTGGGAGACCATACGGGATGCCGGGATCGAACCCAGGCCGGCATGGGCCGGCCACGTGCAAGGCAAATGCCCTACCCGCTGGGCTATCGCTCCGGCCCCCAATTTTGAGGATTCTTAATGAATCTTGAATATTAGTCCCTCGGCAGATATATATGAAATGCAGATATTTTCTACCATTCTACTGGATGTCTATTTTTTTTTTTTTTTTTTTGTTGGTCACACCCGCGATGCTCAGGGGTTGCTCCTGGCTCTGCACTTAGGAATCACTCCTGGTGGTGCTCGGGGGACCATATGGGATGCCGGAGATCGAACCCAGCCGCGTGCTGGGCAAACACCCTACCCCCTGGGCTATTGCTCCCGGCCCCAGGATGTCTTTTATTTAGCGATAGTTTCCTTCACAGTGAAAAGCTGTTCAGTTTCAGATAATCACAAAGGCCTTTAATTTTATTTTTTGCATTTGTTTCTGGAAATTTGGAGTAAAATCTCTGAGAACACTTGTTAAAGTTATGTTATGGAGTGAACAGCCTCTGTCTTTTTTTGATACAATTTTTCTAAGTTTTTAATCAATTTTGGGTTAACATTTGAGCATGATGTGAAACAGTGGATCCAATCTGACTCTTTTGCATGTGACTACCAGTTTTCCTAACCTTTTGTGAAGGAGGCTTTAATTTTCTATTTTGTGCTCTTTCTTCTTTTATCAAAAATTAACTGTCCGTATGTGTTGCAAGCCACCATGTGCAAAAAGAAGGGAGAGAGAGAGAGAGAGAGAGAGAGAGAGAGAGAGAGAAGAGGAAAAGTACCTGCCACATACACAGGTTGGAAGAGGGGGAAGGGAATCAGGGGACATTGATGGTGGGAAATGGGCACTGGAGGAAGGATGGGTGCTAGAACACTGTATGACCAAAACCCAATTATGAACATCTTTGTAACTGTATATCTCACGGTGGTATAATAAAAAAAATTTAATTAACTCCAAATATCTAAGAATTTATTTCTGCATTCTCTATATGTGAACTTTGGTTTCTTACAATATGTGATATTTTCTTTTGTCTTTGCTTGGGATGGATTAGGTTCCAGATAGTCCCTCAAATAGCTGTTTGAGACTTTTAAAAAATCTCTGTTGTGACTGGCACTCTTTCTTGAAAATGATTCTTAGTTGGAAGTTCTTTTCATTCAATATTATGTGGATGCATTTCTATTCTTTTCTTGACTGCAGAGTTTTGCTAGAGAAATCTTCTGTGAATCTGATGTTTTTTCCCTTGCATATGAGATTTTGCTTTTGTCTTGTGACTACAAAACACTTGTCTCTGCTTTTGGTCCTTGTCATTTTGATTACAAAATGTCTTGGTGTAGTTATGTCTGTGTTTACCCTGGTGGCTATTATTTGGGCCTCTTGTATCTGTGCTCTCATCTCTCTTTTCAGGTTGGAGAAATTTCCCCCAATTGTTTCTTCTTTTAGTCTTTCTTCTCTTCACTCCTTTCCTCTCCTGAAATTTCTGATTCTGAATTATTTTCTTGGAATTCTAAGTAATTTCTTTTATATTTTCATAATATTTTCTATTTCCTCTTATTACTGGATTTGTTCATTGTGTCTTGAAATGTACTGATTCTCTTTTCAGTTTCATCCACACTGCTTGTAAGACTTGCTACTATGTTCTTAAGTTCTTGTTACTTTGGACAATGTCTTTCATTCTTTTCCCATAAAGCTCTCTTCAAGTTTACTGATTCTTTGTTCAACACCATTTTCAGATCAGTTATCACTGATATAATTGTTGTCCTAAAGCCTCTTTCAGATGGGTTCCAGGAATCTAGTTTCATTGGTGAGTCCCCTGGATTTTTGTTTTCTTTTACAGATTCTCTGTACTTTCCATTTTTCATTTTTTCAGATGTTAGCCTTCAGGGTTAGACTGGTGCTGTCTCTGTCCATAAGTATATTTTGTGCTTGCTCTTGTATCTGGAAGATCTTAGAACCTTTGCTCCATGGCAGTGTGCTTAGTTCGTGAGTTTTATTGGTGTTATTGGAATATAGGTATTATTATAGTTGTGCAGCTGTGCAACTACTGCTCAGTTTGACATTTGGGGGATCACTGGCCACAGACAAAGTCTCTCTTGGCTGTATTTGAGCTTCTAAAAATCTGTCCATGCTGTGTCACACAGAAGCTGGAGGACTGGGGTCAGGGAAGGTGGGCAGAGCTGGAATGCCCTGTACTGATACCTGGGAAAAACGTCCCTAGAGAGATAGTACAGTGGTAAGGTGCTTGCCTGTCGTGCAGCTGACCTAAATTCAGCCCTGGCACTTCATATGGTGCTCAATCCCACCAGGAGTGATCCTTGAGCACAGAGCCAGGAGTAGTCTTTGAGCACAATCAGGTGTAACCTTCCCTCTGAAATAGATAAATAAAAGAAACATATCTTATGGCATCCAGGAAAAGGGGATAGATGATCTTCTGAGTCACATCAGATGTGATCCAATAGAACAGTGCCATGAGTCCTGAACACTGTGTATGCACAAAACAAAGCAAAACAAAGACACGATCTCTCATCATTTTCCTAGACTGTTGCCACATTTCTCATTTGTAATAAGTTCCTCTTTTGCCAGATTCCACATATATATATACATATAATTTACCTTATTTATCACTACCACTATATATCACTATCTTCCCAATAATCATCTATTTGCTAGAGCGGGCACCCATAATATCTCCATATGTCCTGTCTCATGCTAGGAGAACCCAAGGCATCCGATTGCTCCAGGAACATAAAGAGCCTCAAACCCTCAAACCATTATATTAGGTCACGGAATGACCTAATATAAATGTTACTGGTATTTGGCATATCAAATACGACACGAGCAGCTTGCCAGGCTTGCCATGCAGGTGGCATACTGTTGTAGTCACCTCTAAATAAAGCATTTATATTGTATCTTATTATTTATATATATATATTAATTATTTATATATATTTATTATTTTTATATATTCACATATAAATAAATGATATTTATCTTTCTTTGATTTAATCCACTAACCATAATCCCTTGAAGATGCATTCAGTGTCACAAATGACAGAATCTTTTTTATTGTCATATTAATTATATTCACATACAGAAACATGTGTGCACACATATGCATTTATATATTCCACACTTAGGTTATTTCCCTATTTTTTATTGTGAATAGTTATGTAATAATTGAGTAATTACAATAAATGTGGTGGTACAATGTGATTTTTTTCTTTTTTTTCTTTTCTTTTTTTTTTTTTTTTGCCTTTTGTGTCACCCCAGCGATGCTCACGGGTTACCCCCTGGCTCTGCACTCAGGAATTACTCCTGGCGGTGCTCTGGGGTCCATATGGGATGCCGGAGATCAAACCCGGGTCTCTGCAGTCCATATGGGATGCTGGGGATCGAACCCGGTCTCTGCGTTCTATATGGGATGCTGGGGATCGAACCGGGTCGGCACAAGCCAGCTGTGTGCAAGGCAAACACCCTACTGGCTGGACTATCGCTTTGAGCCAAATGAGATTTTTCACTTATTTGGGGAATGTACTCAAAAGTAGGAATGTTAGGTTATGTAGTTTAATTTAATATATTCAATTTATTTGACAGTTGACAGTGATGACCTTGGCTCAAAACAAGCTCAGAAATCAAGGGCATATAGCGTGATTCATGAGATTCCAAGTTCAGTCACCAGTGGTGTCTGGCTCCCAGAACATAGGCGGGAACGACTCCTGGGCCCTCTAAGCATGGTTTGGGAGTCCTCCAAAAAAATTAATAAAAACAAGGAAGAAAATAACAATCTGCTATTTTCACTTTAACATTCTATAGTCTTATGAAATAATTTGCTTCTCAAATTCTTTTGAAATGAGACCAGTTCTTGTGTCTGATTATGCAGATTTATAAATGGGATGATTCACTCGCTCCATATATTAGGAATATAAACTTAAGATAAATAATAAGGAAGTATATCTTGTTCTGTCTCAAGTCTTCTAAATTAGTACAAAACACAGAGGGCAAGAGTCAAAAACATTAGCTACTGAACAAGACTGACTGGGTATTTGGAGGCAACCTAAGTCTGTGGACTCTGACTCAACGTAGAAAGCAGCAGTTTTAGCATTTAATTGAAGTTTTAGTGATGAATTTAATATAGAACATACAGATACTGATTTATAATAATCCACATTTAAATCTTATGTAATATTACTTAAGTAAACATTGAGAAAAAAAGAATTTATAATAAAAGTGTTTGCTTCACTATTGTCTTTAACTTGTTTGTATTTTGTCTTCTCTCTTGGGCCTTGAAGATGGTTTGTCAGGTTGTGTTTTTGTCTGTTTGTCATAGTTATAATCTCTGCCAGTACATAACAGATTATTTCAAAACAGTAGCCTCACAACAAGAATATTTATTGTAGCTGATAAATGTGTGAGTCTGGAGTTCTGATGGAGTTCTGGCAGAGTTCTGAAGGGTGACTGCCCTGCTCCCTATAGTATTGACTAGTTGCTCAGTGGTTCTTAGCTAGAACGTGCCTGACTTGAAAGGTTTAAGAAAACTTCTTTCATATACCTTGATATGATGGCTTGAAGACCATGCTGGCAAATGGTCAACTGAAGTGCTTATGGGCAGTCTCTCTAGCATTATGGCCTCTGAATACTGAATAATTTTTGTTTTTTTATTCGGGAGCTTCACCCATTTGTGTTCAGGGATTACTCCTGACTCAAGGATCTCTGCTGGCAGCTACGCCATAGGGGGTACCAGGGTTTAAACTGAGTTGACTGTATACAAGGCAAATGCCCTACCTGTACTATTGCTCTGTCCCAGACAATACTGGATGATTTTAATGCCATCAGCTGCCCCTAGAGAAAATGAATCAGACCTCCTGGGCAGAAACTGAAAAAAAAAATATATATATATATATATATATATTTTGCTTTTTGGGTCACACCCGGCAATGCTCATGGGTTTCTCCTGGCTCTGCACTCAGGAATTACTCCTGGCGGTGCTCGGGGACCATATGGGATGCCGGGGATCGAACCCGGGCCGGCATAGGCCGGCTGCGCGCAAGGCAAACGCCCCTACCCGTTGGGCTATCACTCCGGCCCCTGAAAATATATATATTTTTTCTTTTCAGGGCTGGGATTCCCAAATAGCACGTCAGCCATAATCCCTTAATCAGTCATTAAGGAAAACACTGAATCAAGGGAGAAAGATTTTAAACTCTATGTCTCAGCAAAAGGAGAAACAACATATTTGTGCCACCTTAGCATTACTTTCCCGCTAGTTATGTATGCTTTTAGTCATATTTCTGGTCATTGTTGATGGAATAATTACATATTTTTCTCTCATTTATTTGTTTTTTTTTTTTTATCCAGTGCCATTGGCAACCATTTCAATTTGTTTTATAAGTTAATTTTACTTGAGTGTTTTGTTAAAAATGTTGTTTGAAATTAACTTATTTTTGAGTAACATAAACATCCTGCTATAAATCTTATTCTTTTCCTATTAGAACATTAACATCATGGTCATTGAACATATTTCTGTTTTCTAAATATATATTTACCACTTTCTGTGAGATAGCAGCTGACTCAGGTCTGATTTCCCATAACATTCTTGAGCACATCATGTGTGACACTCACCCTCCCAAATAAATAAATAAACATTCACCTATCCTAAGTACTGAAAAGCACTCAATAGAGGGAATCCACTGTATTTGATTGATTCACACTCTCTCTGATCGAGAGCAACTCATATTTCCTGTCATTATTATGTATTTATTTATTTATTTATTTATTTCATCAGTAAATATTATTTATTGTGCATCAGACACTGTTCTAAGTCCTAATAGCAACCTTTTCTTAAGCTGGTATAAGAGAGGCAGGGAATAATCCTCAGGAGCAAACTATGCATCACAGAATTTTGTCTACACTGTTGCAAAAATTCAAACAGTATCTACTTCCAGGAAGCTGTAAATTTTGATCATACATTATTAAAAAATAAAAACTATGATATGGTTAACAAGTAGGAATCGAGACCTAATCAAAATTCCTTTCCAATGTTTTGTGTTTATTTCTCATATCTTTCTAATGAAAAATATTAAATTTGATTAAAGGAAATTCATTGATAGTTCTATTTTCATGTATGCCTTTAAAGTTTTTATGTCTTATGCTATAAATTATTTTTCCATAAAATCTATTTCATTTTATCTATCACTATATATTTAGCCATCTTTAATATTATCAAATATATTAGTACTATGAACTTTAAAGTTATTTGTGTTCAATTTTGTTTTGCAGCTTTTTTAAAGATAGGCTATAATCTTTGGAGATCATCAAGCATTGCATGAAGATTCACTTTTTAGTGTTTTATATTTAAATGACTGAACAAGCTTTCACAAATGCATGTTTTATGCAATACTGATCTGTTAAGAAAAAGGAGATTAATTACTATGGAGGGCCAATTCACATTTAATTGTTTAAGCTCAGGTAGTAAAGACAGAAAGGAATTTGAAGACATAATGAGAACCTGTATGCCACTCCTGACCTTGAGTCAGATAAGTGCGAAGGGATGCAATGATTTTGGTGCACAGAGAAAAGATACGACCACCAACTGTTTACCACAGCTCATTGGGTTCCTTGCTCCCAGCAAAAGTGTGGTCACTTGGGACTAGCAGATAGAACTAATAGACAGAAATTTGTATCTCTGGAAATCACTTCTGGAAACAGTAAGTGGTTTCCAATGAAGAGGTGACACCTGATTTTTTGAGTGCTTGATCAAAATAAAAATGTTTCATCATTTAACTTTATCTTTTTGTTTTGTTTTGTTTTGTTTTGTTTTGCTTTGTTTTGTATGGGGAACACATCGGGCAATGCTCATAGTTGTGCTTGAAGGATCACATGAGATGCCAGGAATTGAACCTAGCTCTTTTGCAAGTAAGGCAAGCACCTTGTACTTGTACCTATAGTACTATCACTTAGGCCCCTAATTTGTCTCTTTATAGGCAACTCAGTCACCATTCTTCCTTGATGACAAGCCCAGTGGCATTCTTCCAGTTTTGTTGATATCTCTACTACACTGTTTCTATGTGTGAGAATATATCCAGAGTTGTCCTATTTTTAGAAGTGGCTGAGTGAGGAAATCCAACTGCTTTCTGTTAGAAAACCTGGGTTAATTCGAAGAGAAACATCCATCACCTTCTGGAGCCTATATCTGAAAAGTGAGATAGGCCACCTTCACAGAAGAGCAAGATGCCAACTCAGGGAGTATGACCATCCTAGCATAGAAAGTTTTATTTCTATCCTCATTTTAACACACAATTATTGAAGAACAAATTGAAGTACCAACCTGTGGTACTTTATTATTGCAACCTGAACCAATGCAGCTTAGTATCAAAATCTGCTTTTAATAAGATGTCTGGTGACTCTTGATCATTTTAACATTTAAGAGCATCATTAAGTCTCATTGCTGTCCTCCCTATTTGTTCTTCTCATTTTACACTATGTGTTGCACCAGGTGCTCAGGTGTTTTCAACCTATAACTTCATGTTAAGTGCACTAAGATTTGTGATATAATTGTTCCATCTCAATATTAATCTGAGCCACAAATTATAACACTGTAAAAAACAGAAACATCTTGTTAAATTTTAGTGCCATATCATTAACCAGAATACTCAGCAACCAAATTTTAAAGAACTAGATTGGACTCCTCCTAACACACGCACTCAAAAAACTTGGCTATCAAAGGCATATAAGATGAAGTCTTGGAGGTGAAAAAATATTGCTACTACTATCTCTAAGGCTTACACTTTACCAACTGAGTTACACATTTTGTACCCAAACTGTGAATTTCTAAGCATATTTAAATGTTTCTATTAACCTTTTTAACACTAGTAATTTACGTTTAATTGTGCATAATGATGATATATTGCCATTTTAGTTGAATTTTATTTTTCTATATGGATTATAAATAGCTTATGCACATAGAAATTATGTGGTGATTCTAACCCTGTGGTTTTTGTGTGATCTGGGACACCCATAGAGCTTCACGTTGGTGCTTAAAAACAAACACTTTATTGGCCACAGTGCATAGAGGAGAACTTATGGAGATTCCTGGTGAAGAAAAACATATATAGAAATTGCATTTGAGAATATTCACCCAATACCCATCTGATAAGGGGTTAATATTCAGGATATATCAGGCACTGGTACAGCTATATAAGAAAAAAAAAGCCAACCCCATTAGAAAATGGGGAGAAGAGATGAACAGAAACTTTGACAAGGAAGAAATCCGAATGGCCAAAAGGCATATGAAAAAATGCTCATCATCACTAATCATCAGAGAGATGCAAATAAAAACAACAATGAGATATCACCTCACACCACAGAGAATGGCCCATATCCAAAATGGTAAAAGCAATAAGTGCTGGCGTGGATGTGGGGAAAAGGGGACTCTCATACACTGTTGGTGGGAATGTCGACTTGTACAACCTTTCTGGAAAACAATATGGACATTCCTCCAAAGACTAGAAATTGAGCTCCCCTTTGACCCAGCCATACCGCTCCTGGGAATATACCCTGGAAAGCCAAAAAAACACACAGCGGAAACACAATCCGCACTTTTATTTTCATAGCAGCACTATTCACAATAGCCAGAACCTGGAAACAACCAGTATGCCCGAGAACTGATGACTGGATAAAGAAACTGTGGTACATCTACACAATGGAATACTATGCAGCTGTCAGAAAAAATGTAGTTATGAAATTTTCCTATAAATGGATGGATATGGAAAGAATCATGTTGAGTGAAATTAGTCAGAAGGAAAGAGAGAGACATAGAATGACTGCATTTATTTGCATGACATAAATATACTAGGTGATCTTACCGAAAGTGTAAATTACCACAAGCGTGGGAGTCAGAGGTTGGTTTAGATAGAGAAGGGAACATGTGTGAATAAATGTCTAAAGTTCTGATACTAACATAGAACTGAGCATTAAATACAGACAAAAAATGCAAATGATGGCTTCTAAGTGTATGTGGTGCAACCCACAATGTGTGGGAGAAGGAGGAGAGAGAGAGGGAGAGGAGAGGAGATAAAGAACCTGCCATTTAGGCAGGATGTGGGAGGGGGAGGGAATTGGGGACATGGGTGGTGGCTGAGGGGCACTGGTGGAGGGCGGGTGCTGGAACACTGTGTGACCGAAACCCCCAAGCGTGAACAACGTTGTAATTGTATATCTCAAGGTGGTATAATAAAATGTTAAAAAAAAAAAAAAAAAGAAATTGCACTTGATACATTTATCTTGGTCTTAGGTGTTGATCCCCAAATAACAAAAAATATTCACTCAAATGAATAACATACACATACATACACATGAACATATATACATGTACATATGTATGTATGTGAGTATATATATGTGTATATACTGTGTGTATATATATATGTACTCCTCTGATCATCACAGTATTCAAAATAGCCAAGAGCAGGCAGCAACTATTGTCTATAGGAAAATAATTGGATAAAGAAATGTTATACCACCCCGTGTTTTATAACTCTTATTAGATAAATACAAGATTAAATTCTGCCATTTGGGGGCAACATGAATAAACTCAATGAATGTTAGGTTTAAGGTAAGCTAATTCAAAAATACAAACACCATATGATTTTACTCATGTGCTACATAAATTAACAGAAGAAATTGATGAACTATAGACCAAAAAATAAACTTGTAGACTGTAGAACCAAATTAGTTGTAACTAGAATGAAGGATGAAGATAGGTAAAGAGGGTTAATTCATATGGAGAATGAAAGAAATGTGAAGACAATGTATATAAAGGTCTTTACTTTTATTTATGTTTAACTGAAACTGATATTATGACGCAATATCACTTTACATTTAAAAAGTAATTTAAAAAAAGACACAAACTCTAAAAAGCAAGCGCCAGGATTCTGTGATTAATAAGCCAAGGAATTCTCATGAATGCTAAATCTGGAAAAAAAAACTCTTCAAGCCCCTTTCTGATCAATGGGCGCCAAAGACCAGCAACATAATTTTCATCTGGTATACTTGTTATGCACAGTCTCAGAACCCAGGAGAGACCTTTGTTTATAAAACTAAACATTTGCATCTTCCAGAATGTTGAAACTTTAATGTGCAATTTGAGGCTTTTGGAGCTAGAAACTTAGAGAAATAATTAAGTCATGAGTGTTGAAACTTTAATAATAAGAATAGAGCCATTAACAAAAAAACTAGAAGCTTTTTATATTCTTTATCTGCCACATGAAGATGCAATGAGCAGTAGACAGTCTACAACATAGAAGATATTCTCCACCCCTTCTCAAGAATGCTAGCTCTCCGGCCTTGATCTTCCAGTCTTGATAACAAAGATGAAAACAAACAAATGAAACATGTGCTTATATACCCTCAATCCGTGGAATTTGATTCTCTTTATCTGATTCTATGAAATAACTCAAACCCCAGAGCCACTCAGAATCTCAGTTGTGGCAAGGTATGTGATGACAGCTTTGCTTGCTAAAGTTTATGAAATTAGCAATAATTTAGAAATTTAGAAATGATTCTAGGAAGAAATATTCAGAATTAATTTTATTTCCTCCACTGAGTCTTTTTTTCCTTCTGGCCCTGTAACATGCATGTGAAGAGATGCATATACTTTCCTGTCATTGAACCCTTCATTCAGAAAGAAAATCATTGATCTTTATATTGCAATAACTGTAGGGATTATAGCCCCTCTTCCTTTTCTCAAAATAAAATGTTCCCCCCAGTTAAACCACAGTGTCAGATCACCAATACAAACTATTTTAACATTTTGTATAATATGTTATACCTGATAAATATTTATACTAAGAAATTGTTCATCTGAAATCCACATTTAATTAGTTTGTATTTTTTTATTTGCTATACCTGGAACTTTACAAAGAACAAAATTTAAACTTCCTTCTTTTTAGGATTTATCATTTTTACCACCATCAGTAGAAAAATATTTGCTAAAACAGCCATATTTTTAATACAATGTATTTTGGTTCCTTTAAGAAAATTCAGAAGCAGGAACCCCATTCTCTACTCAACACAAAGCCAGAATTTTTGCTTTTATATACCTGTAAATTGTATTACTAGACATACATAGGACTATCTTTTTAACACAGGGGCTAGAGTTGAAATTTAAAAAAAAACAATGGTATTTAACGTTTATCAGACATTATGCATATCTTTTGAACACATTCTCTAACATTCAAAAATCCTTATTGACCAATTCCCTTCAGTTGGTTAAATTGTTCAAGTGCCATGAACACATTCGGTGTCTAAGTCCTTCTGGCTTTTCCATCTGTATTTCCTGTTGCTTAAAGTTAATATTCTCTCTTACTGTGTCACTTCTAAAGTTTCTTTCTTTCTTTTTTTTTTTTTTTTTTTTTGGCTTTTGGGTCATACCCAGCAATGCTCAGGGGTTGTTCCTGGCTCTGCACTCAGCTATTACTCCTGGCGGTACTTGAGGGACCATATGGGATGCCCAGAATTGAACCCAGGTCAGCCAAGTGGAAGACTAGTGCCCTACCCCCAGGACTATTGCTCCAGCCCCTACTTCTAAAGTTTCATCTTGTCTTGGAGGGATAACTAGTGGCGTCTGTTTTGGCTGGAAAAAATTTAGATTAAAAGTGACCCTCCTAAAATCCACAATGAGGATTTGTAGTAGATATAGTTTTGAGGTCAAAGGAGAACTCATACTTTCCTAACTAAATCCCTTAATCATAGTCTAGAGCACAACTTCTCTTTGGAGATTGAATGTGTTTTTATTTGAATGAGAAGAGTGACAAATTGAATTTACTCTTTAATTTCAATAATATGCTAGAAAGCTTTCCTGCTCACCCAGTTTCCAGAACTTACATAAGTGACTTTAGTCAAAAAATATCATTACTGTTATTTAAACTCTTTCTCTAGTAGTACTACTGGTTTATAATTTATAGTTTCTACAAGAAATCTCATAGAAAATAGTTTAAGGGCTTTCCCAGCCACAATAGACTCCTATGGCTATTTAGGCAGTTATTTGGTCCTATTTTCTGTTTTCTCTGAGGCAAGGAGAGGCATGACTCAGGCAGTTCTGATACATTTAGTCTGAAACATCCTGACTCAGTTTGGTTCTACAGTTCGGTTTCTGCCCAAAGCAGAAACCTCTTCAGTCTTTCGTCCTGAAGAGGAAACTTGCTGATGTTCAGGACTGTGTAATACTCTCAGTCTCTGTCCCCAAAGGGTTAGTTGGGCTGACAGCAGAGGTAACTGTCTGTCTTCCACGAAATACGCAAATTCCTTCTCCGGTTTGCACTTTATTTTCATGCATTCCAGTTACCAACCTTACAAAAATCTGATGCCTGGGTTTCTTAGGCGAACCAGACTGTGAGCAGGTGAGTTTTCCCCCATAATTTGTAGCTGATTTTTTTGTTGTACTAGAAGAAAGTATTGCTTGCTGGAGTCTATTACATCTTACCTCTGAAAGTCTGTAATTCCTATTCCTACCAAGTTCCTCTGGTTCCATGATTTTCACCAATAATGACACTGCCATGGTTTAAGAGAGAATAGCACAGAAAAATATAACAATGACAGAACTTATTTTTCTTATTATAATCAATATTGGATATAAATGTAATTGATGTCTCACTACCCAATTTCTTTTTCTTTATTTTTAATTTGGTAATTTTTAAATTTTATTATACTACAGTGAAATATACAGTTACAATGATATTCATGTTCGGATTTCCGGTCATACAGTGTTCCAGCACCAGTGCCCATTTCCCACCACCCAGTGCATCTTCTTGTTATTGAAATTGAGCCTCAATTATTCATTGCCATAAATACATTTTCTTTGAACTAGTTACAATTCTGTTCATATTTTAAATTTGATTTGCTATTAGTCCTATGTTGATTTTAAAACAGTTTGAAGACTAAAATATTTTGTTTGCTTTTGCTACACCCTGCAGTGTTTAGATCTTACTCATGGTTCTCAGAGGTCACTCCTGACTGTGCTCAGGGGACCGTATGAGGAGCTGGGGTTCAAACTACAGTTGCAGCCAAAGCAGCTGCTTGCAAGGCAAGTACCTTCACTCCTGGGCTGCTCTTTTGCCTCAGGACTATAATGTATATTTTTTATTTTAAAGTATTCTTACTGTTTGCTGCATACAACCATTGTTGCCAGTATAGATAATTTCACCATACTGTGGACTTGAAATTGTATTCTTTTTAGGGTGTTGTTGGATAACTGAAATTATTGTTTTCATATAGTCAAATATATCAGTCTTGCTTTTTAATAATTACTAGGGATATTGATGTCTAATTTGGCTTTCTATATAGCTGATTCTCTATTCTTTCAACTCAGAAGTCAGACTAAGCTCTTATACTTACATAAGAAAGTATAGTATGCGTAAACATAATAAGAGCTTAAGTTTAGTAAGCTCTTAGGTTATGAAGGTGAAGTCCACCAAAATATGTATAGAAAAGAGTGAAGAAGTATTGAAATGGGATACTAAGATGATTTATTAAAGAAGGTAGGCACAATCCTAAATGCAAGATCCAGAGGGAAAGAAGGAAAAACACTCACAAACACAGATTACCTTGTGTTAAAAGCACTGAAAAGGACCAGCACATGTTTGTTGATCACGGTGAAACTGGAAGTGCTGGAGAAAGCTGCATGTCTATTCTTCCTGTTCCTTTTCCGTGGGATTCTAGAAAGGCAGAGCTCAGCCCAATAAAATCTACAGTCCATTATTCCACATCTGTGGGGAGAGAGCCTGGAAGGTAATTAAAAGAACATAAAATCTTTTAACTTTCTTATCTTTTGTTAAAGGTAAAATAATACTAAAAAAGAAATAGGTATTTATTTTCCTTTTCCCCAATATACAGGGAAAAAACCAGTCTCCCAAGATTTTCCAATTTCTCTATTAAACCAATGAACTATAGTTAGCTAATATTTAGCTAAAAGACTGTGTAATTACAAGACTCCAAATATCTCTGTTTGAAGTTTTTTTTTCTGAATACACTGGGTCCAGTTTAGCACTTTCTGAAATAGATTTCATAAGATATTAAAGTCAGTGGCATATTACATGATAAGATAAAATTTTAATAGGTAAATTGAAACAATATAACCTATGCTTCTTCTAAGTTACTGCTTTTTAAAGTACATCTTCCTTCATCATAATGTAAGTTCAAAGGAACTACTCTATTAATTTATTTCTTCCACAACTTACTGTTTTTCTTGTTTCAGCTGAAAAGAAAAAGGCATTATGACTAGAGTAAAATTGAGGTATTTAACATGCCTGGTTACATTATTTCTTGCTATCATAATAAGCATTACAAAGGTCTAAAGAAAACCAGAGTTAATCATAAGTTTTCCTTTAGTGTCATTTCTTTGTCTTATTAAAATAAAATTCAGAATAAAACTTTAATCAGGGCATTGGTTAAATATGAAAAAGTGTAAACTTTTGAAGACAGAGAAAATATATAATATAAAAGTATATAATGGAGGCAAGATTGACAAGATTATCTCTTGAAATATTCTATAATAGAAAAAGCTCTCTTAAACAATGATAATTATTTACTTCAATTTTTTTAATTGAGACACAATGAATAAACCATTACAAAGCTGTTCATGATTGGGTTTTAGTCATACAATATTCCAACCCCCATCCATCCTCCAGTGCACATTTTCCATCACCAATGTCCCCAGTTTCCCTCCCTCTCATAACCTGCCTCCACTGCAGGCTCTCTTCATCTCTGTCTCTCTGTGTCTCTCTGTGTCTCTGTCTCTGCCCCCCTCGCTCTCCCTCTCACCCTCTCTACATCCCTCCCTCCTTTTGCGTGATCGTGGTTTGCAAAACTGACATGTATATCTCTTTACCTACTTTCAGTACTCAGTTCTCACTCAGTTCTCATCTAGCACTCACCAACTATTGTCAAATTGATCCCTTCTTGGTCTTATCTACCCTCTGCTCCCCCTTACACTTGTAGATTCCACCACTGATAGATCCTCCTGGCCTCTCTTTTTCCTGGCCTTTAAACTTTTATTATTAGTGGGGAATATTCGTAAACAGTTGTCTGCTTCTAAAATTTTAATGTAAATATATTTCTAAGAAGTTTAAAGAAAACTGAATATATGATTTATTCCAAAATAATGATTTGTATATTGTATATACTCTAAACAAACCTTTCTTATAAGTGGTCACACCTCACACAAGTGCATCTATCTCAGTAGTGATATTATTCAATTGAATTTTAATTTCCACCCTAAACCATGGTATCTAGCTGTTAAAATAACATGATAGCTGCTTCTTGTTATAAAAATAGAGAAGGATAAATGTGTTGCTTGTGAAAGATACAAGAGCTGTGGGAGGCAAATGCCCAAGGCAATCTTAATTAAGGAAGAAATTCATTTGAATGGTTGGAGCAATTTGAACATCAGCTCTGTGTTTTCTCTGTGATCTATTTTGAGTTTGAATGCAGTTACCATGAGTTGCATAATTTATTTTATCTTCTGGAAAATACTTTAAGATATTTTGGACTCTTCATTCAAAATTTCATCCTTTTACACTTGGATAACAGTCCAGAGACATTTAGTTTCTACTTCCTTTTTATCCCCCTATTTTATCCTAGAAGTCCTTATCTTTTTATTTATCTGAAAAAAATGCTTTCAAGATTTTATTAGCTAATGTTTAGTTTTCTGAGGCTTTCCCCATGACACTGTATCAGCATCATTAATATAACTTTTATAATTATGTTTTTATTTACATATTGAACTCTATTGAAGTTTCTCAAGGGAAGGGCTTTGATTTCTTCATATATCTTTGTCCACTGTCTGGTGCAAGTGCATAGGGAATGGGCAAGTGATGGAAGAAGGAATGAACAGCTAAGGGCTTATCTTTCCAAGGACATTTGAACACTTATGAATTTATAATTTGTGTCTAATTGTCTTAACAGTGTTGCATATTAATTGCTTCAGCCATGAGAGCTGTGAGAGAAACAAGACAATGTCCACAATATTAAAGAAAAAATCAGAAAAAAATTGAGGTTGTCACTAAACGCATACAACTATGAATGTTGTATATGTATTTATATGTTGTATACGTATTTATATGTTGTATACGTATTTATATGTTGTATAACAAATATAGAAATGCTGGAATGGGTTGTTTAGGGGAGTTGTTTGTTTGTTTGGGGGTCAAGTGCAGCAGAGTTCATGGGCTTATTCCTGGGTTTGTGTTCAGGGATCAATCCAGGCTCTGCTGAGTACAGGGTAAGCACCCTATCCACTGTTCTCTTTCTGATCCAGAAATACTGGGGTTCTTACCTCTGTCAACTGTAGAAGTAAGAAATATGAACTTTGATCTTGTAGTCAAATAGTCAAATGGCTTAAGATCTGGCCTAAGATTTCTTTAGTTTTGATAATCTCACTGAGCCTCAGCAGCTCATCCATAAAATTAGACTAATAAATTTTATTCAAGCTTCTGCACAAAAATCCTGGTATTTGACTAAGTGAAATATTAGAATAAAGAATATGTGCCATTAAAGCCTTATTTCAAGTGACTGGGAGAGAGAGGACGAGGTAAAGGGGCTTCCCTACCTGCAGTTGAACCCTGATTTGTTCCCAGTACACATACGGTCATCTCATCACCATCAAAAGTGGCCCCTCTGCACACAGCCAGGAGGAAACCCCGATACGGTCAACTGTAGCCTGGCCCAATGGCTATCCCAGTAAATTACTAAAGTCCCAGTTCATGATTTATAAATAAGGTAATTTTTATGAAATCATGTGTATTGGGAAACTTCTCTTTCTAGCTGGTAAGAATTCAAGTAGTCAAACCGAGGGTCCATTGAGTGACTAAAGTTGAGAGTGTAATAGAAGAGTGGTGTCACAAGCTGCATTCACAGCCAAGGGCTGTCTCGCCAAGGACAAAGCATAGAAAATATTTTTTATTGTTGTTTGCTTTTTAAATATTTTTAATTTGAATTTACTTTATGTCTTATCAGTGTTATTGCTATTTTACTGAGTTATTCAAAGTTATAATTCTCAATATATTATTAGATCTGGTCATTTGTTCTAGTGTCAAAACTATTTTTGGACATAGTATGTGGCTTCGGCCATTGTAGTACTTGACTGATTTAACCACAGGATGAGAAGACAAAAAAAAAGGACTATAAATTCTATCTCTTCCTCTAGCTACTTCCCTCCCCTTGTCCCCCAGGGTAGAAAAACTGAACAAGGACATTTTTCACTTCAACAGTTCAGTGGTTCACCCCAGCTCACTCCAGACAGAAGGCATGTGTCACCATTTGGACAGACTCAGAGGGAAGTTAGAAAATCCCCGTGAAGTCTGCCCTATATCATCTGACTGAACCATGATCTGGACTTGTCCTGATCAAACATTTATATATATATATATATATATATATATATACCTAGCTTGGAAAAGTAAAACATACCTTTCAAACACCAATTCAGTCATGGAATTCTATTGCATGTAGGAACCCACTGTCTGGGGAATTTTCCCACTATAATTCTGAGGTTCTAGCTCTCACATGTGTTTCATTGTAAATTAATGGGTGTGTTCTTTTTTTTTTTTTTTATTTTTTGGGTCACACCCGGCAATGCTCAGGGGTTACTCCTGGCTCTGCACTCAGGAATTACTCCTGGCATTGCTCAGGGGACCATATGGGATGCCGGGATCGAACCCGGCCGACATGGGCCGGCTGCGTGCAAGGCAACGCCCCTACCCGCTGGGCTATCGCTCCGCCCCAATATGTGTGTTCTCATCATAATTTATCTTCCGCCTGCCCATTCTCTTCTTGTCTATAATCCAAAGTTTATTTTTTTTTATTTCCGTCATTTTGTTTTGTTTTTGTCATTTTTCGCTCTCTTCTGTTTAACCCATATTTGACATGACTGAAATCTTGTGGTTGTCGGTCTTTCTTTGCTGACTTACTTCACGACTCCTAATACCCTTCAGGCCCATCCATGAAATATGACAGGATTTCATGTTTCTTTTTAGCTGAAAAGTATTTTCTGCTCTGTTGTATACCATACCTTCATTCTGTCATCGTTGGACGTGCACATCGCGCTTGTTTCCCACCCCTTGGCTTTGGAAACTCGTGCTGCATTATGTGTATGGTCTGGGGGTGGGGGTGGGGTAATAGCCAGAAGTGGGATAACTAGTCATAGCGCCGTTTCCATTTTCCATCTGTTGAAAACGCTCCACATTTTTTATTCCATAAGGCGCTGCCTATTATGCCCACCCCAACATTATGTAAGATTTTTCTTCTCTAAAGACCTCTCCAGTCTTATTGTTTCTGTCTTCCAAATCTTAGATCTTCTCACAGGTATGGAAAAAACATCACAAGGCCATTTTGATTTGAATTTTCCAACTAATAAAAGATGATACTGAAAGAAGGCAGAAACCCCCTTTCCCAACCAGGGCAGGCCTACTCATGGAAAGTTACCAATTTAGAGCCTGAGTGTCCTTTTCATCTTAAAGTAACCTTTTGTTATCTACAAAAGGCCCAGAACAAATTCCTGTTAGAGGTTATGAGACCCCCGCCCAGAATCTACTATCTGGCCTGAATTGCCTGGATTGCATTCCTGCAAGTACGCATAGCCGTTGCTGACCCATGATCCCACGAGTGTATCTAGCTGCACCAAATATAGAAAGAAGTATTAAGAATGATCTGATTGGTGGGAAATGGTTACTTGGTACAAAGTGATTGGCTGCCTGCGCGCAGACCTTGATGTAATATTTTAAATCTATTGGATGGTTATGCGCGGGCTTTTCTGTAGCGGCGGAACTATCTCTTAAAACATCCTCCCTGGAAGGGTTCGGGGCTCTTAGCCACTGACCGCTTGGGGTCATGCTATGGGCCCGAGTATACTCGCTATTAATAAAACCCTTGCTTTTGCAGAGGACCCAGTCTCTCAGAGTTTTCCTTGGTAGGTGCGGCGTTCTGAGGCTCCCAGTCAGTCACCCCATAGGGTGGCCAACTCTTTCAATACCTTTCTGTTTTAGGCTTATTAGCAGTCTTTGTACATCTTCTCTTGAACAAGTGTCTACTCAAATCTTCTGCCCATTTTTGAAGTTATTCTTGATTTTTTTTAGTCCTTTTGCATTTTGGATATCAACTTTTAGCGAACATATAATGTATAAATATCTTCTATTCTTTGGGATGTCTTTCCATTCTGATGTGAAATTTTAGGGAAATTTTAAAGGAAAAAAACAGGAAAAAAATTTTAAAGGAAAAATATAAAATTTTTTTTTTTCCTTTAAAAAATTTTAAAGGAAAATAGATGAACTAAGTTTAGGTCACTTAAAAGTGTGGGGGGGTATTTTTTTAGGAGTTTCTAAACAATGCTATCATAATAGGGTTTTGGGCTTTTGTTATTTTTTTTTTTCAGGAATGGTTGGCCCTTTGACTGCAACTGTGTTGTCTCATTGTATACTGTCAATCATTTCTAGAAGGGAACAAGAAACAGGAAGGGTGTTGCCAGTTTGGGGAGTAGTCAACAATAGGAAGAAGCTAGTGAATGAAAGTTTTTTTTGCTATTCCCTGTAAGGGGTGAATCTGGCTATTGATTCAGGCTGCTTACTTTTCAATTAGAAGTCTCTTCATGGCAGTTGGAAAGATTCAAAGTACATTCCAAAATCCCTACCTCTATAGTCTCTGACCCAGAGCAATAACCAGCCTATGAATGTACTTTCCCAGTGTGCCTCTTTTTCCCAATACTCAAACTTGCCAGATCTCTGATATGATGACATTTCAAATAATAAAAAAAAGTTTGGTTAGTTCTTATATGGGTCCTTGGGGATCTACATATGAAATTAATATACTGAAATTCCAGATGGTTTGGTCTTGTTGTTTCTTTATTTCACAGCTTAGGTAGCTCTAGCCACATCCCAATCTCTTCCACACCAAGTCCGTAAGTACCACTTCTCCTTATACAACATCCTGTGTCCTGTCCCGCCATGCTCTCACTGGTCCAGTGCAACCCTGCTCTGCTGATCTTGATGTCTGGTGAGTTTGTTGGTGTTTGCGCTCTAACTCTCCTTGCTGGTTCTGCCTGCTTTGTCCCACTGGCTTTTCTTTGTTCTCTCACGAACTCTACTACTTTTTCTGGACGTCTGCTCAGGCACAGGCATGGGATTGAGGAGGAAGTTAGCTGTTCTTCACTTCCTTTTATGTATTAACTAACTGTTCCACCCTTGTTCTTTTCAATTATCCATTATCAGTTTCACTGACCACATCTCAAGCAGCTGAGTTTTAAGATGACATTTGAGTTCATTTGTTACTTGGCACCTAACTCCCTCCACTTCCAAAGGAATAGAACTATGAAAATATATTAATGCAATCCTAAAACTCAAATGTCAAAAGTTCTTCTGGGTGATGAAAGGGCACCCTTGGTAATGCTGGGGACAAGGGGCGGTGCTGGGAGGAAACTTCTATAAATCGTCAGGAATTGAACCTAGGAACTCACAAGGACTTATGAACTCACAAGGACTATGCTACGATATGAGCACATTCTGTGGTTAGTCTTCTTATCTGACAGTAAAAGGGAAAGAAGAGTAAAAGCAACCTCAGGACAGAGAGAGATAGTACAACAGGCAGGGCACTTGCCTTGCATGCTTCTACCCAGTTTTGATCCCTGCCACTTAATGGTCCCTCAAGCACTGCCAGGAGTGATCCCTGAGAACGGAGGCCAAAAAGTCAGCCCACGGCAGAATTAATAAAACCACTCTTATTTCTGTAAATTTGTGCAAACCCTGGTTTGAAATTTTTGCCTCTCCTGACCAGTGCGATAGTATAGAGATAGGGTGTTTGCTTTGCACATGGTTGATCCAGATTCTATCCCCAGACCCAAACGATCTTTTGAGCCCATCAGGAGTGATCCCTGAGTACACGACAGGAGCAAGCTCTGAGCACAGCCATGTATGGCCCTCCAAACCAGCAGTGTTTCCTTTCTTTGGAATGCTCTGAATTGGATCCCTCTGCGGTCTCTGTGTCTACCCCTCTTAGCCCAGCATAATATTTAAATAGACAATAAGAGAGTAACAGGAAAAAAAAACATATTTCATACTTGGGATCTCAAAAGATAAGATAAAAACATGAACAAATGGCAGCTTTTATTCCTTTCGGACAAAAAAAAATCAGTGAATTAGTAATGAGTTAATAAAACAAGGCTTTGGACTTGGGGTAATAGATTGGTTAAAAAAATATTTTTTACAACAGCCTCAACCTTAAATCCCTCCTCTTTGTTGGGGAGCTTGTTTTCATCCTGTTTTAGAGGAAGAGTACTTTTTCTTTGGAATTTAATCTTTTAAATACACATAGGAGATCAATGTGCCTTTTTGAAACAACTGTTCAGTTATTGGTTTAAAATTAATCACTAGGTCAAGTGGCATATATTTAGAAGCCCTAATTTCTTCTGCTTAACCCCAAACAAGGGAAGCACTTTTAGGGTGCCTTTTTTTCCCCTTTGTGTATTACCTCCACCTGGGGAACTCTCAGTAGGGACCCCCTAAAACTGACTAAAAATTGATCCTCTGTAACTAGAGCAATAATAGATTTTTCATTTAAGTGACATTTAAAAATATTGTTCCTTATTTTTCTTTCTTTTTCTGGGTTCCCGAACCCACCAGGAATGATCCCTTTACAGAGAGAGATGAGTTAACTTCTAAATACCACCAGGTATGGCCAAAAACCAATAAAAATGGCTAGAGCACATGGTTTGTATGCAGCCAACCACTTTTGATATCCAGATCACTTGTCGTCCCCTGAGCATCACCTGGAGTGTCTCCTGAACAATTAACTGAGCATAGCCACTGAGTACTGCCAAGTGCTGCCCAAAGGAAATTCAATATGGCACTTACTTTTGTGTGGTGCTAACCCACATTTGAGCCTAGCACTGCAATTTCGGTTCCTGAACCCCACCAAAAATGATCCTGGATCACAGAACCGGGAGTAAGCTCTGACCACCACCAGATAATGGCCAAATATAATAATAATAGCTTATTACAATTGGATTATTGTATTAATATAATAAGTTAAGACTATTTAATTATCAGTGTTTTGACGTCATAGAGACTTACTATAAGGATTACTTTATCGAAAGATAAAATAATCTTTTGAGTAAAAATAATTTATTGATAGAGAAAGTAAAAAAGGTCTCACTTTTTTAAAATGAAAAGAATAATAAATCGGGGCCGGAGCGATAGTCCAGCGGGTAGGCGTTTGCCTTCCACGCGGCTGGCCTATGCCGGCCCGGGTTTGATCCCCGGCATCCCATATGGTCCCCCGAGCACCGCCAGGAGTAATTCCTGAGTGCAGAGCCAGGGAGTAACCCCTGAGCATCGCTGGGTGTGACACAAAAAGGAAAAAAAAGAATAATAAATGGAGCAATATTAAAAATTGTCACTTGAATGGCGACAACATTGTTTGGATGATTGGAGTTCATAAGAATGTATAGCTCTGATTGAAGAAAATTAGGAGGTTCCATTATGTTGGCAATAAATTTGAGTGACAATAAAATGTACCTGAATTATACTATTTGCTGTTGAATCTTGATTCTGTTTATTTTAAACACATATTGAAGAGCATACTTCCAGTCCTCATAATGGCACCATGTAAAGATAAATCAAGGCAAGATAATAAGCAATTAAGGGACCAGAGCCATAGTACAGGGGTAGGGCATTTGCCTTGAATGCAGCTGATCCGGGCTCGATCCCTGGCATCCCATATGGTCCCCCTGAGCATCACCAGGAGTAATTTCTGAGTGTAGAGCTAGGAGTAACCCCTGAACATTGCCAGGTGTGACCCAAAAAGCAAAATAATAATAATAATAATAATAATAATAATAATAATAATAATAATAATAATAATAATAATAAGCAATTAAGATCCCAACACAAAGTAGGTTGACGGAGGAAATATTTTTGGAAAATAGTTCTGGGAAGTCACTACAGTGACTGGTAAGCAGAGACTTAAATTAGAAGTTACCTGGAGAAAGGATACTGATGGGAAAATGGACTTTTTCTGACAAGAATCAAAGCTTGTCAGTACAGGAAATAAAGAATCTGCATTATGCTTTCCAGAGACTGAAAGTGAGAGATCAGCTTTGGTTCAGAGTCAACAGTAGTACAGTATTTATGTCTAAGGGCAATTGGGCACCACTAAATAATGTATGTGGAATGTGGATTGTCTTTGTTTTGAGAGAGCACTTTGGCTATTGTGTGGTGGTTTTAGCACAAAACTGTTTTTAGTCCTGAGTAGATCCTTAAATGTTGTTTATAAAATTAGCATACAAAACTCCCAATGATTATGAAGTAAGAGTTGATTATTTCACAGGATTCTATATCCAGGCTTAATATTGATTCCTAGGTGGGCCCTGTGCATTCCTGTGATTGGTCCATGCTGATACCTCTCTGGTTCTATCCCATAAGTCCACAAGCGCTCCTCTCTGGTTCTAGCTCAGGAATGTTTCCTGGTCAATTGCTGATGTCCTGCAGTCTGTCTATGGAGCTTTGTGGTCCCTCTCAAGCCTTGTAGCGCAGGGGCTCTTTGTGCCGTTGAATATCTTTGTTCTCAGGCCACTTGCCATGGGTGAGATCTACTTTTTTTTTCTATCTCCAGCATGAACAGAGACAAGAGAACCAAAGGAAGTTCCCTGGCTTGTTTCCCTTCCACAGTTTGCTATGCCCACCTCTTAGTTATCAGCATAATTTTAAAACCAGCTCTCCCTCATGTTGGCAACAATTAAAGTGACCAATTATCTTTACTAGACAACGGGATAGCAACATTGAGATATGATGGGAGTAGCTAAGGCTATAAAACTTGGTATTCCAGCCTCTGAAACAGTGGATGTGGCCCGATATGGGATCATATAACTGAATGTCGGACCATGAGAATATTTAAAATGTTGTATTAAAATAAAATTTCTTTGTGATTTTTATCAGTGAATGTATTTTTTAACTTATTTTATTTTCCTGTATACCTGGGTGGCATCAAAATCTCTCCAGAAAAAAAAAAGAAGCTCATGAGTAGAAAGAGTTTAAGAAGACATGTTGAAAACCTACTCTAAAATGTTTACAAAGTCATAAGTATAGTATAGTGGGTAGGAAAATTGCCTTGTGTGCAGCCCAGCCCAGTTCAATTAAAATATTTATGCATTTTTACTAGTGTTAGATGTTATATGGATCCATAAAGAACTTGTGTATAGAATCTGTGGTATCCCATGTTCTTTTATCCGTGTGAACAAAACAAGAATTCCCAAGATAAAAGTGAAAATGGTTATAGGTCAATCAATAGCCTAGAACACATATTCTGCTTGTACATCCCCGGGCTTCAATCCTTGGGATCAAATATCCTCCAAGTATCATCAGAAATGACCCTTGAGCACTCAATGAGGAGTGACCCACTTCAGCACCTGGTGTTGCTCAAGTATCCTCCCAACAAAAGTACAATGATTTAAAAAATTTAGAATAGCTTAAGCAAACAAACCATGATTGTTAGTGGAATAAGAAAAACATATTTCTCTGAGAGGAGAATCGTCTATGGTATCATTTGTTAAGAGATAGAATGGAACATTGAAATACCCCCCTGAAAGAGTAAGAAAAGGAAATGTCCATGAGGAAGCATGAACATGAAAGTTAAAAAGCTATATTAATGACTAGTGATGTGATTGGTAGCTCCAACAAAATGACCTCAGCTGTGTATGAAATATACAATTGTAGATCAAGCCCTCTCTGATACTATCTTCCATGATTAGAATCCAAGCAAAGGCATTAGATTAGGTTTTATTTTCCCTTAAACAAAGGACTAATTTGAAATTAAATGTCAACTGCCTTGCAAATTTGGTGTGAGAACAACTCACTTTAGCAGAGAGAAGTATTCATGTTTTTCTGGGCTAAGGAATATTCTGCTAATGATCTTGCAAAGTAGGAGCTATCCATTTATGACTTTTTAATTGTTAATCAACATAGACATTTTGACATAATTTGCATTTTTTATCACTATCACTATCTTCCCGTTCATCACCTATTTGCTAGAGCGGGCACCAGTAATATCTCCATATATCCTGTCTCATGCTAGTAGAGCCAAGGGCATCAGCTTGCTACAGGAACATAAAGAGCCTCAAACCATTATATTAGGTCATGGGAATGACCTAATATAATTGTTACTGGTATTTGGCATATCAAAGTACAACACGAGCAGCTTGCCAGGTTTGCTGTGCGTGAGGCATACTCTTGTAGTCACCTCCAAATAAAGCATTTATTGATGAACCGGCGCAGCCACATGCGCGCGCAAGCCGGGCTGTGATGGTCTGGTCTGCTGGGTGGAGTTCTGATGAGAGGGAAGTCCGAATGTGGAAAATGATGAGCTCCATGGAGTGAGGGTGTCGTCTGGCTTATTGTGAGGCTCTGCTGGGGTGGTGGGCCAGGGCTAGAACCCGCCATGCCTCCCAGTGCCTCATGAACGGCTGGGTACAGGGAGAGCAAGGAGCAGCTCTGCCCCATGTCTGAGAGTCTTTGGATCAGCATACCTAGGCCGGATTGAGAAAAAAAAACTGCTGTAGGGTGGGTGTCGATGATCCAGGCTGTGATGGGCTGGTCTGCTGGGTGGAGTTCTGATGAGAGGGAAGTCCGAATGTGGAAAATGGTGACCTCCATGGAGTGGGTGGTCATCTGGCTTGTTGTGAGGCTCTGCTGGGGTGGTGCATTTTTATTGTTAAGTGTAAATATGAAAATTCATTGTATTTAAAATTCCTTCAAAGTTAACATATTTTTACATAACTTTGAAAAAGTAATGCAGTTACAGATGTTTATACCATGAAAGTTATGAAAATGTCTTTATTTTTCAAACACTTTCTTCAACTCATGGCAAATGCCAAACATTATTATTTGAACCCAATAATATAATTGAATTTGTGACTTTTGTTCATTATCACACGGACAACTGAATACAGAAGGCGAACTTTATTGGCTCAAGAAACCAACTTTATTTGAGAAGTATGTATGCCCATCAGAGATGGGGAAGCAAGCTTCAAAAAGTAGGGCTCTTATTTTATGCCCAGTTGGATAAGGATGATATAACAATCCATTCTGAAGAGTTTTCCAGGAGAAAAGCATACTTGTTTATAAGGGACAAAGTTATGCATGCATAATTGAGGAAAATACAATAGACTTATATAATAATACATCACATGCACAAAAGTAACAGAAAACATTGTCAAGGATATACACATTTCTTAGTGTGATAATGAGGAGAAATGTGAGTGTCGAGGGGGGCAGCTCTCCTTTGCATAATTTTTATTAGGCTCTTATTGCCCAGTAGAGATCTGGTGTCCTTAGCAATACCAAAGTATTCATAAGGCTTTTTCCTGGTCTTGTCAAAGTCAAAGGAATATAACGTGTCTTCTCCCAGAGAAGAATAGTCACATCCCCTAAATTACAAACCTACTGGTTACTAAATTACAAGCCTACATGACTACTGGTTACTTTCTTATCCCCTGTGAGTCCTTCTCAGATACTTTTGGGAGAGTAGGGAGAACTCCGATTAATTGTTGACTATTTGATTATGCTTCTTTCAACAAATAAAATTTCTAGATTAAAAACGTTTTTCAAAACAAATCTAGAGCAGCCTACTAAAGATAGTTTCCATAATTAACAACTGTATTTAGCTAAAATTCATATTTCTTTTATAAAGTGACTATGTAAAATATTAATTAAAAAATATTTTAAAGGTAATGAGACAACATATTTTAATCAGTGAACATCAACACTTTTTCTGTATATTCTGAGAAAAAGAAAACAAGTCTTGACATTTCCCGTTTATACATCATGCTTATACTTCATTCACTTTTCACCATCTCCCTGTTGTTCATCGATTTGCTCGAGTGGGAACCAGTAACATCTCCATACATCCTGTCACAAGTAAGTGTAGCCCAAAGGCATCTGCTTGCTCCAGGGACCGGGGAGCCTCAAACCATTCTTCAGGTCATGGAATTGAGTTCCATAATTGTTACTGGGTTTTGGCATATCAATTAGAACAGGGGTAGCTTGCCAGGCTCTACAGTGTAGGTGGTATACTCTCATTAGAAGGCTCTCATCTCAAGCCTGTACTGATGAAACTTAAAGGGTAAAGATCAGGTTTTCTCCTGGGTGGAACCCTGAGGAACTATGGTGTCTGGATGTTGAGAATGACTGACCTCATGATGTGTGGGTTGCTATGGCTTCTTGCTAGGCTTACTGGGATGACGGGTATCAGTTAGAACCTGCCTAGAATTGTATACAGTGTATAAATATGAAAGATCATGGGAAGGACCTGATCCTAAAAATCATTACTATCTTATACTTCATTAGGTATAGCTAAATTGTTATTTAGCAAAAAAAGTCAAGCCATGATTACTATGATTCTGGGTCATTTAAAATATGCTATAAACAACATTGCTATAAATGTTCTTGGAATTAAATATCTGTCTATCTTTTTGTATAAAATATTGGAAGGTACAGTATTAGAATAACAAAAAGAAGTAAACGTCCTTGTAGTTACATTTCCTTATCTTTTATATTTCTCTTAACTTTATATATATATATATCCTTTTTAATATGGATTCACTATGTATCACTTGATAGTTTGTTAGAAACCATAGGATTCTTGGATGTTATACATGACTGTGAAAGATCATGTATCTATAAGTGTTGCAGGACACCTAAAAGCGTAGGCCTCTGCATCTGCCCTGGATTGCCTCCTGCAGGTCACTTCAGAGATAGGGGGTAGTCTAAATGTGGCAGTCTTATCTGACCATGTATTCTATACTGGCTGGTATAAATATTCTCTCATGCTACCACAATCATAGTGGGACTAGCTAGATCTTACCAGCATATTTGCCTGGCCACGTAGGATCCCTAAGTAATTAGATCAGAGAGAAATGCTGTTTGCCTCCAAGCAAGCAAGCATGGCTCCCTGATAACTCAAAGGCAACTAAAATACAAAACTACCATGAAGTATACGAGACTCTTGTGAAGGCTTGGATAAATATTTAACTGGCATTTGTATTAGTCTTTGGTACAGAGACATGCCATCTCAGAAACACCCTTCTTTACCCTATAAAGGCAATTCCAGGCAGATGTTGGCTCAAGACATTAGGTGAGGTGCTGGGAGAAATTACCTGAGAGCATTTGACCCTTCCTGCCAGGGAAAGTTATCTTTAGCTTATAGCTCCTCCCAGCTCTGCTAGGAGGTTTTGAATTAGCTTTGGGTCCTTGTAAACAGCCAGATGGTCCTGAAGTTGCTACATTTCTATAGAGCTATTTTCCTGTTTTCATCTCTAGATAGCCCAGCCCAGTATGGGCTGGGCTGGGAGTTTGGGTGGATTTCTGGCTATAAAATAAGCTGCAAGAAGAAAAGAAACCTCCTCTTTTTTCCCCTTTTTTTTGCCATTTTGGCTTCCCTTCGTGTTTTGCTTCTCCATCCTCTCCATTCTCTGTTGGGCCTCAACATGTGGTATCAGTCATCTTGGCCTACACCTGGCTGGGGCCTAGCTGGGAACCCAGAGTCCGAAGGTTTTCCCTGCTCTTGGATTGTATATTGGAACCTGTGATAGTAAAACCCTTTTAAAACTGCATTGGATTCCTGAGTCTTCATCCATTCCCCGCCGGCCCAAGGTAGAAGGGAACTCACTTCCTGGCACTGTTGGGGACCCCAGTGGCTTCCCCGACATCTGAGACCTGGTCCAGTTCACCCCTCCTTAGGCAACCTGGTGGTTCTCCACTCCCGGAGAGTCACCATATTGATGCCGAACTTAGTGCAGACACCCGATCGGCATAGCTCACTATAGCCCAGAACTCATGGACTCAAGCAATCCTCTGGCCTCAGCCTCCTGAGTAGCTGGGACTACAGACGCATGCCACCATGCCCGGCTTTCGTTAACATATAAGGATGAATGATAGACACATAATCATACCAATGGATTGAACAGAAAGGTTATAGATAAGAGAAGGAACTGAATGCCGCCTACATATAGATCTACCAATTGCACTTAGAGCTCTGATTAAATGTGTTTCCGCTGTTTGGGATAAAGCAAAAGGACCAGGCTGGATGGACAGCACGAATGATTGATGGTAGGGATATTTTAAATAGAGGTGCAGTTTGTGAAGGCAAAAAGTCATATGCTTCTGAAGGTAACCCTAGGGCTAGGAGGTAGCTCACTTTCTCGGCGTACATGCTTGGAATGTTTGCTCCCTGGCACTACAGAGACCCCCAATCACCACCTGGTATAGTCCAAGTGGTCCAAGCATCACGGATATGATCCTGACCCTAGTGATGCCCAGCATCTTCAGACCCCAAACACTACTGTGGGGTGTTTTATTTCCCCCATAAATATAAAAATGGTAAAAGTGGCCCTTGCCTGGCCAACCTAACAAACATCAGAAAGACAAGAAAGCTTTCCTCTACCTAAGTGATGAAAGGCTATCTATTAAATGATAATTGGTATCTGACTTGGGGCTCCTAATTCAGATTTAAGACCCCAGGGCTTAATTTAAATTTCAAATCTCAATTGGTTTTATTTCACTTATAGAATCTATTAAATGCCAAATAAATTACAAGTTACTTAGCTAGAATATTTTGTGTGGTCATATTTAAAAGAATACTTTTAGAATTAAGTTTCAAATTCAGAAATCATGGTCAATTTATTTTGTCTAAAAAAAATAATAAAACTATAGTCTATTTCATTGTAATTATAACACCAGTTTGAAAATGGTCATTTTTTAAAAAAAAATTAAAAGCATTTGTTAGTAACCATTAGTTGGCAATCAGCTGTTGAAATTTTTAATTTTCTGATATTTATTAGCAAAGGCAGCTACCGTGAAATTACTTCTATTTAAATGAGCAAGCTCCTGCAATGGGACTTTCTGCTACAAAGACCTTTTGGTATTCCTGACAGGATAAATCTACAGGGCAAAAGCCTTAATTGGTCCAGGATATTAAAGTTCTGTTGCTGGTTCAGTCTTCTAAATTATACTTTAGCTAAATGTGTGCATATACAGAGAAACTTCATAGGTATACAAATTTGGATTATTGATAAACAGATAATTAAAATAGTTCTTTATTAAAAACTATCAAAGGACCCCAAAACAACCTCTGGACTGCCAGGCCCTACATAATTAGCATTCCAAACTAAGGTTTAAGTGGAATAGCCACAATTAAAAATGTAAATAGTGAGATGAATACATTCAGTTTGGACGTTCTAATTACAAAATTACATTCACTTCAGAAACAATTTTTAAAAGACCACATTGAAAATAATCACCTAATAGGTGTATTTGGGGAGAAGTTTTCACCTGTATTTAAAATGCCTTGCCTTACTGCCAAGACTACACTTAGCAATGTTGGGAATGAAACTAGCGCCCTATGCATGCCAGGCATGTATTCCCTTTGAGCTAGCTCCCTTTTTAAATAGCTTTATGAATGTTTACCTACTTCCAAAGGAACAATCTTATTTGCTAACAGTGATATAATAATAATAAAAATCATTTGCTTTCATCATATTTCTGAGTTATCTAACGCCTCCAGTGCACATTTCTATAACAAATTCCTTTCTTGCTGTCTAATTTCCCTCTGTAACTGTAGCATTATCTACAACTTTACTCCATATGTTGAATTATTTGGTACATTCCCTTCCCTCTCTGGTAAAGTTTGAGCACCTTTTTGTTTATCAGTCACGTTTATTTGCTCTTCTCTAAACTTTCTGGTAATATCTTTTATCTAATTTTATTTTGCATTTTTCTTTTATTTTAAGAATTTTTTTCAATAGGTATTTGTATGTAAATTTTCCCAAATATAATTTACTTTGTAACATAAAAAATAAAATAAAATACTTTGTCTTTAAAGTTTAAAAAATATATCTTAGTTAAATATGGCAAGCATTTGATATATATTTTTTTTGCTGACAGATTGTTGGTACAAGTTGAAAGTAAAATATTCTAAAACTCACCTAAGAACACTACCTGGTTTTCTTTTAGCATTTCACTGCTTACTTTTCTAACCTTTTTCTCTTACTATGCCAGATAAATGGTTTGTAATGAGAGGAGAATAATGGTTTTATAATTTTCTTTAAACTGTCCAGTTTGTACATAATAAATATTATCTATTATATTAATAAATATTTTACATCACTGTATTTCATTGTTCCAGTTACTCTACTTGTATTTCCTTCACAAATTCATTGTTGCTATATTGACTTATGCACTACCTAAATGTCTTATAAAAAGTTATCAACAAATTATATTCAATATCACAAATGAAAAAAATCTATTCTATTTAAAATTAAAGAGATGGTACAGGGGTAAAGGCACTTTCATGTTCAGTCCTCAACACACATATGGTTCCCCAGAGCACCACCAGGTGTGACCTTTGAGCCCACATACAAAAGCTGTTATCATATTGCTTGTTACACAAAAACTGGGGAAAAAATCTCCCAAATTCATTGGTGAAAAGTCTCTAATTATAAGCAGTTATTATTACTAAAAATGTTGATTTTTTATTTGTTAACATTGTGAAGAACAACATTTTCTATAGAACTGTGTTTTAAAATACCTGGATTTATTTTAAGTAGGTGTGGTAAGACTTGAAGATGTGAAAATGGAGGTACTAAAACAATTTGCTTACACCATTGATCCCAAGAACGTTGTATGGTGTATGCTGTTATGTGCTTCTTACAGGGAGTTCACAGATCAGTCAATGGGAATGCAGGGAATCAGTGTGTCTCCATTAAGGTTACAATGATGAGAAACATTGATGATATCGATGAAGAATACAACCAACTGGTTCAACACCTCCATGATTGTGCAACGAATGCCCAGAGAGAAAAAACCACAAAAGGACACCTGTCTTCAAAAACTCTCGAGCTCATTCACCAACATGGCAAGGGGCGAGCCTCAGGCGACCAAATGCTAACATCCAAGCTTGCAAAGCAGTGCAGAGAAGCGATAGAGGAAGACCTCAAAGAGAGAAGAGCAGAAATACTGGAAGATGCAGCAGAAGCCGGGAAAAGCATTTGCAATGCCCTCCTGTCCTTCACCAACTATAAGACCAAGATAACTGCCTTCCAACGTCCTGATGGATCTGTCACATCTTCCAAAAAGGCAATGGAGAAGATTATCTATGACTTCTACTCAGATCTCTTTGATAGCCATGTCCACCTGCTCACATACCAAATTCCGCAGGATGGATATGTTGTTCCCAACGTCCTCCCTTCTGAAATCCAATATGCTATTTCTTCAGTCAAGAAGGGAACAGCACCAGGCCCAGACAAAGTCAGACCCGAACACCTAAAGCATCTGCCTTCAGTATTCATCAATACACTGGATCGACTCTTCACACGCTACCTGTCCGATTGCAAGGTGCCCTCCCATTGGAAAACCAGCAAGACAGTTCTACTGTTCAAGAAGGGAGACATACACAACATTGGCAACATCGCCCCATCTGCCTGTTGTCTGTCATCTACAAGCTGTTCACTCGAGTCATCCTGAACAGGAATGGCAGAACATTAGATAAAGGGGCAACCATGCGAGCAAGCTGGCTTCTGAAAAGGATTCAGCACAATCGACCATATGCACATGGTAACCAAGCTCATTGAAGTGTGTAGGGAGTTCAGGATGCCACTCTGTCTCAGGTTCATGGATTCAAAGAATGTCTTTGATTCTGTGGAGACTGAAGCGGTCATCGAAGCCCTAGTCAAACAGGGTGTTCAAACCCAATACATCAAGATTCTTCATGAGCTCTTTTAGGGATTCAAAACCAGGATCTCACCATTTTACAAAGAAGTGACCATCAATGTCAAAAGAGGGGTTCGGCAGGGTGATACCATTTCACCAAAACTCTTCAGCACCACCCTTGAGAACATCATGTAACAATTAGAATGGGAAGTAATGGGAGTGAAGATAGATGGTCGGCAACTACACCACCTCCGCTTCACTGATGACATCGTTCTAATAACACCAAACATTAGCCAAGCGGCACAAATGCTGACTGACTTCGACCGAGAATGTGGAATATAGGTCTACAGCTGAATCTCAAGCAAAACTATGTTCATGAAAAATGAACTAGTTCCAGAGGCCCCATTCACTCTCAGTGGAACAGACATCTCTGAATGCAGCAGTTATGTGTACCTAGGTCGAGAATGACCATGATGAACGACCTAAAATCTGAGCTGCGCAGGAGGAAGAGAGCAGCATGGAATGCCTTCAAAAGCATAGAAGAAATAGCTAAAAGACAAAGAACCTCCAGCTCCGGGCACATCTCTTCAACTCCACCTTTCTCCCTGCATTAACATACGCCTCAGAGATCTGGGCCCTATGAAAGCAGGATGAGAATGCTATTCAGGTTTCCCAAAGAGGAATCCAAAGAGCTATGCTTGGAATATCACGCCTCACTCAAGTGAGAGGAATCCGAGCTCCGACCTCTGTTGCTGTTCCAGAATCAGGGACGCTGTCTCGTTTGCCAAGGCATCAAAAATCAGATGGGCTGGACATATAATGTAATTTGGATACGACCACTAGACTAGAGCCGTTACCCACTGGATCCCACCGGATGTCAAAAGATCATGTGGTCCCCCACCTACAAGATGGTCAGACTTCTTCATCAAGACCCTGAAGGAATGGTTTTAGGCTCTTTGTATTTCTGAAGCAACCAGAAGCCATTGAGCTATATTGGCACATGATAGGGTCAAATGGCAATATTACTGCGCCTGCTCGAGCAAATCGACGAATATTGGGATGCCAAGTGATCAAGTAATCAAGTGATGATGATGATCACTTGATTCCTTATTCAAAGGAAAAAGCTTTGAACTAATCTGTCAAATCACCTCAGCCTTTCTACTATACAAAGACCTTTGTCTGGTACCTGGCCCTGCAGCGGGCAAATAGAGTAGTCAAGTGTAAGGCCTCTGGAATTTTTATTTTTGTTTGCTAGATACGTTCCTTAATTAGCTTATATCTTTAGGAGATGCTTAACACTGGAAGTGACAGTCCAGGGTCAGCAGGACTCTGAATATCAGTTTCAGAATATAGAAAATGAAAGAGATGGGATTACATAGGACTCCTTCTATAATGAGCATGTATCTATAATGTACTTGAATAATAAAGGAATTGGACAAAGATATTTCACATTTTTAGTGTAAAAATTATTCACTCATCTATTAGATAAATATTTATTGGGCAATTATTACTTATTAGATATTTGGTAAGTGGGAAATAAAGACACGTGCCTATTTTTTTTTAATTTTAATTTAGTTATTGTAGGCACTGTAATTTACAGCACTGTTACCAATAGGGTTTTATGCTTACAATGTCCCAGTACCACATCTCCTTCAGTGTCCACTTCCAACTACCATTGCTTCAGAGTTCCCAGCCCACAGCTTACCCTCCCCTGACCCTACATAGTGATTCATTCACTACACAGATTTAATTGCCTTTGGTCATTTCTTAATTGACTTGATGTGTCTTTATATCCTTCATTCAGGAAAGATCATTCTGTATTTATCCTTCTCCTAACTTCACTCAGCCTGCTGTTCTCTAGATTCATCTTTAGGAAATTGAATGAATTCATCTTTTCTTCTAGCTGAGTAGTATTCCATAATGTATACACACTACCATTTCTTTATCCAATATGTTCTTGAACACATGGGTTGTTTCAATTATTTTACTATTATTTTGAAATAAATATAGAAGTGCAAAAGTCTTTACAATATCTTTGGGTCCTTGGGATAGATTCCAAGAAGTTGGGTTTCTGGGTTATATGGAAATGTAATTCTTAGTAGTTTTTATATGTTAGTGTCCATATAATTTTCCAGAACAGTTGAAGCACTCAACATTCCCACCAGTGGATGAAGGTTCCCTTTTCCCACTCCTGACATTAATTGTTTTTGTTCTTTTGAACATGTCTCCCAGGAGTGCAATGATCTCATTGTTTTCATTTGCATTCCCCTGATGAGGAGCTATGTAGTGATATTTTTCATGTCTCTATTAGTCATCTGTATGCATGTCTTTTTAAGGAAGTTTCATTCATCTCTTCTCATTTATTGACTAATGTGATGTAAGATGTCTTTTCATTCTGGTCTTCACTTCTTTTGCTGTACCAAAGCCTTCTAAATTTGATTTAATTCCTTTTGTTTATTTTAATTCTAATATGTTGATATCTTCTAGTTTATGGGGAGTACATTTTCCAAAGTCAAGAATAGTATGTAGCTTGTAAGCTTTCATTATTTGTCTTCTATATGGGATGTCGTCTCCAGAATTTCAGGTTTAGGGGGTCAGAGTGAAAGCGCAGCAGGTAGGGCGTTGCCTTGCACGCAGCTAACCTGGGTTCGATCCCTGGCATACCATATGGTCCTCCAAGCACTGCCAGGAGTAATACCTGAGCAAAGAACCAGGAGTAACCCCTGAGCATCGCCGGGTATGACCCCCAAAAAAAAAAAGCAGATCTTCAGGTTTACCTTATTCTTTATCACAGACAATACCTTTATTTAATTTTCCAGTCAACATTTTTATAATGGTTCATCAAAAAAATATATTTCAGGCTAGAGTTGAGATGCTGTTATATATGTATTACCCTTTTGTTCTGAATTCACAAGTGGGTTGACCAAATGTGTTTGATACATTATCATTCTTGGAGTGAGATGGGAGTGTATATTTACCAGTATTTGTGTTCTTACACAGATATAAATTATTTAAAGTAATAAAATGAATATAAGGATTTATGTGTACAGTGAGGTCTTAAAGTGATTTTTGCCTTGATTTTATTTATTTCACACATAGAAATGGATTTCCACTTTAGAGGCAATGCTTTTCTTTTGCCACCTACTATTTAAATTCTTATTTCTGTGGAGTGATTTAACTTGCTTGGTTGTAAAATTTTCTACTTAATATCTGAGCTTTCTCACCATGTGAGTATCAAGTTCTTGGATAAATGACTTATTTATCAAAGGCTGAAAGGATTTTTGTGACCAACCTCCCTATGTTTATCTACAGATAAATGTACTTCCAGTTGTAATACAGACTTGTAAGCATGTGTTTCACATGCAGACAGAAATATTTTGATGGAACATTAGGTTATATTATACAACTAATTTTAAAATAAACCGTCCTATCTGTCTTCAAATAGGAGGCATTCAAAAATTTGAGATTATATATTTGACTTTGGAGTTAGAACCTGTGGTACACTTTAAAAGTCAACCAGACCAGACAGAGTAGCAGTTTATTTCCATTGCCTGTCATCTCTTTAGAGATCTCAATTATCTCAAATTTCTAGCCTAACTTGGAGATCAAAGCTCCTTCCTCCCATGTTCTGCTTTCAATTCCCTGATGTTTCTGTAGTCACTCAGCTTTCAGATCTTGGGCTTAATTATCATCTAGATTATATGCATATGTTCATCTCAGTTTCTGTACACAGTTATTTAGCGTCTAATGTCTCTTTCCACTGTTTCATTTATAACTTCAATTAAAAAAATGGATTTTCAGTTTATTTCTTTTGTATCATTCCTTGTGTCATGTAAAGTGCTACATTTATATTGATGGTACTTGATTTTTTGTCATCATTTCTCTTTTCTTCCATAATTAAAGAAAATTCACTGAAGTAGTGATCTTCTGAATTTATATGCAAAACTAATATCTTATTAAATTCAGAATATTTTATTGTTCAGAATATTTTATGGTTCAGATATCATAAATGTAATGATATCTGCTGTTTATTCTATTATATTGGTAGAAAATATGTCATAGTTTTATTTTATAACGTTCTTTAAACAGTAAAAACATTTAATATTCAAACATGAAATACTGTTAAGCAGCATTTAGTTTAAAAATGGTGTCAAAATACTAATTAAATTTCATCCTCATATTTAAAAATAAATTATATAGAATACATTTATTTACATATGTATATATGTATAGATAGGAATATATGTTTTGTATATACCTATATGCATGTATCTTTTCTCATTTTTATTCATGCAGCTAAAAGTTTAGATGATAGATGTTTACATAGATGTAGAGTGACTTAGCCAAGTTCACATTTGATAAGAGTATGTTTATAGTTCCATTGTTTTCTAAAGAACGTTCGATTCTATTTTTTATCTTAACTGGCAATATAGGTTTTCCACAATTTCCACCTACACTAGGGGAAATTCAAATATTCAACTAATAAACTTGAATACTATCATACCAGTATTATTCTTCTCTACTAGGAAACCCCAGTGAAAGAAGCAAGATATTCTAATTCCCTGTAGAGATTGCATACTACAGTAGTGATTTTCATAGTGTCAATATTCGTTAAATGGTACCAGTGCTGGAGAGATAAGTAAATCAGAAACATTCTAGGAATGGAGGTATGGAACAGCTCATGTGAAATCTGCATTAATAAGGGACTGCTTTTTTGGGAAAGCATATTTGAACACAAACCTGAGTTACCAACATTATTTTACTATTCCACACAAAGATGCACTCAATTGTTTAAGGTATAGCAAGAGGACCAATGTGGTAACTAAAAAGCTTCCAAAATCGAGAGTTGAAAAGATGAGGCCATCTAGGTTGGGGTAGGAAGAGGAGAGAAAATGGGGAACAAGTAGGGAACAACAATGACCCAGGTCCTCAGAAGGTTTTGAGATTTAAGTGATGTATCTAACTTAGATTGTTCTTGCAGATCATTCCATCTTGGATTGAAAATAGATCATATGCCAGTGGGAGTAGGTGGGTACCCCTTGCAATAACTCAGATGAGAAAGTATAGTAATTCTAAGAGTAGTGATTATATAAGGTGACTGTAATTCCAAGATATCTGGAGATAGAGCTCATTGTATTATAGATGCCTGCATGTGTGTTTCAAGATGAAAAAGGGAAATTTGGACTTAAGTTCTGGTTTTCATAAATAGGGAAGAAAATGTTGGAGAGAAACAGAAATAGACATCCCCTTCCTAGGATGGGGAAGACCGAAAAGCAGAGCTTTGAACGCTTTATGTCTGATTGAACTTTATTCTTCCAAATGGAGATGTGAATTGAGTTTATAAAAATGAGTTTATGCTTCCATAAAAAGCTCATCCTAAAGGTATGAGTTGGAAGATATTATTTTGTAACTGATCTTTTGATCAAAACATTTGAAGAGCTAACCAAGAGAGCTGCTTTGGAGAAAGAGGGCTAATTGTAGTTCAGTGCTAAGGCAATTCAAAGACACAAATAAAAAAGAGTTAATTCACCTTTCAAAAAGTGAATGAATTAATTCAACACATGAGGAAAATAAGATAGTAAACATTGATTTTGAAAATTGCCTGTCATACATGCATAAATAGCGGTATTTATGACATTTTATTCTGAGATTAGCAAATTATGGATATGGGAAAAAGCCAGACTGCTCTGTGTGTTTGCACATATGTGTGTGTGTGTGTGTATCCTGTGAATTATGAATGATTTTATATTTATAAATGATGGCACATATTTCTAAATGATTTTCATACAAGATAAACTTGAAATTTCCATTCATTTCAGATGTCAGTGTATCATTTGCATAAGTGATACAAGTGTCTTCTCTTCCGTTGTTCATCAATTTGCTTGAGCAGGCACCAGTAATATTTCCATTCATCCTGTCAAGTGTTAGTGTAGCCCCAGGGCATCTTCTCACTCCAGGAACATGAAGAGCCCCAGACTATTCCTTCAGGTCATTGGAATGAGGTCTATAATTGTTATTGGGTTTTGGCATATCAAATAAAACACAGGCAGTTTGCCAGGCTCTGCCATGCAGGTGGTATACTCTCGGTAGTAGACTCTCATCTCCTGTATTTACTGATGAACCAACAGGGAGAGATCGCTTTTTTGTCTTGGGTGGAGCTCTGACGAGCTCTTGAGTTTGGATGTTGAAAATGGTGCCCCTCATGGTGTGAGGGTTCCTCTGACTTCTTGCGAGGCTCTGCTGGGATGGCAGGCAAGGGCTAGAACTCTCCTTCCCTCCTGGACACCTCAGGACCAGCTGAGCACAGGGAGAGCCAGTAGCAGCTCTGCCCTGTGTATCTGAGTCTCTAGATCAGACATACCTGGGCTTGCAATAGTCTTCACTGTAGGGTGGGACTCTGACAAGCAGAGCTTGAGATTGACTTTTCTCTTGGGTAGAGCTCTGATGAGGTGTGGAGTCCTAATGTTGAAAATGGCAGGCTTCATGGTGTGGGGTTCCTCTGGTTTCCTGTGAGGCTTTGTTGGGATGGCACGCTAGGGCTAGAACTTGCTTTTCTTCCCAGGCACCTCATGATCAGCTGAGCATAAGGAGAGCTGGTAGCAGCTCTGCCCCATGTATCTGAGTTTCTGGATCAGATGCAAGTGTTCATAAGTAAATTTTCATTAAAATGTTACCAGGGTCATTTTTGGTGCATAATTTATGATTGCTTTAGCTCTATATTAGCAGAACAAATATTTATAACAGCTACTATTTCTCTCAATCTAAGCTACTCTACAGAAAAATGTTGACTTCTGATTTACAAACTTTTATTTATTTAAGGTAAAATGTGTTCTATATAAGCGTGTCTATGTGTATATGCAATATATATATATTAGATTTGTTTGAGTTTGGGGGGATAGATGAGTTTGGGTCACAGCCAATTTTGGTCTTACTCCTGGCTCTTACTCTTGAGTCACCTTTGGAAGATCTCTGGAGACAATACACAGCACTAAGGAATGAATTGGGCATGGCCATATGCAAGGCAAGTGACTTACTTCCTGTAATATCTTCTTCCATGTTTTAAATTTAAAAAGTAAAAGTACATATGTTCATAACATATTGTGGAGCATTTATAGTTTAATTCACTTGAGTTAAGCTTGCTATATTTACGATAACCTCTTAGACTTCTGCCATGTACCAAATGGACATCATCCATGTAGAAAGGGGTTTGAAACTATTATCACCTTCGGTATCAAATTGCTGTTATTGCATGGAGACAGGAAAATTTACAATGAGCAAGATCATACAGTTTAGAAGAATAAAATCTTGGGATGCCAATAGTTTGGACTCCTTTTGGCAAGACCAAAACCCTACTAGATAGACCAATATAGTGTGGGCCATCATCATGAAAAACTGCATGAAGCTCCAGCAGGCCCTCTGAAAAAATATCCAAAGATGTTAAAAATAAAAAGTTAGAGGGCCAGAATGATGATACAGCGGGTAGGGTAACTTTCTTGCATTTAGCCAAACTGGGTTTTGTCGGGAACGCCGCCGAGGTCCCCGACAGTGTCAGGACAGAGATTGTCTTCTACCTCCGAGGATGCCGGGAAAACAGATGAAAACTCACGAGTCGGTGCAGTTCCAAAAATGGCTTTTAATAGTACAAAAGCTCTTCCACAGCACTCCAATATAATGAACAAACTTTAGCTCTGGTCCGAACTTAGACCATACAAAAGAGCCTAAGTCTCCCACGAAAGAGAGAGGATCTCACCCGAGCTGAGTCCTACCCAGAAGAAGGAGCAAAAGGCCAAAAGCCAAAAGCCAAAAGCCGCAGGAGCCAAAAGCTGAAGGCTGAGGAACCAAAAGGCAAAAGGTGAAGGCGGCCTCAAGTCAGCCCCTTATATACACTAAAGTAATCCAATCGGGAGGTGCATGTCAACAAAGAACTCTAAACAGAGTGTAGTGCCACACCTTATTGCAGGTATAAACAAAGGTTATGCCAAGGACTAAGGACACTGAGAGAGAGAGGGCTGATATAAAAGTAATACATCTTAACTTCATGAGCTTCATGTAATCTAGATGGTACCCACAAGGTCCTTATTATTATCTGCACCAGGGTGATTCTGTGTATCTTGTTCTCATGTACTGAAAGGGTCACTCTCGCCTGCTTAGAGCAAACTAGTATGATCCTTCCTATAGTCTTCCTTTAGTCTCAGCGTAGCCAGGGTGGTAGTCTCCTGGTAAATTCTAACTGTCCCACGTTGCGTGCAGTGGGTATAAAGAGGAGCTGTGCCCAATCTAGAAAACATAGAAGTCTTAGTAGATGTATAAGTCAGAAGTTATTCAATCAAGGTCACTTCTGTAAGTGCCACACCCTCTAGCAGTGTTTACATAGAAGAGAAGTCTCATTAGAATGAACCTTGACTTAAGTAGATTAAGCTGGGAGTGGGCAAAACAAAACTCCCAGAATAGCTAAACCTGTCCTCCAACAGGGTTTGATCCCTGCATTCCATATGGTCCCCAAACCTGTGAGGAGCAATCCCTGAGCTCAGAACCAGGAGTAAGCCCTGAACAATGCCATGTATGACAAAAAAAAAAAAACCAAATAAATAAATAAAATGAAATATTATAAAGAGTGTATGTAATGATATTTAGGATATGATACTTAAAAACTGCTGCCTTCATTTGTATCCTAAATCATAGTGTAGGAGAATTGAGTGACATCTATACATACAGATGTTCGCTCATTCATTTGTTAAGAGAGTGATTTTGATATATATTATTAGGCATTTTTCTAGGATTTTTACAAAAAAGGAATAAATAGCACATTCTTTGACTTTGAGAAACTTTGAGATGAATATACAAGGTAAAAAAGCAGTTAACTCTGTAAGATGTTCAAATAGTATAGGATCTCATAGAATTGATGCATCAGAAGGCAAAATATATAAAAAAAGAGGGCAAAATATGTTATTATTTTAAAAGAAAAATATTTATTATTTTATTTTTAAAGTAATATATTTAGTAAAAGCATATGCCTTGAATGTTCACAGCTCCATGTTCAATTCCTGTCACAGTGAATTTCCTGGCCAGCATGGTACCTATCTGGAAAAGAAGAAATAATTTAAGTGTTCACTCCATTGAAATCGATATAAAGAAATCAATCAAAATATTGCATCCATGCCTTTACACAACATGACTATTGCTCCATCTGTCAATGTCTTTTTGACTTCAATGAAACTTACATTTGATGAACTTATACAAATCCTTAGACATCTCCAATATGTTGTACCAAATGATGACTGTAATAAGATGTGCAGTGAAATACAGTCACTCATAATTGCTGATATAATTAGAAATGGACAAGAGTCATTTCAAGGATTTTGTCTGCATGAAATAGATTATGAAATTATTTAGAAAAAATAGTTTGAGTTATTTCAGCTTTGAAAGGTAGCTGCCTTTAATTGTTGCTACTATGCATAATTGAACCCCTGAGAAGAGCATTAGCATTTGGAGGAGACATGTGATTCTGTCACTTGTCTATTTATAGACAGCAGATTTCAGTGTTTTGAGTGGCACCTTAGTGGTTTGGAAATTGAATATGGCTTTAAATATTCGCTATTTTCTCTCTTCTTTGTAAGTCTCAGAACCCATTAGAATATATTGATGGAATGTGTTTCTATGTTTCTAAAAGAGGATTTTATGCATTCTGTCCCTTTAATACTTTCAAATTTTATATAAGTCAATAGTTATAACCTCAGATCTGAAATTTTCTGCTTCTTGAACAGAAAGGACTATTTGCACACTGCGTAATTACATGGTGTAAATTTTCAATATTTAAAACAAATTAAATCATATTACATAGCTGACAAATAGAAGTTCTTACTTGTTGACTGGCCTGACAAAGACTTTTAACACAAAATTATGTTGTTGCTACTTTCATCCCATACTCTTTTAATAGATAAATAACATTCTGACAGTGTTAAAGGACATCAGCATTTTTACATAAACAGTCCTGAGTTGACATCAATGCTTTCACAAAGGAATAAAAATAAAACTGGCAATTATATTAGCTTGGCATTATAAGGAAAATATTTGAGTGAATTTATACTCAATGCATTACCCCATTTAAGCTTCTTAAAACTGCATGCCCTAGGTAGTATTGTCCTCTTTTTATCAGTCATGCTCAATATAGTTTAATATGTCCACTATAATCACATAATCAAAAATAGCAGATGAAGAACCAAACCCTGGTCTTAATTTCTGCTTTTATTTTTTCAATGATAAGTAAGAAATACTATAACTCAGTCCAATGAAGAGAAAAAGTTACTCCTACAGCATATAAATCATTTCACATAGATAAAACTTTAGTTCACTTGGAAGAATTCCAGAGAAGATTGTTTGGTTGGAAGATGAAGGGATTGGTCATCCAGGAAAACTTTTTTAAGTCAGGAAGATCTTGAGCTAGCACTTAAAGATGATTCCAGGCTCATGGGAGGAATGATTTTAAGAACGACAACAATACTGTGCTTAAAAATATGGGAAAACAAAAAATGGAATCTACTACAAGCATCAGGGAGTCAGAGGTTGGGTGGGACAGAGAAGGGACCAGTGTGCTAACAATTGTTGTAAGTGATAATACTAGCCTAGAACTGAGTATTAAATACAGGCAAAAAGATACAAATGATAACCTCTAAATGTATGTATTGCAATCCACAGTATGCAAGAGCAGGGAGAGAGAGAGAGAGAAAAAGAGAGAGAGAAAAGAGATAAAGAGCTCTCCATAGAGGCAGGCTAGGGGAGGAGGGAAGGAATGGGGGACATTGGTGGTGGGAAATGGGCACTGGTGGAGGGATTGGTGCTGAAACAATATATGACTGAAACCCAGACATAAACTTATCTATGTAATTTTATCTCATGGTGGTATAATAAAATATTAAAAATATATGGGAAAACAGATTTATTATAAAATGGTATTGTTGCCAAATACAAGTCTTGAGTAATAGTCACCTTTGTACCACACTGAAATTATCTCAGAGTACTATGAAAAAAATAAGACAAGGATAGGATTACCCACCAGCAATCCATATACGACCTTAGATGTGGACTTTTCCAAGAGACCTTAAGATACATAATATACTTCACTCCAAAGAATACTGTTTATTGAAGTATCTTCTCGCTTTTGTATTTTTCCTGACATCAAATTGAATAGAAAAAGTATAAATAATGCTACATACACCAAAAGTATGAGGTAGGGGTCCCGATTTTTATGAATAACCCCAAAAGAAAGAAAACATGTTCTTCATATAATGATTCCCCCACTTCCGTTTCTCTGAGTTTTTCTCTCACAAACTAAGTCAAGAAGTTGTTTAATGGAATATTCTGTAATATGATGAAATTATGTTTGTAATTCTGTTCAATTAGGTTGCTATGAACTATCTATACTAAAATTACTAAAATGGTGCGGGAGATGGTTGTCTAGTTTTACTTAATTTGAATTAGTTTAAATTTAATTTTGAATACAGATTAGTTATAGAATACAGAGAGGATAATTCTTGACTGAAACCAGAGCCCTTAAATTGAGTTATTATCGAGGCTTATTAAAGAGTGCTAGAATGTCACAAGCTTCTAATAATTACAAAAATTCAGTCAATTCTTCAGTTTTCACTAAGTGGAATACAATCCTCAGAGGGAACTGATACTGTTAGCATGGCATCAGGTTTAATACTTGCCTTGTCCAGTGTAAAGATTTTCAGTCAGTATTTCCTGACATCAGTTCTGGCCTTCACATTCCTTTAGAAATTCGGAGGATCACTCACCCCAGTGTTCTCAAAACAGAAAATGAACCCCTCCCTCCAAATAAAAAAATCTTGTCTAATGTTTTCACCCTCCATCCTCTGTGTTTGGGGGGTTATAATGTCTTATATACCCAAGTAACACACACAATTGTGAAATCTCATTTCTCAGTACTTTGACTTCCAGGTAGATGGGTACAGTGGAAAACAGAATGATCAGGAAACTCAGGTTGAAAACTGAGTGAAAGTCTTTATTGACCAATGGATAATAAAGTAAGGGAAGGATTCTCTTAACTGCTTCATCAGATACAGTGTCCTCATTCACAAAAGTGATTGATATTTTACAGGAATTGTTTAAAGTGTTAGATATGAGAACTATATGTGGCAATGCTGTTTGAAATGTAAATTAATAAAATGATTAAAAACTGCCCAAAGTTATAATTACATTGTCAATTATCTGTTCTTTCTGTCACAGACTTTCACCTTTTCAGTTTTCAGGTTGCATCCCTAACATTATATATTCCAAATGGACATTATATTTTGATCCTGTTTTAAAATGTGGTGAGAGGTGCGGCAGGTGTGCTGAAGAGTTAGGACAGCAGGCAGGACTCTTGCCTTGCACATGGCAAACCCAGGTCCAATCCTCTATAGCCTATATGATCCCTGAAAGCCCACTAGGACTGATCCCTGAGTGCAGAATTAAGGAATGGTCCCCAAGAATATTGGAACACCACTTGGGAAACCCTATAAAACAACCAAAAATTTAAAATGATATGAAAGTTAACCTAACACTACATGAATTTACTGTCAGTGTGGAAATTATGTCATAGACTCTAGTTAAATATCCACATAGCTTACAGTACATTATGTTGTTCTCAGCAACCAACTGGGAACAACTGTGGCTTCCATGGACTTATTCTTTATTATTTGAGTGTGTAACCTACTAATCTAATCTCCTATTAAAGATACAAATAATATAACCTAGTTTTGGTAATGACTTGGTAATAGAACACATACTTTGTTTTTGTGAGGGCCTGTGTGTAATCCTTGGAACTGTGGGTGTTATTCCTAACACTGTGAGAGCTTTAAATTAATGAAGCTTTGAGAGATGATACAGGGATTATGATTCTTGCCTTGCTATGGCCAAATGGATTCCATATTAGATCCAACTCTGCATATGGAATCCAATGAGCACTTCCAGGAGTGATCCCTGAGCATAGAGCCAGAAGTTCGTTCTGAAAAAAAATAAAACTGAGAAATAGATGATGCTGCCTATTCTATAAATTTTAAAAAGGAAATCTAGTACTGTAATTTTATTAGGTAACATTACTAGCAGTAATTATCTGAAATTTAAAATAGAACAATTTAAAACTTAGAATACTAAGTGACATATATATCTTAATATTTTAGTTTATGCTTATATTAATAATTTTCTTAATGCTTTGTCTTGTGTTTGTTGAATAATATTTTCTTTTTTGTATAGTCTATCCCTGCTTTTTCAATTTACTTATTAGGGCCTTGGTATGTATATGAAGTTGTCAATTGTCTGTCCTTTCTTTCACAGACTATCAAATCCTAATTCTCAAATTACATCCCTAATATCATCTATTCATAATGGATATTATATAGTCATCTGGTTTCTTTTGTTTTTTTAAAATTTTTTAATATACCACCGTGAGATATAAAGCTACAAAGAAGTTCATATTTGGGTTTCAGTACACAGTGTTCCAGCACCCATCTCTCCACCAGTGCTCATTTCCCTCACTCCTCCCCAGCCTGCCTCTATGGCAGGCACCTTACTCTCTCTCTCTCTTTCTCTCTCTCCCTCTCTCTCTCTATCTCTCTCCCCCCTCCTCTTACACATTGTGGCTTTCAGTACATACATTCAGAAGTTATTATGTATATCTTATTTCATATGTTCAATGCTCAGTTCTAGGCTGGTATTATCATTTCCAATGATTATTAGCACACTATTCCCTTCTCTGTCTTACCTAGCCTCTGACTCCTACACACTTGCTGTGGATTCCACCAGTGACAAGACCTCCTGATCCATGTTTTGTCTGGCCTTGGATATTGGTATTGTGCTATTTTTTTTATCCCACAAATAAATGCAGTCATTCTATATCTGTTCTTTTCCTTCTGGCTAATTTCACTCTGCATGATTGAGTTCATCCATGTCCATCAATTTCTAGGAAAATTTCATGACTTCATTTTCTTAACAGCTGCATAGTATTCCATTGTGTAGATGTACTACTGTTTCTTAATCCAGCGGTCTGTTCTTGGGCACTCACGTTGTTTCCAGATTCTGGGTATTGTGAATAGTGCTATGAACGAAAGTGCAGATGATGTTTCTGCTGTGTGTTTTTGGCCTACTAGGTTATATTCCCAAGAGTGGTATTACTGGGTCAATGGGAGCTCAATTTCTAATTTTTGGAGGAATGTCCATATCGTTTTCCAAAATGACTGTACCAATCGACATTCCCATCAACAATGGATGAGAGTCCCTTTTTTCCCCACATCCACACCACCACTTGTTGTTCTTGCTCTTTTGGATGTGTGCCAGTCTCTGTGGTTTTAAATGATATCTCATTGTTTTTTGATTCACATCTCTCAATGATTAGTGGCGATGAGCACTTTTTCATATGCCTTTTGGCCATTCAAATATCTTCCTTGTGAATTCTTCTCCCCATTTTTTGATGGGGTTGGCTGTTTTCTTCTTGTAAAGTTCTACCTGTGCCTGGTATATCCTGAATATTAACCCCTTATCAGATGGGTATTGAGTGGATATCCTTTCCCACTCTGTGGATTGTCTTTGCATCTTGTTTACCATTTCTTTTGAGGTGCAGAAGCTTTTTAGTTTCATGTAGTCACATATATTAATCTGTGCTTCCAATTGCTTTGTTAGTGTCCTTTCATCTTTGAAGATGCCTTTAGCTTCAATGTCTTGGAGGATTTTTCCAATGTTTTCTTTGATGTGCTTTATGGATTCAGGTCTGATACTGAGATCTTTGATCCATTTTGATTTGACTTTTACTCAAGGTGTTAGTCAGAGGTCCAAATTCATTTTTACATGTAGCTGTTCAGTTTACCCAGAACCACTTGTTCAATAGGCTTTCTTTGCTCCATGTCGTACCTTTTGCTTCTTTATCAAAGATTAAATGATCGTGTATTTGAGGATGTGTGTCAGGATATTCAAGTTTATTTCATAGGAACACATGTCTGTTTTTACTCCAATATCATGCTGTTTTAATTACTACAGCTTTGTAGTACAGTTTGAAGTTGGGAAAAGTGATGCTTTCTATCTTCTTTTTCCCAAGAATTGCTTTAGTTATTTTTGGGGGTTTATTATTCCATACAAATTTCAGGAATGTTTGGTTAATTTCTTTGAAAAATGTCACGTGTATCCTTATAGGGACCGCATTGAATCTGTATAAAGCTCTAGGGTGTATTACCAGTTTGACGATGTTAATTCTCCCAATTCATGAGGAGGGAATGTGTTTCCATTTCCTCATGTTGCCTTTTTACTTCTTGAAGCAGTGTTTTGCAGTTTTCTTTGTACAGGTCCTTTACATTCTTAGTTAAACTAATTCCTAGATATTTGATTTTCTGTGGCACAATTGTGAATGGGATCTTTTTATTAATATCTCTTTCTTTTCTTTAGTAATTTGTATATAGGACAGCCATCTGTTTTTAAAATGTGGGGGAAGGTTGTGCTGGAAAGCAGGCAAGACTCCACAAGAATATTAATTGCAAGTTCATAGAAGCACATACTATGTAAATGATCATAAATAATAAATCGTGTTTGCTAGTGTTTTTTATCAACATGTCATTTGATTCCAAATGCATTCTGTCTCCTATTTTGGTGGCAGTAAACTTTTTATATAACTTAAGCCTGCAATTATTTTTTATATTTTTTTATTTTCTCAACTTTGTGATGCAGCCATCATTTGATTTTCCTGTACCAATCAATTGTGTATGTAGTTATTTTTAATTGTATTTAATTGTCTTTACTCCTTATATTGTCACGATCACGATCACGATCTTCCCGTTGATCATCTATTTGCTAGAGCGGGCACCAGTAATATCTCCATATGTCCTGTCTCATGCCAGTAGAGCCAGGGGCATCGGCTTGCTACAGGAACATAAAGAGCCTCAAACCATTATATTAAGTCATGGGAATGACCTAATATAATTGTTACTGGAATTTGGCATATCATATACAACACGAGAAGCTTGCCAGGCTTGTCGAGCGGGAGGCAAACTCTTTTAAACACCTCCAGATAAAGCATTTATTGATGAACCGAGCAGCTGCAAGGCGGCACTCAGCCCGGGCTGTGATGGGCTGGTCTGCTGGGTGGAGTTCTGACGAGGGGAAGTCCAGAAGTGGAAAATGGCGGCGCCAGCGGAGTGAGGAGGGGTGGTCTGGCTTGTTGTGAGGCTCTGCCGAGGTGGTGGGCCAGGGCTAGAACCCGCCATGCCTCCCGACTGCCTCATGAACGGCTGTGCACAGGGAGAGCAAGGAACAGCTCTGCCCCGTGTGTGAGAGTCTCTGGACCAGCATTCCTTATATTGTAGTGATTATAATTGACAGGTGATGTAATTGGGTAAGAATCAAGGAAAATGAATATTTTATTCAGTTTTACACAAATGAGATAATAAATAGTAGAGACAAATAAGATGAATAGATACCACAGTAGTTACTAGATTTATGCGATGACCCTTTCATGTTCCTCACAGTAGATATATAAGAGATAAGATATATAAGATACATATATATGTTATTTCTATATATCATAGATTTATCTCCTGGGTTGATTATACTCTCCCTTTCAGTTGGGGGTAAAGGATAGTTTAGTTTTGGCCCATAATTTTTTTTATGCAAATGCTTCTTAAACTGACATGATCTTATTTATTTTTCTTTCTGTTGCTTTTACCAATGTAATCCTGTCATTGAAAATTTCTTTGAGATCCAAATGTTGAAAATTTTCTATATTTTCCTCTATGTATTTTTTTGGATTCTAACCCAATTTCTTGTTTTTTAATCTTCTTTGAATTGACTTGTTAAAGTATGAAATATGGATCCAGTTTCATTTTTATAAGTGATTATATAGCTTTTCCAACCCATCTGTTGAAGAGATTATCTTTACTCCACTAAAGGTATCCAATTTCTTAGTCAAAAATTAGTTGGTCATTAGTCTGAGGGTTTGTATTTGGGTACTTGATTCTAACCCATAGTTCAGAGAGCTTGTCCTTATTTCAGTATCATGATGTTTTGATTACTTTAGCTTTATAGTATAGGCAGGTTAAGTAATGAGATACATCCTAATTTTTAATCTCAGTGTGAATTTGTCTGTTTGTAGGTGCTTTATGATTCCATGCATAACCAATTGTTTTAAGTTTTTAAATAATGCCATTGGAATATTATATGTATTAAAATCTTCATAATAATTTAGAAAGAATGGTCATGTTGACAGTATTCATTTTTCATGAATATGGAATATTTTCCCATTCTCTAAGATTTTCATTCCTTAAGAGACATAGTTTTCATGCTTTAGATCTCTCACTTATTTCATTAGGTTGATTCCTAGGTACTTGATGTTTCTGGATACTGTTTTGTATGGAGTATACTTTGTGATTTCTTCTTTTCCAGTTTGTTATTTCCATATATTTCCATCTATATAGAAATGTAGATCTGCTACAGATTTTTATGTTTTGCCTTTGTAACTAGCTACTTTGCTGTATTGGTTTATTGTTTCTAGGAGCTTGTCAATAGACTCTTCAGGGTCTTGTATTATTAATGTTACTCTGAGGGGCCTCCTTGTATGGTGTGAAGGTTTTGGGGGGGTATAAAAGCAATCCTGGACTTCTCTCCCCTTATGTGTTAGGAACAAGTTTCTATGGATTTTCATTGTTCTGTGTTTCTTGGTTAGTAATTATAGAACTATTAAAGATGGCTTGGGATCTGAGTTCTTACAGCAGCTTTTGTAGCTAAATCAGGGTTGGGATTCCCATGTCGGGCATCCCCAGTGTATAATAACAAAAGGAGTGTGTGGAGGATCTACAAACCTGGGAGGTGCTACAAGCCTGCAGCAAAGTGAGACCACCAAGATGGGAATCATCTAGACCTAATGCTCAGATACCAGAGGACATGCACAGGAGGGTATAGAACTCAGTTAGTAGTACAAAGGAGAGGTGCAAGGCAGTGGATCTTGTGATTTAAAAGAGAAAGTCATCAAGGTTAAGTCTACAGAAGTATGTTCCCTAGACTTTTTCAGATAGTGTGTGAAGGTGTCAATTAGGTGTACTGTAAATACCATGTGGTCGCACATGTGACTGCATGGTCCAACGAAGTAGTTTCTAATTCATTCTGGGACAGGGATGTTGAGGTCCTTCACTCAAGCCATACAGAGGCCAGCACAGAGGTGATGCTGCAGACTCTGACTGCCAGCTTTGTGTCCAGCTGGGTAGTTGCAGTGAATCAAGTCCAAACTGGCCCATTTCCTCTCCTTATCCTTTCAGCTTAGCAACATATTATGTGTGAGTTACAATATATTGGGTCTTAGTTGGCCAAATAGCCAAACACTGACTTTTTAACTGACTCTGATATCTACAGTTTTTCAGTGCCCAAATCCATGTTTTCTACTATCTTCTCCTATAGAATCTACCAGGTCTTAATCTGTTTACTAGATACTGTGATCCAGAAACTGCTAATTACTGACAAGTCCGAGGAAACAGGCATCATACTTTTTTCATGCTTTATCTTTTTTTTTTTTGTTTTGGTGTTGATCAGAGTCTTATAGAGATATACTATATCTCTGATTGAAGGAGAAATAAAAATCCAAGATCAAAAGGTTATTGGGGCTGGAGCGATAGCACAGTGGGTAGGGTGTTCACCTTGCATACAGCTGACCCGGGTTCGATCCCCGGCATCCCATATGGTCCCCCGAGAACTTCCAGGAGTAATTCATGAGCAAAGAGCCAGGAGTAACCCCAAGCATTGCCGGGTGTGACCCAAAATGCAAAAAAAAAGTTATTAAGTATTAGAGAAAGGCTTTAACATTGATGTTTTTCTGACCCTCTAGGCCTTAACTCTATCATGCTCATTTAAGTACTCTATCTCATGTTTAAATGGTTTTTCAGTTGAGAGCAGACAGACCTGCAATTAAGGGAGGATATGGGGGACACTAGTGAAGAGGTTATAGAGATGGATAAATAAATAAGAATCAATACTCATATGCAGATTATTTTTCTTTTTTTGGGCCACACCTCGCAGTTCCTAGGTGTTATTTCTAGCTCTATGGTCAGGAATTACAGTTGGTGGCGCTCCTACAACTGAATAAGGTGGTGCTCCTGCAACCATATGAGGCGAAGAGAATGGAACTCAGTTAGATCACATGGAAGGAAAGCATCTTTGTCACTATTCTAACTGTCTAGCCCATAGATGAAAATGTTTGACTAGGTACTCAATATACTCTCTGCCAAGTTAATAGTGCTCATGGTGCTTCATAGCATTGAAGTGTTAAAATGCACTTTCAAAATTTCAAGTTATTTGTTTATTTGATTGGTTTAGTTCTGTTTTATGGAAACTCCTGGCAATAGTCGGGGCTTACTCCTGGATTTACACTCAGGAATTACGCCTGTTAGTGCTCAGGAAACTTTATGGAACACCAAAGATAGAACAAGACTTGGTCACCGTATGCAAGGCACTACCCAATCCACTGTACTCCATTTCTGTCCATTGTAGTGTTTGCTTTCAAGTATTCTTTCTTTTTTGAAGAATTTAGAGTCAAGGAGGGAAAACAGCCCTCAAGTGTAAGTTCTCTTTCATGTCTTTTAGCTCCTTTGAAAAGGTTTGCTTCTGACAGGAGTGTTGGCTCTGAATCTGTCGTATTTGTACAAAGCCATGGCATCTGTTTTGTGTTTGGGCCTGGCCTGTCTCTGATGTGCTGTGACATGTTTCCCAACTGTGTGTCTCAGCAAGGGAATCATTTGAGGAAGCCCCAATACCATTCCATACTAGACAATCAGAATGCATTCGCAAAGTTCTCTGGCACTCTTAATCTCAGGGCCCTGGAAATTCACTTGGATGTCTGACTTTCTGGAGTTTTCAGGTCTTTCATGTGCATGCATTGAGAAAAAAAAACATTCGAATCAAGCAGAGTGTTTTTGTTTGCTCTATTCTGTTGTGTTTTTGTACCATAACTAGCAGTGCTGAGGGAGTTCTCTTAGCTCTGTGCTCAGGGTTCACGCTAGAAAAGATCAAAAGGACCATGTGGTACCAGGGATTGAGTCCAGACCCCTTGCAAGTAAAGCATGCGTTAAGCACATTGACTCATCTCTCTGGTACCTCACCATCTTTCTAGTACTTTAAAAATGTCCCTGGAAATACAAGTTGTTAGTACAAGAGTAGATTTATTCCAGAGGTCCTGGATTGAGAATTGTATCAAAGATTTGCATACAAAAACTCAGTGCTTAAGTCCAAGTGTATCATTAGTTTAAGTAGATGGGTCTGGGCCCTGGCCCCTGCCCCCGCCTATGCATGTCCAGGTCTTTCCTTTTACCTGTGTGTGAACGTAGTTACATTCATCTTATCTCTTGATGCCCGGTCAAATTATGATTTTGTTCTTATGCTAAGTCCCATGCTGTGTATACTTTTATAGTCTACAACCTGCAGCTGGAACTCTAACACCCGTGGCCCTTGTTGGGCACTTGATGCTCTACAGGCCGACTCTGAACATCTCTAGGACTGAACCCCCAGAAACTCCCTGTCCTCTTGGCCTTCCTTCTGTAGTCTCTGGCCATGGTCATAGTGAGAAGCCTCTGCTGTCCTGCCATATGTGTCGTATAGATTAGTGGGGAAAGAGATTTTTTGCATGGCAGAAGATTTAATTTTATCTCCTGCTATCTCACACCCACAGCCATCCCATTATTCATTATAACTGGATACCTCTTTAGATGAGGAAAGAGTTGAAATAACCAATTAAATTAATTATTTCACCTGGCACTCTGCCCTTCTACTCCCACTGTAAAAAGTGACTAATGAATTCCTTTTAATAATTCTACTTTCTCTGCTCAGTCTCTAATTTTCTAAAAGTAAAAGTATTTTCTTATAGATGGTCTTTTTATTTATTAAAATATTTAAAATACTAAATTATAAATTGTCCTAATATGTTAAATGTTGTAACTTAAAGTTTTCAATTACTCAAATGTAGTTCTAGAAAATAGTAAGATCGGGGCCAGAGATGGGGCCGGAGTGATAGCCCAGAGGGTAGGGCGTTTGCCTTGCACGCAGCCAGCCCATGCCGGCCCATGGGTTCGATCCCGGCATCCCATATGGTCCCCCGAGCACCGCCAGGAGTAATTCCTGAGTGCAGAGCCAGGAGTAACCCCTGAGCATTGCCGGGTGTGACCCAAAAAAGCAAAAAAAAAATAAAAAATAAAAAAAAGAAAAAGAAAATAGTAAGATCATACATATTGCTTACAGTAGTCATCACTGAATAAACTTTTATAGTCTAAGAGAAAAGAAAAGTGGGTCTTTCAAAAGTTAATCAAAAGTTCCCAATCATTATGAAGAATCAGGAGCAAAAAGAAAAGTCTTTGTCAGTAAATTTATCCTGTTAAAATTTCTACCCATTAAACATGAATAAAAGACCATCTTATCTTGCTTATAGAAAAACTAAATAGATTATCTATATTTAGGTATCATCAAAATGATTTTGGCCATTTTTAACAAATGGAACCATTTGGTTAACCTCCTTGTAAGTCCAACTATAGATGGACAGGATAAAAACTTTTAACTCAAATTATTTTTCTAAAAAATGAAAGAAATGAAAATGTTTTTTACATAAAATCAAATTATTCAGGAAAAATAATGCTATTACATCTGACTTTACAGCTATTGCAAATCGTGTTGTATGGTATTACTGCCCATGACTAAATCTACTGTGAAATCATTCAGACTGGGAAAGATCTAGTAACTCATATAAATTCAAACCCTCGGGTGACAGAGTATAGAAAGCTAAGTCAGGAGGAAAGAAAATGAGCATTACTAAAAGCTAATGTCTGATCTAGCAAATTGACCTAATATATATATAGACACTAGTAATAGGTGTTCCACAGACCCATAGACAACCTACAGTGGATCCAGAGATCGGAGCCAGAAGTGACCCCTGATCATCACCTGGTGTGATTAAAGACATTAAAATTAAAAGATAGATATTTGAGATATTTGTGTATGAGAAATAGGTTTGAAGCTTAAGGGAGAGGAGGTAAGGGTACAATATATGAAGCACAAGAAATAGTAGAACACATAGGACATTTGTCTTGCACATAGCTGACCCATGCTGGATCACTGAAGCACTCCGTATGGTTCCCCAAGCCAGAACTCACCCCTGAGCACAAAGCCAGGACTAAGCCCTGAGCACCACTGAGTATTGCCCAAAAGAAGTAAGAGAAATTTTATAGCTTCATAGAGATTCATATGTATGCAAAAAGAGTCTTTGTCATGAACATAGAAAGGCATTAAAGGGCTTTTAATCACAGTGCTGATAGCACCGTTTAGTTCTGATTCACTCTAAGTTTTATTGGCAAGGTTATGGAATATCTTTTGAAAATAATGCCATTAAAAACTATTTCATTATTTTTAGAGATCTCAGATTCAATAAACCTGAAAGAATTTCATTTAGAAACATGAGTTAGCATTATAATCTTCTCGCAGCTTATAAAGGTTTGCTCTTGTGAACTTCCAGAGCTGAATTGAAAAAAAATTCAATATACACCAGAGCTCTGTTTTATGAGATCACTCAGTCATAATACACAAATAAATCTCTTATAAGATCATATTGATCCATGCATTTGTATCACAAGAAAAAATAGATTCCAAACATTTTAACAATAAAGTAACTTAGTTTATATAAGTATATAAAATAAAATAAATGAACTATGCAAGTGAAACAAGGTATTTAAAATACTTCATTTTAAAGTAAATTTTTCTTTTTAAAAAAAGCATTGAATATCATCTCTGAAGACTATTTTGTGTGCAGTTTTCCCTATATTTTCTATATTCCTTTCTACAAGGCAACTACTCCATTCTCACTTTAGTTTACAAAGTGTTTCAACTTAGAGAATGTAGTTATAATGTCATGAAGTATCACTACCTCTTTTAATAAATAAATTGCAAGTCAGGAAAGACCAAGATTTTAAAAAAATTATGTCACATGAGATAGACAATTACAAATCTGTTCGTGATTGGGTTTCAATCATACAGTGTTCCAGTAACCATCCTCCACCAGGGAAGAGCGAGATTCATCCAGTATCTCTAAAATAGCCCATTTAAGAGCTAATGAAATGAACAATGGATGTACCATTGCCACATTGCAATGTTCTTCTGTTCTGGACCAATCTATCTCTAATTTAGTGCCATGGTTTGTTTTCCAAAGTTTTTCTTTAATTCTCAAGTAGGATAAAGTGTTCACTTTTGCACAGGTTCATAGAAATAAAATGTAGAGTCTTCTAATAAGAACTGTATTTATTGTCGGCTATTATTATTAGTCAAACGTAACTCAAAGTACTCTTTATGTGTTATCTTATTTAAGAATCCTAAGCCAGGAGATGTAGTTATGTCGTTATTTTAATTTGATTTTTTCCAATTTTCAAATAAAGGATTAATAATTAAAGCACTTCCTAAAGATTTCCACATAGGAAGTGGAGTTGTGAAGCTTGAATTACTTCCAAGTCAGTCGTGTTAGTGTTTCATTACTCTGTCAGTAATGAAACCCACCTTTCTCCCATTACCACTACTCTGAAAAATAATAACCATAACTACCTTTTAATTTCCCATCACTGTGTCTCCTTTTCAGTGTTCCCACTGGTTAAAACTAATTTATCTTGACACTCAGAAGTTGACAGGAGAGTGATGACTTCTGTGGAAACATCTCTAGATTGGTCAAGTTGTCTTTCTGTTAGAATATTAGTAATCGTATTGCTCTGTCCTCTAAAAATGAGCAAGTGAAAGGCAGTTTCTTTTCAAGAATTGAACGTTGATCTTTCTTTCTGATCATAGGATAATTGTATTGTGGAAAATCGTGGAAAAATAAAGAGCATTAGCCTACTATTAAACTCAGCCATTTACTCATTGTACGACTTTTCTCAAGGGACTTAAACTCTTTCGGCTTCATTTTGCTATCGATATCATGAATATTATGAAGCATACCTCATTAACCTTATTGTCAATTCAGGTTAAGTAATGACTATAAAGGACATTAACATAGTGCTTTCTATATAATTAGTATCCAGTAAACCCATCTTTTCACTATATTTTAAAAAACCCAATTCTACACACTGTTTCTCTATTGAGAATTCCATACTTCTTAATGTCTGACTTCCATTACTTCAATGCTGGTTTTTCTGTGTTTGGGACTTCACTTTTTTTTCTGCCTGAATCTCTGACATAATATTTGCCAATGATTAGAACTTAGTTGAATTTTATAATATCTTTGTCAACTGACTTTGTATTTAAAGCTTTCCAAGATTTAGTCTTCCAATTTCCTGTCCATTGAATGAGATACCAAGACGTGCAGCCTCATCCAGCATTAAATGCTTATTTTCCTCAAGTTCAGGTTGTATTGTCTGCAATTTACATTGACATACAGTCATTTATGTAGCCTTCTTTGATTTTTTGGAAGCAAGTAATGGGGCATATTAAAATAAAAATCAAATAAGTCAAACCACACGAAATTACTGACCATTCATCGACACAAACAGTAATTTATTCTGTTTTAATATATTTCCTTTAAGTGATATGAGTTCATATGGAGGGTAAGTATTGGGTGACACACAGCGGTGTTCAGGGCTCCTCCTGGCCATGTGCTGAGGGATCACTGCCAGCACGGTTTAAGGACCATAGTTTGTGCCTAGGATTGAACTGGGGTTAGGCCACGTGTTCTTGCAGCACCTTAGCTCCTATGCTATCTCTCCAGTACTGGTCTATGAGTCTTTGTCTTACTCTAAATCATCTTAGTTCTTAAAGTGCATCAGCAGATCTGCCAGGAAAGGTCACACTTTATTCTGACATTATGGGATTCCCCAAACTTAAGCAAGTAAAATCATCTTTGAGTTTTCTTTTTTGGTACAAAGTACAGGATTCCAACAATAGCCACTCTCTTGATGTCATTGACTGGTAAAACACAAAACCCACCTCAGGTATGTTGTACCTTCTAAAATTCAAAAAGTTTGATTCTTGGCCACACTTGCAGAGTAATTTAGAAGCTCTTTCTAACCTTACTGCGATTATAGTGCTTATGTGTTCAGTATGAGAGTCTGTTAAAATTTTGTGCAAATATATAACAATAATTACCATTATATCCCTCTTAACAAAGTCCTTGGCAAATAGCAGCTTCTTAATACATGGTCATCAAATTATTTGGTAAACAAAATACATTAGTTACATTTCAAAGTAAGCATTTAATAGAAGGTGTATATGAACAAAACTTTCATAGTATAAACTAGTGTTATATCTTTCTATTTTTAAAAATAAGAATTCCAAAGTAAAGAATTCTGAACTTCATTCTGAGATATCCTCTTATATTAAACTAACTAAATCACATTATCTAGAATGTTAATTTTCTCAAAATACATAAAACAACAAGTATCTTAATGAGTCATTGTGCCTTGGGCACTTACAAGATTTTTAATGTTTTACAATTTTATTTTATGAGCACTTCTTGGCACCACTTAAAGAAAAAGTCTTATGTGTCTCAAAAGATCCCTTTCTCTAAGTTCAAAAAATACTTACAATTATATTTTAATTAAATTCAATGCTTTTAAAATAAAAATAAAAGGTAGTTTTTTGTATGAACACCCTTTCACTGAATTTTTAATCACAGATGCATGGGAAAATAATACAAAAATACTGACTACAATTTAATTTAAAAATTCATTAGGATCTGCCTACCACAACCACTTTGTTTATTTGTGTGTTTGTTTGATTTTTGTCCACACCCAGGGATGCTCAGAGTTCACTCCTGACTCTGCTCAATGATCATTCTGACATGGTTACCAGGAAATTACATGTTCGGAGGGAGGGAACTTCTCTGTAACTGCTTTATTTTGTCTCTGGACCTTAATCACCTTTGAGGATAATATAGAATTCAAGTGATATCTTTCCATAGGTATGCTGTTTAATAAGAAAAATAAATTCAGGTCTACACCATTGACATTCTCCTTTAAAGAATCATAGCCCAAATAATTTTGTTTGGAAAAACATTTTATTTGTGTGGTCATATTGCCTACCTATTTTAATATTCTAACAGAGATACCATCTATTATTCTTTTTTAATGTTTTCAAAATTTTATATGCATTTTAAGCATATACTAAAGTTGGAAAATATTAAAGAATGATTATATAAATATTACATTTGCTAAAATTTTATTGTAGCACAGTAAAATCATCTTAGTCATTATTATACTTGTATTGATTGAGATTCTATGATTCATAATATTGTTAATGATAGATTGCTGTGTTCATAATTTCAACACCCATCACCAGCGAACCTGCCTTTCTCCCCCAAGTGCCCCTAAATAAAGACCCACTTCACTAACACAGTTGGGAGACTGTTCTATTGTGTTGCTTTTTTTCTCTTTAGCTATCTGGCTGTGTATCTTTCCTCTCCACATATAGGAGAGATCACTCTGTATATCCTTTTCTTTTTTTTCACTTAAAATTTTTTATTAAATCACTATGATATAAACAGTTACAATTTTTTCCATGATTAAGTTTAGTCATATAATGTTCCAACACCCATCCCAGTATTTATTTTCCAACACCACTGTCCTCTGTTTCCCTTCTTCTACTTCCAGACCAGTCTCTTCTGCTCTCTCTATTTCTCTCTCCCTCCATCTCTGTCTCTTTCCATTTTCTCCTTAAGGTTTGCAGTATAGGTACTGCAATGTTTTCATGTATATGCTTACCTACTTTCAACACTCAATTCTTGTCCAGAGTGACATTTCCAACTTTCATTGTAACAGTGGTCCCTTCAATGTCCTAACAGCCCTCTTCTCCTTTTTGTCCTCTTATGACAAACTTCCAGCCATGGTCCAGACCCCCAGGCTATCATTTGTATTGTCCTTGATTTTCCCTTTTTCTTCTGAAAGAATTCACAAAAGCAGGATATCTGCTACTTCTATACATGTTGCTAGAAATGATGTGATTCTGTACGCTCCTGAGCTGCATAGTATTCCGTTGTGTGTATGTATAAAGTTTGTGTGTATACACATATATGTATATATACATATATATGTTTGTTTTCTTAAAATTTTTTATTATACCACCATGAGATATACAGTTACAAAGTGTTCATATTGTGTTTCAGTCATACAGTATTCCAGCACCCGTCCCTCCACCAGTGCCCATTTCCCACCACCAATGTTCCCTGATTCCCCCTCCCCCAGCCTGTGTCTATGGCAGGCAATTTTCTTTTTTTTTCTTTTTTTATTTTTTAATTATTTTTTAATTTTTTTATTATACCACCGTGAAACATACAATTACAAAGGTGTTCATAATTGGTTCTTGGTAATACAGTATTCCAGCACCCATCCCTCCACCAGTGCCCCATTTCCACCACCAATGCACCCCTCCCCTCCCGTCCCCCACCCACCTTAATAGCAGGTACCCCAGTTTCCTCTCTTTCTCTCTCTATCTCTCTCTCTGTCTCTGCATCTCTCTCCCTCTTATTTTACACATTGTGGCTAGCCCCGCAGATATTTAGAGTTTATCACTTAAGTCTCTTTGTGTATATTCAGTGGTGAGTTTTAATCTGCCATTACCATTTCCCATATTTATTAAAACACTGGTATCTATATCCTATTAATGAATGCAGTCATTCTATAACTGTCCTTTTCCTTCTGACTAATTTCACTCAGCATAATAGACTCCATGTCCATCCATTTGCAGGTAAATTTCATAATTTCATCCTTTCTGACAGCCGCATAGTATTCCATAGTGTAGATGAACCACAGTTTCTTTAGCCAGTCCTCTGTTCTCGGGCATTTAGGTTGTTTCCAGATTCTAGCTATAGTGAATAGCACAGAGATGAATAAAGAAGTACAGATAGTGTTTCTGCTATGTGTTTTTCGGTCTCTAGGGTATATTCCCAGGAGTGCTATTGCTGGATCAAATGGGAGCTCAATATCTAGCTTTCGGAGGAATGCCCATATTGTTTTCCAAAAGGGCTGGACCAGTCGGCACTCCCACCAGCAGTGGATGAGAGTCCCTTTTTCCCCACATCCATGCCATATGGCAGACAATTTTCACTTCTCTCTCTCCCCCTTCTCTCTTCCTCTCTCCCTCTCTTCCTTCTCTTACACATTGTGGCTTGAAATATATCCACTTAGAGGTTATCATGTATATCCTTTTGCCTACTTTCAATGCTCAGCTCTATGTTGTTATTATCATTTACAATAAGTATTAGTACACTGTTATTTTCTCTGCATTACCTAACCTCAACTACTACACATTCGCAGTAGGTTCTACCCACTGATAGGACTACCTGATCCATGTTTTGTCTGCCTAAGATATTGCTATCATGTGTTTTTTTATATCCTGAAAATAAATGCAATCATTCCATATCAGTCATTTTCCATCTGGCTAATTTCACTCAGCAGATCTTCTCCATGTCCATCCATTAATAGGGCAAATTTTATAACTTCATTTTTCCTATGAGCCACATAGTATTCCGTTGTGTAGTTGTACCACTTTATCCAGTCAGTCATCTATTCTCGGGCACTCTGGTTGTTTCCAGATTCTGGCTATTGTGAATAGTGCCGCTATGAGCATAGAAGTGTAGATGGTGTTTCCACTGTGTGCTTCGTCTGACAGGATATATTCCCAGAGTGGTATTTCTGGGTCAAATAGGAGCTCAATTTCTAGTTTTTGGGGAATGTCGATATTGTTTCCCAAAAAAGCTGTACCAATTAACATTCCCACCAACAATGGATGAGAGTCCCTTTCTCCCCACATCCACACCAGCACTTGTTGTCCTTGAACTTTTGGATGTGTACCAGCCTCCGTGGTATTAGATATCTCATATGAGATATCATATGAGATGAGGTATGAGATATCACATTGAATCTGTAAAATGCTTTGCGAGCACTGCCATAATGGCAATGTTAATCCAGGAGCAGAGGTTGTATCTCCATTTCCTCATCTCCTCTTTTATTTATTTAATGAAGCAGCATTTTATAGTTTTCTTTGTACAGGTTCATTACTTCTTTAGTTACGCTGATTCCTAGGTACTGATTTCTAAGGCAAAATTATGAATAGGCTTGTTTTTTTTAAAGTATCACTTTCTTCTCTTTTGTTATTTGCACATAGAAAAGCCATGGACTATTGGGCATTTATTTATGACCTTCCACTCAACTGTATAGGGCTATTGTTTCTAGAAGCTTTTCACAGAGACTTCAGGGTCGTTGAAGTGTAGTATATTGTCATCTGCAAATTGTGAGAACTTGATTTCTTTCTTTCCTCTCTGGATGTCCTTAATACAGTTTTCTCTCCTACTTGCTTTGGCAAGTGCTTCCAGTCCTATACTGAGTAAAAGTGGTGAGTGAGCAACTTTCTCTTGTCACCAATCTCAGGGGAAAGGCTTTTCATTTTTCCATTTTGAGAAGACTGCTTGATGTGAGCTTGATCAAAAATGCTTGATGTAGATTGCTTTGACTATATTGAGGAAAGTTCCTTCAACTTCCATTTTATGCAGAGTTTTTAATCATGAATGGGTGCTGGATCATGCTTTCTCAGTATCATTGATACGATCATATGTTCTTTATTGATAGGATGTATTATGTTAAGTGGCTTGCACATGCAAACCATCCTTGAAACCCTGGGATAATTCCTACTTTGTTATGGTGTGCAATCTTTTGAATGAGTTGTTGGATTCTATGTGTTAGTATTTTGTTGAAAATCTTTGCATCGATGTCCATTAGGGATATCAAACTATAATTATAATTGTGGGGAGATGTCTATGTCTGCTCTGGGTAACACGGTGATACCTCATAGAAACTGTTTGAGAGTGATTCTGTTTCTTCAGTTTCCTGGAAAAACTTGAAAAGCACTGTCAATAAATCCTCTTTAAAGGTTTAGAAAAATCACTGAATCCATCTGGACCTAGGCCTTTGTGTTGGGGGAAACTTTTTAATTACCATTTCAATTTCCTCAATAGTGATAGGCCTGTTCAAGTATTCCAAGTCTTCTTGGTTCATTCTTGGTGATCCAGGTTATTTATCCATTTCTTCTAGGTTCTCTTGTTTCATTGCATACAGAAACTCAGAGTAATCTCTGACGCTCTTTTAAATTTCTGTGGTTTCTGTTGTGCTTTTCCCCTTTTCATTTCTTACTTTTTATTTTATTATACCACTGTGAGATATACAGTTATAAAGATGTTCATGTTTGGGTTTCAATCATACAGTGTCCCAGCACCCATCTCTCCACCAGTGCCCATTTGTCACCACCAATGTCCCCTGATTCCCTCCCCCTCTCTTAGCCTGCCTCAGGCAGGCACTTTGCTGCTTCTCCCTCCTTCTCCTCCTTCTGCTTCTCCTTCTCTTTCTCCTTCTCCTTCTCCTTCTTCTTCTTCTTTTCTTCTTCTTCTTCTTCTTTCTTCTTCTTCTTCTTCTTCTTCTTCTTCTTCTTCTTCTTCTTCTTCTTCTTCTTCTTCTTCTTCTTCTCTTCTCCTTTTCCTCCTCCTCCTCCTACTCCCTCTTCTCCTCCTCCTGTTCTTCTTCCTCCTCCTCCTCCTCCTTTCCCTCTTCCTCCTCCTTCCCCTCTTCCTTCTCTTGCTCCTTCTCTTCCTCCTTCTTAGTTTACTCCTCCTGCTACTTCTCCCCTTCCTCCTACTTGTCCTCCTCCTATTCTTCTACCACAACCCTGCAAAAAAACAATCAAAAACTATTTGCAGACTTTTTATTTTATTGGTATTGGAAGCACACCTGGCAGTCCTTGGAACTTACTCTGGCTCTTTGCTCATGGATTACTCCTGGTTGGTCCCTAAGAAAATACAAGACTCTCAATATTGACCTCAGGCTGGCCATGTGCAAGACAAGTGCCGTATCTACTGTATTATCTTTAGAGGCCCTCTTTACAGATGTTTGGATATGTGTTGTTCTCACTGGATTAAGATAACTTCTCAATATTGTTTTGATTTGCATTTCTCTAATTATGATTGATGATAAATACTGTTCATACACCAGTTGGCCATTCACAGGTTTTTTTGAGACAGTATCTGTTCATATTCTCACTGTATTTTTGGTTGTGGTTGTTGAATATTTTTGTAGTTGAGTTTGTAAATGCTTTAGCCCTTTATCTCATATGTGGTATACTGTGTTAATATGTTCTCACATGCAGTAGTTTTTCCATAGCTTGATTTTATTTTGCTGTGCATGAACTTTTCAATTTTATGCAATTGCATTTTTTAATTTTTGTTTTTGCTGCCATTGCCTCTGTGGCCAACTCATTAAAGACACTCCTGAAGTCAGTTTCATGGGTAACTCAACCAATGTTTTCTTTGATGTATTTTATGGATTCTGGTCTTATCTTAATGTATTTAACCTATTTTTATTTTATTTTTGTGAACAATGTGAAGTTCAATTTGAATTTATGTTTTACTTATAACTATTTAGGTATTCCTACATATGTATTGAAGATATTTTCTTCATAAATTTATAAGGAGTATATACTTACCCTTTATATATTTAGCTCCTTTGTCATAGATTAACTGTCCATAAATCTGGGGGATTAACATGGGAATCTCACTTCTGTTCCATGAATCTGTAGATCTAGTGTTATTCCATTATTATTCAGTTTTGTTATTATTTTTATTGCATATACATGAATTACTATTGAATATCCATGAATTACAAAGTTACAAAACTATTTGTTGAGTTTTGGGCTTACATTTCTCAACATCAGTCTCTACGCCATGCCCACTATCATCCACCAGTGTCCACAGTTTCCCTCTCACCTGCCCAGCCTGCCTCTGTGGCAATTTTCCCTTCCCCCGTTGTCCTAGCGTTCCCTTCCCTCACTTCTCTCCTTCACCTTTGCCCTGGTGAATAGCTTTGGATATTAAAATTCAAATTTGGAAATCATAATGTCTTCCATAATTTTTTTTGTTGTTATATGGGGAATTTTATGGTTCAGGGCAAATTTGTAGAGTTTGTTCTCAGTTTTGGTATGGGAAAAATAATTTTAAGGAATATTGTATTGAATTTTTGCAATACTTTAGATAGAACAGTGAAGTTGATAATGGTGATTCTTCAGTTTCATGAACAGGGAATGACTTTCTATTTCCTTGTGCTCTATTTTATTTTTCTTAGCAGCTCTTAATAATTTTCACTGCATAAGCCTTTCACCTACATGTTAGGTGTAGTACTAAGTTTTGGATCTTTGGGATCACTATATTTAAAAGGAAAGTCTTTTTAATTTCTTTGTTTTCTTGTTCATTATTTTATCTAGTGCAGTATATCGACAGGTATGTCATGGATTATTGTATATTAATTTTGTAAACTGCTACCTTAATGCAATCAGATGCCATTGGGCTACACTGGCACGAGATAGGGTCAAATGGAAATGTTACTGGCGCCTGCTGGAGCAAATCGATGAATAACGGGATGTCAAGTGATCAAGTGACTGTATTAATTGTTTCAAAGAGTTTTCTTTGTGAAATTGTCAGTAATTTCCCTCATAGTATCTTTTTTCCCTATTTATTTCCTATTTCCTCTTCTCTCTTGACAGATTAGTTTACAATATTTTCAAGTGTTTTCTGCTTGCTTTTTTGCTCATCTATATTAGTTCTAAGATTTACTACTGCTTTCTTAAATCCTGCTACTTCTGTTTGGAAATTTTCTTTCATGGTTTTTATCACGCTCTCTTCAAGTTTACAGATGCTTTGCTTGAATTTTATTTTCAGATCATTGAGAAAAGATATGCTTGTAGACCTAAAGATTTCTTCAGGCAGATTACAAAGCTCTGATATCACTTTTAATCCCCTGATTTTTTTTTTTGTTTTCTTGGCATCTCTGGGTTCTTTTGTTTTTCCATTGTCTTGGATGTTTTATTCACCGTTGACAAGGATGAGGCTGTCTCCAAGCTGTTTATATCCAGGTGATACTCTTTGTGTTGTTGCTGGGTGTGAACAGGTGTGTGGAAGATTCTGGACATATGTACTTACATTCATCATTTTAATATTGTTGGTTTGAGGTTTGGGAGTAACTGACCACACATAAATTCTCTTGGGCTCACTGGAGTTCTGAAAACCCTTCAAGTTGCCTTGGGCAAAGTGTAGGGGCTAGGGGTGAGAACAGGTGGCTGAAGCTGCATTGACCTCCATAGGTGCCTGGGAAGGTGTCTGGTAGAGTTTTCACTTCAAAAGACTTACTGGAGCTCTGAAAAGTTCCAAACTGTGCCTCTGAGTCTCTTTATAAATCAACTATCTTGAAACACATTTCAAAGGAACTTGTAGGCTTCAGTACAGTTAAAATACATGCTTAGGAGTAATACTTTAAGAATATAAATATTCATGTATTTAATACTTAAATTATACTATATACTTAAAAAAGCTCCAGTAAAAATCAGATTTTAGATGTTTTTGAGGTGAAATTCATGTATAATTATTTAAACTATTTTAAGACTGTATGAGTTTTTCAAGTTAGGCACTGCTGTGCAACTTGAAACGCCTCAACACACATATAGTACATTACTTTCATTAAAAAGAAATTTATTTTTGTTTTGTACTTGTTAGTTTAAAAAAACTGTACACTTGAAATTAGGGTTTTGTTTTTAGTTTTTTTTTGTGATTATGGAATGTTATATATTATGTATTACTATAAAATACATTACATATTGAGTATAAAACTTTTAGTCTATCATTGTTTCAGATTTACCTGCAAAATTGCATAGATCAGTAGTTTATATCTACCAGCTATGTGGAAAGTGACTGAACTAATAATCATTTTCTTTATCTACTCTCTAATTAATACACACTAGGCAGTTTGCAGTTCTGTCTGTGTTTTCTTGTGATATGAATCAAGATGCAGTTAAGAATCTTGAAGAAGCATTTCGGGGTCATAGTCCACATAATTGGCATAAATATTTAGAAGAGAATTATCTTAATAACAGAAAAGGTGTATATTTAGTTTTATGAAAAAGATCATATTAAAATTCCACTAACAATGTATGAAGATATGGTTGCTCACATCATCATGGAGATTAATGTTTTCATTTATTTTTTTTCCTCACTGCTAGGTCTGTATGGTGACATTGTGGTTTTAATTTTCACTTTCCTGATGAATAATGATGCTAATTACTTTTGTGCTTAGTGGACCTTTGAATATCTTTATTTGAAATTGCTCAGTTAACTTTTTAGTAATTGAGTTTATTATATTATTGATTTATACAGGGCTTTATACATTTTGTTTGATCAGTGTTTTGTCATACAATTAAAATAGTTTTTTAGAAACTAATTTGGGCTTTACCCAGGGTGTTTTTGGAGCAACTTTGGGGTTCAGGTGCCTGGCAATGCAAGGGATAGAACCCAAAACTCCCACATGGGTTCCATACTTACCTGCTCTTGGAGCTACCTCTCTGTCCATGTATATCTTCTAGAGGTCTCCTGGAGGTGCTCAGGGACCATAAGGCTATACCAAGTTTGGGATGGGAAGAGAGATTTTTTTTCTTCTCCATTATGTTTTGTTGGGACCATTGTTGAGAATCAAGTGTCCATTTAAATGTATGTTGTCTGTTTTCGGTTCCTCATTTTATATATATGTAAATATATATAAAATGAGGAACCAAATATGTGTGAGTGTTAAACTATTTTAACACATTAAAATGTGTTAAAATAGGATTTAACACATTCCTCATTATATGTATATTATATATATATACATATATATACATATATAATATATATATAAAATGAGGAACCAAATATGTGTGTGTTGGGGAGCCACTGGGGTCCCCAACAATACCAGGAAGAAAGTTTCCTTCTATCTCCAAAGCCGGCAGGGAATGGATGAAAAAAAACTCAGGAATCCGGCACAGTTTCAAAAGGCTTTACTATCACCTGTTCTGATATACAATCCAAGAATAGGAAAAACTTCAGACTCTGTGTTCCTGGCTGGGTGCCGGCCACGTGTAGGCCAAGATGGCAACCACCAATTGTTAAAGCCCAACAAAGAACGGAGAGGACAGAGAGAGGAAAACACCATGGGAAGCAAAATGGTAAAAAAAAAAAAAAAAAAAAAAAAAAAAGACCTCTTTTCTCCCAGCTTGTTTTATTGATAGAAATCTGCCAGAACTTCCCAGCCCAGCCCAAGTGGGCTGGGCTATCTAGAGAGGAATACATGTAAACAACTCTATTGAAGTGCAGCACTTTCGGTGGCCTTTGACTTTTACAAGTGCCAGAGCTGATTCAAAGCCTCCCTAGCTGAGCTGGGAGGGGCTGCAAGCTAAGTGTAGCTGGAGCTTAAAGAAGACATGTTGTCGGGGATGCTGCTGGGGTGCCCGACAGTATCAGGACAGAAGCTCTCTTCTACCTCCGAGGACACCTGTGGAACAGATGAAAACTCACGAGTCTGGCGCAGTTCCAAAAAGGCTTTTAATAGTACAAAAGCTCTTCCACAGCAATCCAATATAATGAAAGAACTCTAGCTCTGGACCAAACTTGATCACTTGAATGCCGTTATTCATTGATTTGCTCGAGCGGGCGCCAGTAACATTTCCATTGGACCCTATCACGTGCCAATGTAGCCCAATGGCATCTGGTTGATTCAGGAATATGAAGAAACTCAAACCGTTCCTTCAGGGTCTTTACAAAGAAGTCTGACCATCTTGTAGGTGGGCGGCCACGTGATCTTTTGACATCCCGTGGGATCCAGTCGGTAAAGGCTCTAGTCCAGCGGTTGTCTCCAAATCGCATTACATGTCCAGCCCATCTGATTTTCGATGCCTTGGCAAACAAGACAGCATCCCTGATTCTGGAATAGCGACGGAGGTCAGAATTCCGATTCCTTCTCTCACTTGAGTGAGGCGTGATATTCCAAGCATAACTCTTTCAATTCCTCTCTGGGAGACCCGAATAGCATTCTCATCCTGCTTTCGTAGGGGCCCAGGTCTCTGAGGCGTATGTTAATGCAGGGAGAATGGTGGAGTCAAAGAGATGTGCCCGGAGCCGGAGGTTCTTTGTCCTTTTTAGCTATTTCTTCGATGCCTTTGAAAGCATTCCATGCTGCTCTCTTCCTCCTGCGCAGCTCAGGTTTTAGGTTGTTCATCATGTTGATTTCTCGACCTAGGTACACATAACTGCTGCATTCAGAGATGTTTGTTCCATTGAGAGTGAATGGGGCCTCTGGAACTAGTTCATTCTTCATGAACATAGTTTTCTTTAGATTCAGCTGTAGACCTATCTTTCCACATTCTTGGTCAAAGTCAGGCAGCATTTGTGCCGCTTGGCTAATGTTTGGTGTTATTAGGACAATGTCATCAGCGAAGCGGAGGTGGTGTAGTTGCCGATGGTCTATCTTCACTCCCATTCCTTCCCATTCTAATTGTTGCATGATGTTCTTGAGGGTGGCGCTGAAGAGTTTTGGTGAAATGTATTACCCTGTCGAACCCCTCTTTTCACATCAATGATCACTTCTTTGTAGAATGGTGAGATCCTGGTGGTGAATCCGTAATACAGCTCACGAAGGATCTTGATGTATTGGGTTTTAACACCCTGTTTTGCTAGGGCTTCAATGACTGCTTCAGTCTCCACAGAATCAAAGGCTTTCTGTAAATCAATGAACGTGAGACAGAGCGGCATCTTGTATTCCCTACAAACCTCAATGAGCTTGGTTACCGTGGTGGATATGGTCGATTGTGCTGAATCCTTTCTGGAAGCCTGCTTGCTCGCATGGTTGTCCTTCATCTAGTGTTCTGCTAATCCTGTTCAGGATGACTCGTGTAAACAGCTTGTAGATGACAGACAACAGGCAGATGGGGCGATAGTTGCTGATGTCGTGAATGTCTCCCTTCTTGAACAGTAGAACTGTCCTGCTGGTTTTCCATTGGGAGGGCACCTTGCATTCGGACAGGTAGCGTGTGAAGAGCCCAACTAGTGTATTGATGAGTACCAACGGCAGATTCTTCAGGTGTTCGGGTCTGACTTTGTCTGGGCTTGGTGCTGTTCCCTTCTTTTTACCAATGAGATGGCATGTCGGATTTCAGAAGGGAGAACGTTGGGAATGACATATCCATCCTGTGGAATTTGGTATGTGGGCAGGTGGATGTGGCTATCAAAGAGATTTGAGTAGAAGTCCTGGATAATCTTCCCCATTGCCTTTCTGGAAGATGTGATAGATCCATCAGGCGTCGGAGGGCAGTCATCTTGGTCTTATAGTTGGCGAAGGACAGGCGGGCAGTGCGAATGCTTTTCCCAGCTTCTGCTGCATCTTCCAGTATTTCTGCTCTTCTGTCTTTGAGGTCTTCTTTTATCGCTTCTCTGCACCGTTTAGCAAGCTTGGACGTTAGCATTTGGTCTCCTGAGGCTCGCGCCTTGCCACGTTGGTGAATGAGCTCGAGAGTTTCTGAAGACAGACGTCCTTTTGTGTCTTTCTCTCTCTCGGCATTCTTCTCACAATCATGGAGGTGCTGAACCAGTCGGTTGTATTCTTCATCGATGTCGCCAATGATGGTATCTTCCCATGTTGCTGCAATGGTGCCAAAGAGTTCCCAGTTGGTGGTCGTTCTGGGAGTTCTCTTCTTAAACTTTGCAGCCTTTTCTCCCCTTTGCGGGAAGTAGAATTTTGCACGAAGGAGACGGTGGTCCGATCCTGTTTGGAATTTGGGGACGACAGCTACATTTGGCAATAATGAATTGGTTGCATTAGAGAAAATAAAATGGGAAGTCTGAAATATTTTTTCTTGATAGCCCAGGTTTATTCCTAGTCTTTTATTTGGTTTCATGTTTAGTGTAGAAAGTAGAATGCTGCTGATATTTAACTAACACAAATTCTTGTTAGTTGAATGTAGACACTAGCAGGAAGTAATTGTGAATTATTGTGCTGGTAGAGAATAGATGGAGAGAGACTTGACTTCAATATTCTCTGTAACATATATCCATATTATTTTGCATAGCATAAAGTCTACTAAAAATTCAGGTCCTTTGTGTTACCAACTGAAACAAAATCATTGCCATAAAAGTATTGGTCAAGAAATCACTTTTCTCAGAGATGGGAGAACCTGCCATGGAGGCAGGCTATGGGAGGGGGAGGGAATTGGGGACATTGGTGGTGGGAAATGGGCACTGGTGGAGGGGCAGAGTGCTGGAACACTATGTGACCGAAACCTACAAACATGAACAACGTTGTAATTGAATATCTCATGGTGGTATAATAAAATATTAATAAAAAAAAGAAATTACTTTTCTCTCAGGAGAGTGCTAATGATACTCTTGAATAGCCCAATTATCAGTCACAAATTACATTTGACTGGAGCAATATTACTTGTGTCACTTGTCTTCCTGTTGTTCATTGATTTGCTGGAGCAGGCACCAGTAACATCTCCATGAGTCCTGTTGCAAGCTAGTGTACCCCAAGGGCATCTGCTTGCTCCAGGAACAGCAAAAGTCTCAAATCATTCCTTCAGGTCATGGGAATTTGGTCCATAATTGTTACTGGTTTTTGGCATATCAAATAAAACACAGGTACTTGCCAGGCTCTGCCGTGTAGGTGGTATACTCTCAGTAGAAGGCTCTCATCTCGAGCGTTTACTGATGAAACTCAAAGAGGAAAGATCAGGTTTTCTCTTTGGGTGGAGCTCTGAGGAGCTGTGGAGTCTGGATGTTGAAAATGATTGACCTCATGGTGTGGGGGTGCTCTGGCTTCCTGCTAGGCTCACTGGGATGACAGGTCAATATGATGGGAGCAATATGAGGAAGATATACTTATTATTATGCTAAATTCAAGGTATTTTATGAAATAGAACATGGAAATGAATATAAATAAAATGATGAGTATTTGTATTTTCTCCTTGATTTAATATAGTCATAGATTTTCTTTGCTGATGTGTTTATTCATGTGGTCATAGTAGACTGTGGCTTTCTAAACTTTAATATTTCTGTAGACTGAATATTTTTCCTTATTTACTATGGCATACTTGAATTCTTAAATTGTTTTGCTCTTATGTTACATATTCCAAGTTACATACTGCTTTAAATATATCTTCCCAAGTTCAAGTTCTGTTGCCATGAAAGAGTAAACAAGTTATCTCTAATATTCTTCTTTATCTTAATTCTTTTAGAAAATCGTTCATCTTGCAAATTTTCATCTTTTTATAAGTGACTTAGTTTGGGTAAATTTTGGTAATTCATTTTATTTTCTTTATTTTTTTTATCTGACCCTGAGTTGGTCATGCTTTTACTGGATGTCCATTTTGTTTTGGTTTGGCTTTGAGGTTCAACCCAACTGTACTCAGGACTTATCCCTAGCGGTGATACTCAGCTCTCACTTGAATGGGGCTTGAGAGACCATGTAGGGTTCCAGTTATCAAACCTGACTTTGCCACATGCAAGTGGCATGTTGTACTATTTGCCTAGTCCCTGGATGCTTTGCTTGGATAAAGATCAACAAAGGGGAATCACAAATCTGAACTAGTTCAAAGTACATTCACAAACATATCCATGATTTGATAAAAATAATTACAGTTATTTCTATATTAAGATAATATTGAACTCCAAACAACTTGATCCAGCATTTTGATGTAATGAGTAACTTACTACAAACAATGAGAAAGATTACCCAAAAAATTGCAAGTTAGTTGTGTTATAGTTTAGAGGTTTTTTGGGAAGAAAAAATCTTACTAAGAATAAAGATGTTATGATTCATAGATGTGCATGATCTTTAAATAAGACCTTCAGTATATTGCGTCCTTCCAATTTTTATGTACTGAACTTCATTGTTTACTTTTCAAATGCATACTTCACTGTTCTTGTCGAAGCAGGCTACAATGGAAGTAAAGTGTAGCCTGCATTCATGGTACTGTGAATTTTTCAACTCACTGAGAATCACTGAAAAGAAACCTATTTTGGGTCATTTCTTATTTCAGTTGACATTCCTTGCCTCAATAGCCATAATGAAATGGGACAAAACAAAATTTGATGGCCAATTTCATCGCAGCCCATCTGCTCATTTACGCTGTGCAGAAGGAACCTAGGCTTAGCTGCCCATTGGGCATCTGCTAAGTGTGGAGAATCAAGACAATAAGATCTTGCACTTGTTTTTATTTCTATCACTGTTTGACTGTTTCCCTTCCCCTTCAAAGTAGAGCTAAAAAACAACCAGGTAGTTAGTGCTGCCAAAGATGAGAGAGTTCAAACAGGTTAGAACCAGACTAGGTATCCTACTTTGTGTAGTCTTGACAACAGAGAATCAGTGGGACAAGGTCAGGAACCACTTAAGTTCAAGTCCAATTCTAATCCCAATAATCCAATTGGAAGAAGTGAGATTCACACACTGGTAAGACCATCTAGATAGTCTACTTTCAAATGACAGGGATAATGACAGTGAGGGTTCAGAACTGATTAGGTAAAAAGATTTGATCATGTGTCCAAAACTGTTTTGCCATGTGAGTGTTTCTAGGACTAAAATAGAGTGGAAGGTTTCTTAGTACCACAGACTTGAGACCTGAAACTCAGTAGCAGTGACATTTATGGCCTTCTCCCTACTGTCCTATAAAATCTTTGGATTTTCTGCTTCATTTGAAAGACTCTAAAAGAAGACAATCGGCTTGTAATTTATGGGTCACTCGATCTTCCTCTAAAAAGACCTTGGGCATTTCATTATATTTTATTTGAATTGTAAGCACAATTACTGAGCAGTAAATAATGATATTCCTTACCCATTGATTACTTGGTGTTGATACTAGAGATGCATTGATTTATACAAACCCAGTTTAAAATGGAGCAGATGGGTATGTAAAGGTTTACTCAAAATCAATGTGAATTAGATTGCTGCTCCCCAGTAAAATAGATTATAAGTTAGGATGGCCATTTCCTTCAATCTAATATGATAGAATACTGTCTATAGCAATCTGTTAAGGTGGATTGACAGCATCTCAATAAGTACTGCAAAGGAAACTTGTAATTTAATGAGTGTAGATATGATTATCATGTGAAAGGTTCATACTGTCTCTGAAAATGCAGCTAATGAATTTTGGCAAATCTCAGACAATGCTGGGCCATAAATCTTGCAGAATAATAAAAACAATCACATTCTTTTGTCAGTTCTATAGTATTGCATCAATAGCTTTCCCCTAGATTGAGTGCTTGCAAATATTCATATATGCATATATTATAATGTTTTAATCATTGCACTTGTCTGAGTGCAGGAGTGTTGACTGGATGGTTTCAGTTTAGGGAAAATCATTAACATTTATGTCTTTGTTTATTGCTATTGCTACAATGTAAAGAAAATGATTATCTGTATTCAGTTCATTGGCTCGCGATTGAGGCTTTCTTTTTCCTCTTATGCAAAAATGTATTTTGGGATATTAAGGTAATAGCCTCTATCCAGCTCTCTATATCTTGGCACTCCGGGAAAGTGAGGCTTGGGAGGAAGGTGGAGAGCAGGTACAGCAGGTTGGATTTTGTTCCAGTACAGGCTGTTTCCTTGGATGAAAAGTGAAGCACATTCTGCAATGACTATAGATTTTGGATGTTCTATTGTAAATCCTCATCAGACACTTAGTGCTTATGATTGGACATTGACAGTCTTTTTTAGGGCCACAGAGATTTGTAAAATTATAGTTATATGTGGAGAGACCGTCTCAAGGTCCATTTCCTAAATGAGTCTGCTGAATAACCAAGTTGTATACAACTGATACACACATGTATTAAGTTACTTGTAACAACACTCGTGGCACCACTAGTATACTATTACAGGGGACTTAACAAAACATACATCAGAGCTCCTGCGGTAAAGAAACTGACACTTTCAGTGATCCATGCATAAAATTATCAGGTAATGTACAACTATGTAAACTTGTAAATAGAATATGCCAGAAATTGAGAGGAAAAATGATGACTTGTATTCATTCAATGGACTTGATGCGTTTGAGTTGGGACATAGAGCTGATCATATTTTGGAGAATTGGGATATTATATAAAACATAGCATTTTATTTATTTATTGCTTTTTGGGGAGGGGCCATGCCTGGCAATACTCAGGGGTTACTCCTGGCTCTGCACTCAGAAATTACTCCCTGATGGTGTTTGGAGACCATATGTGATGCCGGGTATCAAACCTGGGTAGTCTCCATGCAAGGCAAATGCCCTACCCGCTGAACTATGACTCCAGCCCCAGAAAATATAGCATCTTTTAAAGACTATGGAATTTTTTAAATTAATAGAAATGAAAATACAATACATAATTTATAAGGAAAGATTATGTAAAGTAATTAAATTATGAGAGTCTCACAGACATGGGGCAGAGCTGCTACTTGCTCTCCCCTGTGCCCAGCTGCTCACAAGGCGCCCAGGAGGGATGGCAGGTTCTAGCCCTGGCCCACCACCCCAGCAGAGCCTTGCAACAAGCCGGACGACCCCCCACTTCATGAGGGCCTCCATTTTCCACATCCAGGCTTCTCTCTCGTCAGAACTCCACCCAGCAGACCAGCCTATCACAGCCCGGCTTCAATAAATACTGGACTTAGAGATGACTACAAGAGTATGCTACCTGCACGGCAGAGCCTGGCAAGCTACCCGTGTTGTATTTGATATGCCAAATACCAGTAACAATTATAGACCCTCATTCCGGAATGGATTGAGGCTCTTTATGTTCCTGGATCAAGCAGATGCCCTTGGGCTCTACTAGCATGAGACAGGACATATGGAGATGTTACTGGGGCCCGCTCGAGCAAATCAATGATGAACGGGAAGACAGTAATACAGTGAATTAAATTATAGACATATTCATGAGGGGAAAAAGGAGAGCTCTTGAGTAAATTGTGTTTTTGTGTGCCTGTTTTCTTTGTTTTGCCTCTTAAGCTAAAACACCTGGAAAGAACTAGAATCTCTATTTATTACTGTCTGTAAATTTTAAGTTTAAGAAACCCAAATTTTGACAAAAGTCTAATACATAAATTTGCATGATCAGATCTTTCAAAATGTACCTAGATTGTTTATAATATTTTTACAGCTATGACCTTCTCTGAAGTGACATCATAATCCTGTTATTCAAAGTAGAATTTTTTGTTATTAGACAATTTGTTTCAAATCCTAGCTCTGCTGCTTACCAATTGTGAAATATTCTCAGTTTTCTATACTACATTGTGCTTACTAATCATCAAATTTTTTATAAAAGAGTGGGAAGTTAAAAAGTGTGTTTTTACACACTTCAGATTGATTGTGAAGTACACAGTTCACTTTGTGTTACATAGCGAATGTAAATAGTCATTATTATTCTGATGATTTTTATGATTAATTGCTATTAAATTATTATTATGAGGATCATTATTGTGAGGATCATCATTAGTAGAACAATAATGTCCAGTAAATTCCCTGGCTTTTGAATGTTGATTTTTAAAATCAGCCATTTTAAAAATCAACATTATTTATCTTGGCCTTGGACAGTAAGTAACTGAATGTACATCATACATTTTCTTTATGTATGATGAATATACATATACATATAAATAAAATACCCAATTTTCTTTCCGGTATCCTATGACTTCATAATTTTTTTCTGCTAAACTCCTAGTCTCCTAAGGTCCTATTTCTTTTTGAAAATTGATTAAGTCCACTTCTTAAGGTATCTCTTCTTTGACTACCAGTTACTTTGTACACCATAAGAGATACTGCTATTACTAAACCCTGCCACATAAAAAGTGCCACCAAAGAGGCAGTCACTTCAGAATTGGGAAGTACGGTATAAACTTGGCAGTGAACCTAAGGACTTGAATGAGCATGGGTAAAACAGAACCCTATTATTTTCTTAGAAACAGAGAGAGTAAGAATTTCACAAGCACACATTGTGGAATATTGAAGGGGAGGGTTTTCATGGGCCCCACCAGACTTGATTTTGGCATCATTTGCGCCCCCACCCCCCAAGGATCACCAGATATAATTTCGGAAACCCGTGACTACTCAAGGTATTGCCTTGGAGATTCTCAGTACCTCACTTATGGCCGGGCAATTCCTAAGAAGCACAGCATCCTTGTGACCTTGGAACTGACTCTGTTAGCTGAGAATTGACAACCAGGGGTGGTGGTTGTCAAACACTGGGAGCCTCCTGAACATCACTGGGAGCACACTGCTCCAAAAAATATGTTCAGAAATTCTTACATGCAATAGCAAAGTAAGCCTACTTTTGTACCACTTGAATCTGGGCTTGTTTTTCGTTTTTCTTACCTAAGTGCCTTGGGAAACATTATGGACCTAGAACTGAAGAGTCTTCATCCTTCTCTCCTAATGGAAAGAGGCCTTGTAAAGTGAGCATGCAAATTTTATCTAGTTTGAGAGTAAGAGACCATGTGAAGCAGTGTACTACTTGTCCTAGCAATCCTAACCAAAACCCTCATGAACAAGCCATTCCTAATATTGTTACCAACACTTTTTGAACCAGAGAAGGAAAAAATAGCCAGGTAAGCCCAGCCAAACTGATGGTCTATAGAATTGTGAACTAATAACTGCTTTTTGCTTTCAACACTGAGTTTGGGGTGATTTATCCATAACAGGAAATAAGTCACCAATGCATGAATCACCTTTAAAATACCCCTTCACAGATTGCCAACTGGCTTTCATGTCAATGAGAATATTTCTTCCTTCTTCTGATATTTGCTTTTATATGTGTGGAAACTGTATTAATTCAGTATAATCAAACATTGAATTTGATTGTTGAATTATATCTTCCTTTTAATGTCTTTAAAAATTACATACGGGCCGGAGCGATAGCTCAGAGGGTAGGGGCGTTTGCCTTGCATGCGGCCGGCCTGTGCCAGCCTGGGTTCAATCCCCGGCATCCCATATGGTTCCCCCGCGCACCGCCAGGAGTAATTCCTGAGTGCAGAGCCAGGAGTAACCCCTGAGCATCACCAGGTGTGACCCAAAAAAAAAAAAAAAAATTAAATACATTGAGTTTTTACTACAGCAAAATTCACAAAATTTGCAGTGCGTTTTTGCCAAATTCTACCACCATTATCCAGATTTTTAAAAAATTCTTGTCCACTATTCATTTTCACTTCTGATTTCTTTTAACTCAGTAATTTTTTCTAGGTTTAAAGAAATTCATTGTTTTTGAGTATTTTTCTCAAACAGTACTGATCTCAGTTCTTCAACATTTTTATGACTCTTATTTTCATGTTTTATTTCTTTCTAGCACTATAATGCCTTAGTTGTGTCAAAACAAACAAGCAACAAAAACGATAGGCAAGTTAAATTGTGTTCCTGTCAATCACTTCATCTGTTCAGATCCCAAGTCTTCCATCACTCTGGTCCTCCTAATATGACCTGTACTTACTCGGACTTCCCTCCATCTTCAAAGTGATGGACTGAATTAATCTGTGGTATTTGTTTTATTCTTTTGGAATGTAATAGTTCTGATCATTTATTCTATGAATTTCTGTGATGAACCTAGAGAGGGTTCTGCCAGCCTTAGTTATCTCCATCAATCCATCAGATAATTGCTTGACCTTTTCTTAAAGATGCAATTTTGTTGCAATCACTGTTCTGCATACTCTATCTCATTATAGTAATGAAAGGAAATTAAACTATACTTCCCAATATTTAAAACAGCAAAGAGTAATGTGATGAAATAAAATGGCTAAGTCTATAGCCTGGAAGTTTAAATATGGGCAAATTGTAGGGATTTTTTTCTGTAAAATTCCTTTAGAATACATATTAAAGACGAAAACTGGAGTTAAATATTGTGTTGAATTGACTCCCTAGACCTGTACCCTCCACATTGTGTTTATGCAGTTGTGTTTTAAAGTCAATGTCTTTATTCATGTGAAAATATCACCCAAGTGCTTTATCCCATCTACAAAGGAATCAAACAAGCACTTCTCAGTGGCTCTGCATAAAAGTTTTAATCCCTTTATAGTCATCAGATGAAACTAACTGGTGAGAGGTATAAAAAAAATGAAACATTCTCAATCATTTACCATTTAAAAACTATTTTCTAGTTTAAAGTGAATTTAAAATGCATCATCACTTTGCTGCAAACGCATGAACTGAAAAATCACAGGTTAGACATTAAATAAAAATACAATGAAAATTATACATAACAATCTTATCTCCTCAATGAGAGAATTTGTAAACAAATTGTATTGCATTGAGAGACCAAAAGTTAATTAAAATCCACTATTATGAAAAAATAGTTTTGACTTTCTCATATAAGAAATTATATAAGAAGCTTAATTCTCCATCATTAGTGTTCAGACACCCTTCTCTTCACCCAATCATGAATAACTTGGAACTGTGTATCTCACTATGATTTAATTAAAAAAAATAGAATTTGACCAGAGTTCTTGATGCATAAGAATGAGACTATGTGTTGTTTAAAAAACATTAAGCCCAAATTTATAAAACATTAACATATTGTTCTGTATCAGTTGTCCTGTGGGCAATCAACAAATTGTGATGATTATAGAGGGGTGGCTTTATAGGGTCAAAGGATTTATCCTTTCCAGAGAATTTCATCCAGAATATGAGAATAGCATTGTAGCAATAAGAAAGCAAATTTATTTCCTTAGAAAGACTACTTCAGTGAAATCAGTTGGTACAATAATGTGATGTTTCTCATGTTTTAAAGAAAATAATGTTTAATCAGTTTTCTTCTATCACTAAATATTGTTATTCTGACACTCATATGCATTTTTTTCTGAAAATTTTTGACTGCTAATTTAGTATCTACTATGTGATCTAATTCAACTTTTTTTGTGAGAAATAGAACCACCTTTAGTTGGGGTGATTTTTCATGAACTACTACTTTTTTTTGAATAAGCTAAGCCATCCATTTTGTCTAGGTGCTATTTATTCATTTCTCCCCATCACTAACCCCACTCATCCAGATTCTTAGAATCTTAAACTTTAGGGATATAAGAATATACATTTCTTTCCTTAGACAAATAAGTTTCTGAGTAGAAATAGTTTTTATAGAAATCATTACAAGTTGCAACTTCAGTTTAAGAACAAAATTATGACTACCAACAAAAGAAAGAAAATGCAGCTGGGTTGTTCTGTTTATAAACTCCCAGAAGTCAAACGAACAAAAGAACAAGAACCTTTCACCATATGTCAAAACATGTCATTTACGTTACATAGAGTTTCCTCAGTTTTATTTCTACATTTAAAAAAAAAAACAATCGCATAATAGTTTTGCTTGCAGTTTTTATGTTTGTAAGAGACTTAATCACATTTCATTTAAGAAGTTTATAAAAAGTTTTAAACTTTTATTAAATAACTGTGATTGATGCAGTTGAAAGAAGGAAAGCAGAGTCCCGTCCTCGGTCCTTGTTCCAGAGTAAGGGACTCTGTCTCGCTTGCCAAGGCATCGAAAATCAGATGGGCTGGACATGTAATGCAATTTGGAGACGACCGCTGGACTAGAGCCGTTACCGACTGGATCCCAGGGATGTCAAAAGATCGCGTGGCCACCCACCTACAAGATGGTCAGGCTCTTCGCCAAGACCCTGAATGAACGGTTTGAGGCTCTTCGTATTCCTGAAGCAAACAGATGCCATTGGGCAAATGGAAGTGTTACTGGCGCCCGCTTGAGCAAATTGATGAATAACAACATGTCAAGTGATCAAGTGATTGATAGTTGAGTTTTAGACATATAATGTCCTAGCACAAATTCCACCAGCAGGGTCTGCTTTCTTCCATCAATGTCCCACTTCCCTTCCACCTCCCCAGCCTTCCACCTTGACAGGCCCATGATAAAGTTTTTGTATTTTGATCTCCTGCTTTCCATGTTGTTGACTCCATACTTTGTATATGTAGCTAGAACACACTGATGCCCCAGAGGCCCTTTGTTTGGGGGTTTTTTATCTTTTTTTATAAATTTTATTATATCACCTTGAGATATACAATTGCAAAAACTTTTCATGATTAGGTCTCAGTCATATAATGTTCCAGCACCCATCTCTCCACCAGTGCACATTTCCCACCATCAATGTCCCCTGATTCCCTCTCCTTTGTGCCAGCCTACCTCTATGGCAGGCACTTGGCCTCTTCTCTCTCTTTTCTCTTACAGATTGTGACTTGCAATACATACATTTAGGGGGTTGTCATGTATATCCCTTTGCCTACCTTCAATTTTCAGTTCTAGGCTGGTGTTCCATTTTCAACAATTATTAGGACACTGGTCCCTCTCTCTTACCTAACCTTTGACTCCCACACACTTGAGGTAGATTCCACCCACTGACAAGTCCTTCTGATCCATTTTTTTACCTGACCTTGGATATTAGCATCAAACTATTTTTATATGCCACAAATGGAAGCAGTCCTTGACCCCAACTTTCCCTTTACTTCCCTTCCTCATAATCTTCCTTCCCTGCTCTATTTATTATCTTCTCTGTCCATTTGCATATTTTATAGTGATTCACATTAACATTGCCTGGAAGATAACTTTTCTCAATAAATTTAAGCTCAAGCTTACAAAAAGCCACATCTATTTTGTAAAATAATGTGAAATGCAGTAATAAGATCATTCTATAAATGAATTAGGAGTTGCTATGCCATAAATGGAAAGGTATGCTTTTCCCTCACACAAAAAGTAAAGAAATGCTCCTCTATGTATATTTTTTCAGAGTAGTAACAGTCATAGAATTAGGATTACATTGTCTGCACTCTTTCCTATTAAATACTAATAAATGAAATCAGATTGATTGACTGATTAGTCTAGTCTTATTTACTGCAGAGAAGGAATGAGCTCTACAAAAAGGAAATATTTCTTTGTAGTCAAACACTCTGAAGATGTCTTTAATGCAAAGAGTAATAAGTATTTCCCTTAAAAAATGACCTAATTTCAACTTTGTGAAGAGATCTAGACCTTGTCCATTAGTGTAGTCTCTGCTATTGGCAATCAAATGCTTTTATCTTTTTCAACTAGAGTACTTAAAAAAATAGATGTCATTTATGAGTACTAAAGTTGACTGATGTGTTCCTGTAATTAATCTTAATTAATAATGCATTAAATATTTTCCTGATTGTGTGCACATACATCATTTAACATTGATTTATATCAAAACCATTAGGAAGGATTTAATAGCATATTACAACAAGGTTATTTGTTCCTTTACTTTTGTTCTTTCCCTAAAAATGCCTCAGTCATCAAAAATAAATTAAACCAATATTCTAATTAATGAATTAAACTAATATGTTTTCAAAATTCTGTCATGTTCTAAAATATACAGAGATATCACATTGTATACGCACACTACAATATGTATATATCAAAGTGTGCGTATCTCTATATATTAGTCAGCTGACTATAAAAACACACATAAATTTATATATGCACAGATATATTTATGTGACAGAATTTAATCATAAGCACTATGCCTGTCATACATACGTAGACTTAGACATAAGTCATACTAGATTTGTTTGCTAGACCCAGGAACTCTATAACAACCAGAGTGCGGTAGGAAGACTGGGTAAATCAACTGATGTCTCCTCCCTTTTGGCCTAATGAAATATGAAACACAGTATATTCAGTGTGTACAAGCCAGCATTAATTTCCAAAATGTGTTATGTAATATCAAAATTTCTGAACAGTGGTAATTGAAAAATATCATGTTGAAAAATAAGGTTCTCTATCAAGGAACTGGGCAGTTATTGGTGCACAATGGGAAGAATTCACTATTGAGACATGTAGAGACTGGGGTGGGGGTCAATTGCATATGTATAGCTAATGAAAAGTGATAACAAGGGAGGGAAAAAGGATCATGTAGTTAGACTGCAAAAAGCAAATCTAAGTGTCAGGTCAAATGGTCAAACATAGCCAGTTTTAGGAGACTAAACTAAATTTTGTCATTTGCATGTAATATTGATGGACTTCAATTTTCTTAATTAAAATAAAATCGTAACTGGGATTTATGCATGCTTTTCATGTGCCAAATCTGGTTTTTGGTGAGGCATTACATAACCTCCTAATTTTTTTTTTTACTGCAGTCCTGCTGACCCCCTAGTTCTGCCTGGTGGCCCTGGTGTTCCCCGCACAAAGTCTGAGCAGTAGTTCAGCCTTGTGCCTAAGTATGAATTGCCAGGCTGGTTGGCTGAGTATGGCCAGAAGTGGCTCCTGGGAATTCTGACCACCGCTTAGAGGCCCTTAAAAAATATAACCAGCCAGTCCCCAAGAGGCCTTATTTAATTGGTATAAGTTTCCAGGTATGTTATTAATACCTAATGCAGCCCTTTTAAGCCTCCTCAGTATTCCTTTTACAGGAGTCACTTGACTTTTTTTAAATTATTATCATTACATAGTATAACAATTCATTTAACAAGCATCTACAGATTTGTTTCAATGTGCCAGGAGCTATACTTAATGTTGAAGATATCACAGTCAACAGACTCAGGTTCAGTTCTCATAGAATTTAAGTTCAGTGAAATGGGTGAATAATTAAGCAAATAAACAGGAACAAGGGGCCAGAGCGATAGCACAGCAGGTAGGTCATTTGTCTTACACGTGTCCGACCCAGGTTCAATCCCCGGCTTCCCATATGGTCCCCTGAGCACCGCCAGGAGGAATTCCTGAGAGCAGATCCAGGGGGTAACCCCTGAGCGTTGCCAGGTGTGACCCAAAAAGCAAAAAGTAAATGAATGAATGAATGAATAATGAATGAATGAATGAACACGACAAGCTCAAAGACAAGTATTGAGAGAAGAGGGACTTCAGCTGGAAGAGTTGGGGAGGGTCTCCCTACAAGGTAGAATTTCAGTATGCGCAAAGTGAATAAATGCTGCCATACCTTTCTCAAGGTGACAGCAGGAAAAATGCACATGGTAGAGATGAACTTGGTATTCCTGAGTCAAAGAAAGAAAACTTATATGACGTTCACCAGATTTTCAAAACAGAATTATATAGACTGGATGACTTGAACACCGCACATTTTTTTTCCATCAACACTGAAGGGATTTTCAGTCTGGGATCAAAGTATCAGCAAGACAGATTAGAATACCTCTAAGTCATGCATAAGGGTTTTTTTTAATCTTTCGTTCTGAGGTCTTGCCTCCTGGCGTTCACCATCTCCACGGTGCTTGCATAACCTCTTCCTTGCAAGTTTGAGGTGAATTTTCTCCGTGTTTTCCTCTCTCTTTATCCCTTCCTTCACTTAAGTCATCAATCCTACTCTTACAATAAACATGTTTGAATGTTAATTACATCCCAAAGACCCTGTCTTCATATAGGGTCAGAGTTGCGGTTAAGTGAAAAATATCTAGGGGCAGGAGTGATAGTGCAGCTGGTAGGGACCTTATCTTGCACACAACCTTCCCGCTTTCGACCCTCTGCACCCTGAGCACCGCCAGAAGTAATTCATGAGTGCAGAGCCAGGAGTAACCCCTGAGCATTGCTGGGTGTGACCCAAAAGAAAAATAAAGTGAAACATATCTATCATAGTATCTGCTTAGGCATAGTTAGTGACACAACCGTTGTTTAAAAAATGTCCTCCTAACGCCACCTGCCTAGACACCCAGCAGCTCCCTGCTCTCCCCACCAGGTGCGTTTCCGCGGTGGGCAGGCCCAGAGGCACTCCTTTCCAGGATAAAGGGCTGGAACTTTGAGAAGGGGACCAAGCCACACCCAGCTTCCTCAGACCACCCTCGGGGGATTCCATCCGCCCCATGCCCAGCAGCTCCCCCACTCTCCCCACCAGGTGTGTTCCCGCGGTGGGCAGGCCCCAATGGGCTCCTTTCCAGGATAAAGGGCTGGAACTTTGAGAAGGGGGACCAAGCCACACCCAGCTTCTTCGGATGTTCCACTGGACTACCTCCACCCCGACCGCCTGACTCTGGAACCACCCACCAACACTCCAAAATTCAAAACTGTGCGGACACGCTAGCTAGAAGTAATATCTATCTACCAGAGATACCACTGAGCATTTGCTCCTACATTCTTTGCTATACATCCCTAACTGCAAAGTAATTCAGGCACCTACTAACTCTATTGACTAGTCACCCAGAACACACATTTTCAACCTATGATAGTCATTATGGTAAAGCAATGCAGAATTCCTTCAAGCTCTACGATTGAAGTCTCTAATACAGATGAGTCAAGCAATAACAATGAGCTATATAACCTCTCTGAAAAGGAGTTTCGGAAGGAACTGTTAAAGATTCACAAGGAACTCAGAGAAACAATGGAATACAAAGTCAGTAAAATACAAGAAGACATGAGAGCAGAATTGAGTAAATTTCAGAACAAAGTACAAGCAGAAATGACAGATATTAAAAATGAGGTAAGTGAACTGAAAAACACAGGGGAAGACCTCCAAAGCAGAGTAACAGCTACTGAAGAAAGAATTAGTAATCTTGAAGATGAGGTTTAGAGATTCTATAGACAACATCAGAAGATGGAAAAAAAACTCACAATCAACAAACAGACTACCAGAGAAAATCGGGATGAAGCCAAAAGGAACAACATATGCATCATTGGGGTCACAGAAGGGCAAGAAGAAAACGTTGATGAAGAAGAAACTGTCAAAGTCATCATCGCTGAGAAGTTCCCTGAACTGAAGAAAGCATGCTCCCAGATACAGGGAGGCCCAGAGGATACCAGCTAAAAAGAAACCCCAATAAGAATAATCCAAGACACATCCTTATTAAAATGACAAAAACGATAGACAGAGATAGAATACTGAAAGCAGCAAGATCAAAGAAGGAAATCACATACAAAGGAGCATCCCCCGAGATTTACAGCAGACGTCTCCAGATGAAACACTCCAAGCCCAAAAGCAATGGTGGGATATTGTGAAAAGACTCAATGAACTGCAGGCTTCACCACAAAGTCTTTACCCAGCTAGACTTACTTTCAGATGTGAAGGAAAGATATACAACTTCATGGATAAACAACAACTCAGGAAATTCATAGACTCAAAACCAACTTTAAAAGAAGGATTGAAGAGTCTATTGTAAAATAAGACAACCCAAAACCACAACAAGTTTAAACAGAAAGATGACACAAAATCCAATAACAATATCTCTCAACATCAACAGTCTAAATGCACCAATTAAGAGACACAGGGTGGCAACATGGATTAAAAAATGAATCCAACATTCTGCTGCCTACAAGAAATACATCTGAATAATCAGAGCAAACAGACTCAAAGTCACAGGCTGGAAGACCATTTTCCACTCAAACAACTCCTCCAAAAAGGCTTGTGTGGCCATACTCGTATCTGACAATATAGACTTCAGGCTGAAAAAGGTTAAAAGGGACAATGAAGGCCATTTCTTAATAATTAAGGGGTAGGTATACTAGGAAGAAAGCACACTACTAAACATCACGATCACGATCACGATCATCCCGTTAATCATCTATTTGCTAGGAGCGGGCACCAGTAATATCTCAATATGTCCTGTCACATGCTGTAGAGCCAAGGGCATCGGCTTGGTACAGGAACATAAAGAGCTCAAACCATTATATTAGGTCATGAGAATGATCTAATATAATTGTTACTGGCATTTGGCATATCAAATACAACACGAGCAGCTTGCTAGGCTTGCCGCGCGGGAGGCATACTCTATAAACACCTCCAAATAAAGCCTTTATTGATGAACCGCGCCGCCGCAAGCGGCCGCGAGGCCAGGCTATGATGGGCTGGTCGGCTGGGTGGAGTTCTGATGAGAGGGAAGTCCAATGTGGATAATGGCGGCGCCCATGGAGTGGGTGGGGGTCGTCTGGCTTGTTGTGAGGTTCTGCCGGGGTGGTGGGCCAAGGCTGGAACCCACCATGCCTCCCGACTGCCTCATGAACGGCTGGGCACAGGGAGAGCAAGGAAGCGCTCTGCCCCATGTCTGAGAGTCTCTGGACCAGCATACCTGGGCCGGATTGAGGAAGAAACTGCTCCAGGGTGGGTGTCGATGATCCGGGCTGTGATGGGCTGGTCGGCTGGGTGGAGTTCTGATGAGAGGGAAGTCCAATGTGGAAACGCAAATGTGGAATGTCCAATGTGGAAATGCGCCAAACGAGGGGCCAGCAAAATACTTAAAATGACTATTTATAGACCTCAAAGAAGACATTAACAGTAGCACAATAATAGTCAGAGACTTCAACACTGTCTTATCGACTATGGATAGATTGAAGAGACTGAAACTCAACAGGGAAATACTGGACCTGAAGGAAGAAATAGAAGAAAGAGAGCTGGTTGGTATATACAGGGCTTTTCATCCCAATAAAAGCTGAATACACATTTTTTCCAGTGCACATGGAACATTCTCCAAGATAGACCATATAATGAGCCACAAAGCATACCTCAACAAAATAAAAAAGATAGAAATTGTGTTAACTATCTTTTCAGATCATGATGCCCTGAAAATAGTAGTTAACCATACACAGAAGCAGGGAGTCAAACCAAACACCCGGAAACTGAACAACTCCCTTCAGGACAACAAATGGGTCATAGAAGAAATCAAAGGAGAAATCCAAAGATTCCTGGAAACAAATAAAAATAAAGATACCAACTATCAGAACTTGTGGGACACAGCAAAAGCTGTGTTAAGAGGAAAGTTCATAGCTCTGCAAGCATTCATCAGGAAACAAGAAAGGACCCACATAAATAACCTGACCTCACAGCTGAAAATATTAGAAAAAGACCAACAAAAGAAGCCCAACCCAGGCAGAAGGAAGGAAATAATAAAATTTAGGGAGGAAATCAACGAGCTGGAAACCAAAAAAAAAAAAACCGAAAAATTAATGAAACCAAGAGCTGGTTCTTTGAAATATTAAACAAGATCGACAAGCCACTGGCAAGACTTGTAAGGACAGGGAAAGAGAGAACCCAAATAAACAGAATCAGAAATGAAAATGGTGACATCACAACAGAAAAGACAGAAATCCAAAAGATCATCAGAGATTACTTGAGAACCTGTATGCCACGTAAACATGAGAACCTAGGAAGAAATGGATCAATTCCTGAAGTCCTATAACCTCCCACGATAGAAACAAGAAGACCTCCAATACCTGAATAAACCTATCCCCATCAAGGAAATTGAAACAGTAATTTAAAGTCTGTGCAAACACAAAAGCCCAGGAACAGACGGGTTCACTAGCGAATTCTACCAAATCTTTAAGGAGGACCTACTGCCAGTCCTGTTCAAGTTCTTCCATGAAATAGAAGAAAACAGAAACACTCCCAAACAGCTTTTTACGAGGCACACATGACCCTGATACCCAAAGCAGGGAGGGACAACACAAAGAAGGAAAATTACAGACCAATCTCCTTGATGAACACAGATGCTAAGATCTTCACAAAATACTAGCAAATACAATCCAAAGACTCATCAAAAAAGATCATACATCATGACCAAGTAGGATTCATCCCAGGAATGCAAGGATGGTTCAACATTCGCAAATCAATCTACATAATACATTATATTAATAAGAGAAAAAATAAAAACCATCCTATCAATAGATGCAGAAAAGGATTTGACAAGATCCAGCACCCATTCATGATTAAAACCCTCCAGAAAATGGGAATTGAAGGAAGCTTCCTCACGATAGTCAAAGCCATCTACCAAAAGCCCACAGCAAGTATCATTCTTAATGGGGAAAATTGAAAGCCTTCCCCTTTAGATCAGAAAAAGACAAGATTTCCCTCTCTCACCACTTTTATTCAATATAGTACTGGAAGTACTCGCCATAGCAATCAGAGAGAAAAGGACATTAAGGGCATCCAGATAGGCAAGGAAGAAATCAAGCTATCATTATTTGCAGATGACATGATATTATACTTAGAGAACGCTAAACTCGCAACCCAAAACCTCTTAGAAACAGTAGATATGTATAGTAGAGTGGCAGGGTACAAAATCAAAACCCAAAAAGTCGGTGGCTTTCCTATACACAAATAACGAAAAGAGAAGAAAGGGATATTAAGAAATCGATTCCATTCACAATTGTGCCACAGAAAATCAAATACCTAGGAATCAGCTTAACCAAGTGTGTAAAGGACCTATACAAAGAGAACTACAAGACACTGCTTCAAGAAAAAAAAGAGGGCACGAGGAAATGGAAACACATTCCCTGCTCATGGATGGGGAGAATTAACATTGTCAAGATGGTAATACTCCCTAGAGCTTTGTACAGATTCAATGAGGTCCCTGTAAGGATTCCCATGACATTCTTAAAGAAATTGAACAAACACTCCTGAAATTCGTATGGAATGATAAACCCCACGGATAGCTAAAGCAATCCTTGGGAAGAAGAAAATGGGAGGCATCACCTTCCCAACCTCAAACTGTATTACAAAGCAGCAGTAATTAAAACAGTGTGGGTACTGAATAAAACAGACCTGTGGACCTATGGAATAGAGTTGAGTATCCCTGACACACACCCTCAAAAGACATTTTCGAATGGCCAAAAAACATATGAAAAAAATGCTCATCATCACTAATCATCAGAGAGATGCAAATCAAAACAACAATGAGATATCACCTCACCACAGAGAATGGCCCATATCCAAGTGGTGCAAGCATCAAGTGCTGGCGTTGATGCGGTAGTAAAGGGCACTCCCATACATTGTTGGTGGAATGTCGACTTGTACAACCTTTCTGGAAAACAATATGGACATTCCTCCAAAGACAGGAAATTGAGCTCCCTTTTGACCCAGCCATACCACTCCTTGGAATATACCCTGGGAAGCCAAAAAACACACAGTGGGAAACACAAATACACTTTTATTTTCTAGCAGCACTGTTCACAAAAAGCCAGAACCTGGAAACAAACCAGTATGTCCGAGAACTGATGACTGGATAAAGAAACTGTGGTACATCTACAAATGGAATACTATGCAGCTATCAGGAAAATTGAAGTTATGGAATTTGTCTATAAATGAGGCCATGGAAAGAATCATGTTGAG